>JAVGWX010000025.1:5322012-5829512 GCA_036924085.1 Ariolimax columbianus | reverse complement strand
CGTCCCGTCAGGTGAGGATCTTGGCCAGTATATTTCTCCTGACCCTGGCTAACATTGTCTGATCAGTGCGTTTTGCCTGACCAGACGTTTGCCTCATCGTCCCGTCAGGTGAGGATCTTGGCCAGTATATTTCTCCTGACCCTGGCTAACATTGTCTGATCAGTGTGTTTTGCCTGACCAGACGTTTGCCTCATCGTCCCGTCAGGTGAGGATCTTGGCCAGTATATTTCTCCTGACCCTGGCTAACATTGTCTGATCAGTGTGTTTTGCCTGACCAGACGTTTGCCTCATCGTCCCGTCAGGTGAGGATCTTGGCCAGTATATTTCTCCTGACCCTGGCTAACATTGTCTGATCAGTGTGTTTTGCCTGACCAGACGTTAGCCTCATCGTCCCGTCAGGTGAGGATCTTGGCCAGTATATTTCTCCTGACCCTGGCTAACATTGTCTGATCAGTGTGTTTTGCCTGACCAGACGTTTGCCTCATCGTCCCATTAATCTGGGTAGACATCGTAGATTCCTGTGCCTACATTCTTCACTGCTCTGATTGCTGATCCAACTGTATATACTTGTTTCTATGTGCTTCTCTGTGGTTTGGTTCTTTAATCGTGGTGCATGCTGATGGTCTTATATGCAGAGTGGCCAAATGGTTTCAAGACCTGCCTGCCGACAAGGTTTGAATCCCCGGTATTGCATATGTTGTTTTTCTGTTGGGGTGAAATAAACAAACATAGCCAGCACACGACGTGGAGAAAGTACTGGCAAAGTGGGCTGTAGTCCTCAGCCTTTTAAAACCACTCCACTACCCCAGCAATGGGAATAATGTAGTAAAACAGTTTGTTTTTTTGTTTTGTTTTTTGTGTGTGTGTGTTTTTTTTTTTTTGGGGGGGGGGGGGGGGATATTTGTGTGGAATTTACAGCTGAATTGAGTATGTAATAATTGTTTATTGTAATATTGGACAATGTATTTTACAGCTGAACTGAGTATGTAATAATAGTATATTGTAATCTGGCAAAGATGGCGCCATAACTGGCTGCGAGTCTACATTTCTCTACTGTTTTGGATCCTTATGGATGCCGCTAGACCACGGATTTGCCTGGAATTCACACTAGTCGACGACTTACACTTGCGTTCACTGAAACGTGGTGTTGTTTTCCGCCTGGACTTGTTATTTCGTTCTTTTTTTGTGATTTCTTCCATCCGTTTATCCTGGTCTGGACACTGGCTAAATGGCACTATGCTTATACCTGTGTCGTATTTCACGGGTTAGTTCTGCCGGTTCACCTTCGCGAATTTGGCGCGTGGGAATTTTAGATGCTACTATGATGAGTTCAATACAGCTGGGGAGAGATGCCAGACCCACTCACACGCTGAGTGTTGTCCATACGACCTCTTGTGGTTATCGAAAAGGCATGACAAACTGCGTCAGATGCCATCCCACCTTTCTACCCTGTGGGTTACATGTTTGCGGAAAGGCTTCGGTGGTAACCCTGAGGCAAAATCTGCATCCTATGCTATCTCCAGTCGTCTTGATGAATGTCTTGCCACTGGCAAAAGGTAGCTTAGGCTCTGTGAGTAAGGTTGACAAAAGGCGCAGTTTCTTCCCCACTTTAATCCAAATCACTGCGCAAGTCACCCATTTCAGCGGACACAGCAAGAGATACGACTGTCCACACGGCTGAACAAAGAGAGTGGTCTTCATCACTTGTGATGGACAACTATTAATGTTGGACAATGTATTTTACAGCTGAACTGAGTATGTAATAATAGTGTATTGTAATGTTGAACAATGTATTTTAGAGCTAAGTTGAGTATGTAGTAATAGTGTTTTGTAATGTTGGACAATGTATTTTAGAACTGAATTGAGTATGTAATAATAGTGTATTGTAATGTTGGACAATGTATTTTAGAACTGAATTGAGTATGTAATAATAGTGTATTGTAATGTTGAACAATGTATTTTACAGCTGAACTGAGTATGTAATAATAGTGTATTGTAATGTTGAACAATGTATTTTACAGCTGAACTGAGTATGTAATAATAGTGAATTGTAATGTTGAAAAATGTATTTTACAGCTAAGTTGAGTATGTAATAACAGTGAACTGTAATGTTGGACAATGTATTTTACAGCTGAAACGATCATGGGACCAAAAGTATAAAGAATGGATGGCACAAATGGAAGCAAAAGTTATGAGCCTGCAGAGGACTAACTCTCTCTTGTAAGTTAAACATACAGGTGAGGCTGTTTTAGAGAGGTAAAGAAAACATATTGGCTGCGGGTTAAAAAGGCATGGTTGTAAGAGAAAGTAAAGTGAAGATATTGTTTACACGCCAATGTGGCATATTGAAGATGTGTTAGGCCAATATTGTCTTAAACCAATGGCACAATTGAGAGGGGAAGGGGGGGGGGGGGGGGGGGGGCTCGAGAGGTAAGGTGTTTGTCTCAGGTGCTGTAGGTTGTGGGTTCAATAGATAGATAGATAGATGGATGGATGGATGGATGGATGGATGGATGGATGGATGGATGGAGAGACAATATTGGTGATGTGGTCAGGGTCACACGCTCGCCTTTACTTCCTAGACTTGTTCCAACACGAGTCAGCTCTGACGACCTCTCCCCTGATCTATCAGACCTAACACCATGCTACACTAGAGACAGCTCTGACGACCTCTCCCGTGACCTATCAGACCTAACACCATGCTACAGTAGAGACAGCTCTGACGACCTCTCCCCTGATCTATCAGACCTAACACCATGCTACAGTAGAGACAGCTCTGACGACCTCTCCCCTGATCTATCAGACGTAACACTAGGCTACAGTAGAGACAGCTCTGACGACCTCTCCCCTGACCTAACAGACCTAACACTATGCTACAGCATAACTTAGTAGATGAGGTACTATATAATGAGGATTTTATTCTTAAAACCTTACCCCTAACCCATCTGTACAAATGTTTCTCCTATTGGACAATCCACACGCACCCTCTGTGGTTAGGACGGAGTCAGCACCACGCTGAACAGAAATGGCAAAAGAGAACCTCCATTCACGACAATCGAAGCTAATCGTAAAAACACAGACGCCCAGGACATGACAATCCAATTGTCTGGAACTTTTGATCATAGGTTTAGAGCCTAAGAGAACTCGGCCATTTCTGGTGATTTTTTGTTTTAGGCTGTATCAACATCTGAGTCTTTTGCGATCCAAAAAAAATCTCATGTCAAAATGGAAATGAACTTAGATCATTCATGATTGATTGTGGAGTAAAGATCGTGGTTGAGTGGAGTAATAGGTCGTGGTAGAGTAGAGTAATAGGTCGTGGTTGAGGGGAGTAATAGGTCGTGGTAGAGTAGAGTAATAGGTCGTGGTTGAGTGGAGTAATAGGTCGTGGTTGAGTGGAGTAATAGGTCGTGGTAGAGTAGAGTAATAGGTCGTGGTTGAGTGGAGTAATAGGTCGTGGTTGAGTGGAGTAATAGGTCGTGGTAGAGTAGAGTAATAGGTCGTGGTTGAGTGGAGTAATAGGTCGTGGTTGAGTGGAGTAATAGGTCGTGGTAGAGTAGAGTAATAGGTCGTGGTTGAGTAGAGTAATAGGTCGTGGTTGAGTGGAGTAATAGGTCGTGGTTGAGTGGAGTAATAGGTCGTGCTTTAGTAGAGTAAAATGTCGTGGTTGAGTGGAGTAATAGGTCGTGGTTGAGTGGAGTAATAGGTCGTGGTAGAGTGGAGTAATAGGTCGTGGTTTAGTAGAGTAAAATGTCGTGGTTGAGTGGAGTAATAGGTCGTGGTTGAGTGGAGTAATAGGTCGTGGTAGAGTGGAGTAATAGGTCATAGTTGAGTGGAGTAATAGGTCATAGTTGAGTGGAGTAATAGGTCATAGTTGAGTGGAGTAATAGGTCATAGTTGAGGGGAGTAATAGGTCATAGTTGAGTGGAGTAATAGGTCGTGACTGAATGGAGTAATAGGTCGTGGTTTAGTGGAGTAATAGGTCGTGGTTGAGTTGAGTAATAGGTCGTGGTTGAATGGAGTAATAGGTGGTGACTGAATGGAGTAATAGGTCGTTGTTGACTGGAGTAATAGGTCGTGACTGTATGGAGTAATAGGTCGTGGTTGAGTGGAGTAATAGGTCGTTGTTGAGTGAAGTAATAGGTCATGGTTTAATGGAGTAATAGGTCGTGACTGAATGGAGTAATATGTCGTGACTGAATGGAGTAATAGGTCGTGACTGAATGGAGTAATAGGTCGTGGTTGACTGGAGTAATAGGTCGTGGTAGAGTGGAGTAATAGGTCGTGGTAGAGTGGAGTAATAGGTCGTTGTTGACTGCAGTAATAGGTCGTGACTGAATGGAGTAATAGGTTACTGGCTGACTGGAGTAAAATGTTTTTGGATGACTGGAATAATAGGTCGTGGTAGAGTGGAGTAATAGGTCATGGTTTAGTGGAGTAATAGGTCGTTGTTGACTGGAGTAATAGGTCGTTGTTGACTGGAGTAATAGGTCGTGACTGAATGGAGTAATAGGTTACTGGCTGACTGGAGTAATATGTTTTTGGATGACTAGAGTAATAGGTCGTGGTTGACTGTAGTAATTGGTCATTTGTGCCAGCATTTTTGCGATCACATTGGCTTGATCAGTTACGAACGCACCCACAGTTTCAAGGACGTAGTAGTGACAAGAATGGTCTCGATGGTCGTCATCAACAATGATGGACAGCTATTATTATTATTGTTGTTATTATTGTTGTTATTATTGTTGTTATTATTGTTGTTATTATTGTTGTTATTATTGTTGTTATTATTGTTGTTATTATTGTTGTTATTATTGTTGTTATTATTGTTGTTATTATTTTTATTGTTATTATTATTGTTGTTATTATTATTATTGTTGTTATTATTGTAGTTATTATTATTATTATTGTTGTTATTATTATTGTTGTTATTATTGTTGTTATTATTGTTGTTATTATTATTATTGTTATTATTATTGTTATTATTGTTGTTATTATTATTGTTGTTATTATTGTTGTTGTTATTATTATTATTGTTATCTTTGTTATTGTTGTTATTATTATTATTGTTGTTATTATTTTTATTGTTATTATTATTGTTGTTATTATTATTATTGTTGTTATTATTGTAGTTATTATTATTATTATTGTTGTTATTATTATTATTGTTATTATTATTGTTATTATTGTTGTTATTATTATTGTTGTTATTATTATTGTTGTTATTATTATTGTTATTATTATTATTGTTGTTTTTATTATTATTATTGTTGTTATTATTATTATTGTTGTTATTATTATTGTTGTTATTATTATTGTTGTTATTATTATTGTTGTTATTATTATTATTGTTATCTTTGTTATTGTTGTTATTATTATTATTATTGTTGTTATTATTATTGTTGTTATTATTATTGTTGTTATTATTATTATTGTTATCTTTGTTATTGTTGTTATTATTATTATTATTGTTGTTATTATTATTGTTGTTATTATTATTGTTGTTATTATTGTTGTTGTTATTATTATTGTTATTATTATTGTTGTTGTTATTATTATTATTATTATTATTGTTGTTATTATTATTATTGTTGTTATTATTATTGTTATTATTATTATTGTTGTTGTTATTATTATTATTGTTGTTATTATTATTATTGTTGTTATTATTATTGTTGTTATTACAGTTGTTATTATTATTATTGTTGTTATTATTATTATTATTATTATTGTTGTTATTGTTGTTATTATTATTGTTGTTGTTATTATTGTTATTGTTGTTATTAATATTATTGATATTATAATTTTTATTATTATTGTTATCTTTGTTATTGTTGTTATTATTATTATTGTTGATTTTATTATGATTGTCATTGTTGTTATTATTGTTATTAATATTATTGATATTATAATTGTTATTATTATTGTTTTTGTAATCATTATTGTTATTGTTTTTATTATTGTTATTATTATGCTTCTCTGGAAGTTGAAAGACTATTGACAAATTCTTTATATTTCAACAGACAAACATATCTCAAGAACCATCGCCCAAACGGAGAGGACCCAACTGGACAAGGTCCCGACTTTGACAGTTTATAAATGACCTAGATCATTCCCGAGCCTTTGTACATAGGTACTTGCATATTTCTACGAGGGATTTCAAATGAAAACCTATAATTTTGTTTCTTTAACATTTATCCCCACCGACAAAACAAGTAAAAGCAGTACTGCTGTAGGGGTTGAGGTGTTAGCGATCTCACATTTCAAAGGCTCGGCTATATGAGGGCGGTAACTATCTCCTCTCCCTCGCCGCTTTTACTTCCCGGACTGAACCGGTACCCATTTAAGGCTGGGTCGACCCGGGAGCCATTGCGGTCTGAAAAAACATTACCGCCTCAACTGGGGAATGAACCCAGGACCACTCAGATACAAAGTCAGTGTGCTAACCACTGCTCCCTAACAAAACAACAAGTCAACATAAATTCAAATTCGGGGGGTGCAGAAATAGAACAGGTCCCGAACTTCGCGTATCTGAGCTCCAGAAATTACAGCAATGGCGACTGCTCAAAGGAAATCAGACGGAGATTGGCAATGCAGAAGCTACACAACCTCAGGAAACTTTTGGAGATTGCCAGACAAATAACAAAAGTGAGAATTTTGAGGACGTATGTTTGACCCCTGGTGGCAAAGGTCGTCGTCCATCGTAAACGATGATGGCAAGATTAATTTTGCTAGCGCTATTTTCAATAAGTATTAACTGCGCTACTTTTTATCCTCACTCTCTCGTCTCGTGCCGCCTGACCCCAGTGGCAAGTCAAGGACAAGACGACGAGGGGGCGACTACGAGATGCAGGGGACTCCGCATCAAGCATCCGTGAAAAAGACGGCAGAGTCAGGAGTCGAACCCACACCACCTGATCACCCGTGATAGCATACGGCTGAAAAACATAGACAGCTACCCAAACATCAAGGAAGAGAGTCGAGTTCTTCAGGTCAAATGTTATAGAAAGGTCCTCAGAATACCATGGATAAAAAAAAAATAAGAATGTAGATACTCGACAAGTTAGGCATAGAGGAGAACTGCTTCATAAATTCCATCATGAACAGAAAATTGAAATACTTTGGCCACATCAAGACACAACGGCCTTGAGAGACGATAATGGAAGGTATGGTGTCGGGCAAGGGAGGCAGAGGCAGACCAAGAAGGCGTTCGCACGAAGATGTCAAGGAATGGTGGGACATGACTCTGGAGCAAGCTGGAGATTTGGCAAGAGAGCCAGACCAAGAAGGCGTTCGCACGAAGATGTCAAGGAATGGTTGGACATGACTCTGGAGCAAGCTGGAGATTTGGCAAGAGAGCCACACCAAGAAGGCGTTCGCACGAAGATGTCAAGGAATGGTTGGACATGACTCTGGAGCAAGCTGGAGATTTGGCAAGAGAGCCAGACCAAGAAGGCGTTCGCACGAAGATGTCAAGGAATGGTTGGACATGACTCTGGAGCAAGCTGGAGATTTGGCAAGAGAGCCACACCAAGAAGGCGTTCGCACGAAGATGTCAAGGAATGGTTGGACATGACTCTGGAACAGGCTAGAGATTTGGCAAGAGAGTGATGGCACCAAGATGTCAAGGAATGGTTGGATATTACTCTGGAGCAAGCTGGAGATTTGGCAAGAGAGGCAGACCAAGAAGGTGATGGCACCAAGATGTCAAGGAATGGTTGGACATGACTCTGGAGCAAGCTGGAGATTTGGCAAGAGAGCCAGACCAAGAAGGCGATGGCACCAAGATATCAAGGAATGGTTGGACATGACTCTGGAGCAAGCTGGAGATTTGGCAAGAGAGCCAGACCAAGAAGGTGATGGCACCAAGATGTCAAGGAATGGTTGGACATGACTCTGGAGCAAGCTGGAGATTTGGCAAGAGAGCCAGACCAAGAAGGCGATGGCACCAAGATATCAAGGAATGGTTGGACATGACTCTGGAGCAAGCTGGAGATTTGGCAAGAGAGCCAGACCAAGAAGGCGATGGCACCAAGATGTCAAGGAATGGTTGGACATGACTCTGGAGCAAGCTGGAGATTTGGCAAGAGAGCCAGACCAAGAAGGCGATGGCACCAAGATATCAAGGAATGGTTGGACATGACTCTGGAGCAAGCTGGAGATTTGGCAAGAGAGCCAGACCAAGAAGGCGATGGCACCAAGATGTCAAGGAATGGTTGGACATGACTCTGGAGCAAGCTGGAGATTTGGCAAGAGAGCCAGACCAAGAAGGTGATGGCACCAAGATGTCAAGGAATGGTTGGACATGACTCTGGAGCAAGCTGGAGATTTGGCAAGAGAGCCAGACCAAGAAGGCGATGGCACCAAGATATCAAGGAATGGTTGGACATGACTCTGGAGCAAGCTGGAGATTTGGCAAGAGAGCCAGACCAAGAAGGTGATGGCACCAAGATATCAAGGAATGGTTGGATATTACTCTGGAGCACGCTGGAGATTTGGCAAGAGAGCCAGACCAAGAAGGCGATGGCCCCAAGATGTCAAGGAATGGTTGGATATTACTCTGGAACAGGCTAGAGATTTGGCAAGAGATTGAGTTTCTTTCAGGCGGACTGTGATGGGAGCGACATTCTGCAAAGGACATGCTACACTATGAAAAGCATTTATTTAGAAAATCTGGTATAAAATTAAATCATTTTTTGATGTAGTCTCTATTCTGTTTGATGCAAGCCCCCAAACAGACGAACTGCATGGAAGTCTCTAGAAGAAAATGGCTTCTGGTCTGTGTATAGCCAACTCATGCACCATGTAATTGTTCAAGTTCTTGTATCTTGGACAGATAATTACAAGTGATGGTAGATGTGAGAGGAGAGTGATGGTAGATGTGAGAGGGGAGTGATGTGAGAGGGGAGTGATGGTAGATGTGAGAGGGGAGTGATGTGAGAGGGGAGTGATGGTAGATGTGAGAGGGGAGTGATGTGAGAGGGGAGTGATGGTAGATGTGAGAGGGGAGTGATGGTAGATGTGAGAGGGGAGTGGTGGTAGATGTGAGAGGGGAGTGATGGTAGATGTGAGAGGGGAGTGATGGTAGATGTGAGAGGGGAGTGGTGGTAGATGTGAGAGGGGAGTGATGGTAGATGTGAGAGGGGAGTGGTGGTAGATGTGAGAGGGGAGTGGTGGTAGATGTGAGAGGAGAGTGATGGTAGATGTGAGAGGGGAGTGATGGTAGATGTGAGAGGGGAGTAATGGTAGATGTGAGAGGGGAGTGATGGTAGATGTGAGAGGGGAGTGGTGGTAGATGTGAGAGGGGAGTGGTGGTAGATGTGAGAGGGGAGTGATGGTAGATGTGAGAGGGGAGTGGTGGTAGATGTGAGAGGGGAGTGATGGTAGATGTGAGAGGGGAGTGATGGTAGAGGGGAGTGATGGTAGATGTGAGAGGGGAGTGATGTGAGAGGGGAGTGATGGTAGATGTGAGAGGAGAGTGATGGTAGATGTGAGAGGGGAGTGATGTGAGAGGGGAGTGATGGTAGATGTGAGAGGGGAGTGATGTGAGAGGGGAGTGATGGTAGATGTGAGAGGGGAGTGATGTGAGAGGGGAGTGATGGTAGATGTGAGAGGGGAGTGATGTGAGAGGAGAGTGATGGTAGATGTGAGAGGGGAGTGATGTGAGAGGGGAGTGATGGTATATGTGAGAGGGGAGTGATGTGAGAGGGGAGTGATGGTAGATGTGAGAGGAGAGTGATGGTAGATGTGAGAGGGGAGTGATGTGAGAGGGGAGTGATGGTAGATGTGAGAGGGGAGTGATGTGAGAGGGGAGTGATGGTAGATGTGAGAGGAGAGTGATGGTAGATGTGAGAGGGGAGTGATGTGAGAGGAGAGTGATGGTAGATGTGAGAGGAGAGTGATGGTAGATGTGAGAGGAGAGTGATGGTAGATGTGAGAGGGGAGTGATGTGAGAGGGGAGTGATGGTAGATGTGAGAGGGGAGTGATGGTAGATGTGAGAGGGGAGTGGTGGTAGATGTGAGAGGGGAGTGATGGTAGATGTGAGAGGGGAGTGGTGGTAGATGTGAGAGGGGAGTGATGGTAGATGTGAGAGGAGAGTGGTGGTAGATGTGAGAGGGGAGTGATGTGAGAGGGGAGTGATGGTAGATGTGAGAGGGGAGTGATGGTAGATGTGAGAGGGGAGTGATGGTAGATGTGAGAGGAGAGTGATGGTAGATGTGAGAGGGGAGTGATGTGAGAGGGGGGTGATGGTAGATGTGAGAGGGGAGTGATGGTAGATGTGAGAGGGGAGTGATGGTAGATGTGAGAGGGGAGTGATGTGAGAGGGGAGTGATGGTAGATGTGAGAGGGGAGTGATGGTAGATGTGAGAGGGGAGTGATGTGAGAGGGGAGTGATGGTAGATGTGAGAGGGGAGTGATGGTAGATGTGAGAGGGGAGTGATGTGAGAGGGGAGTGATGGTAGATGTGAGAGGGGAGTGATGGTAGATGTGAGAGGGGAGTGATGTGAGAGGGGAATGATGGTAGATGTGAGAGGAGAGTGATGGTAGATGTGAGAGGGGAGTGATGGTAGATGTGAGAGGGGAGTGATGTGAGAGGGGAGTGGTGGTAGATGTGAGAGGGGAGTGATGGTAGATGTGAGAGGGGAGTGATGGTAGATGTGAGAGGGGAGTGATGGTAGATGTGAGAGGGGAGTGATGGTAGATGTGAGAGGGGAGTGATGGTAGATGTGAGAGGGGAGTGATGGTAGATGTGAGAGGGGAGTGATGGTAGATGTGAGTGACAAAGAGAATAGAAATGACCAAAAATGTATTTAATATGATGCGGAGTATATTGACATACAGGCAAATGACTGTCTTCTTCGTCTTTTCACTTATCCTGTTATACCTTTCAGTGTGAGGTTTTGAAGAGACCTGGAGTACCACATAGACAATGTGGTGTGCTAATTCTTGACCGATGTTCAGAAGACCATTTCATTTACAATAAATAAGCGATTTTTCATCATGATGCGTTCAAGTGCTACAGTTGACTCTTGTGTCGCTACCCGGTGTGTATGACCTGGCCGAGAACTGTCTGTCACAGCAAAACTCACGCATGTATACTTTTTGTAGTGACATGCATGGATAAGATTCATTCACTGATGACTTTCAATATGTCTCACCTAGTAGAGTAGCTGTTACAAACAGATCGTCAGAATACCCTGGGGGACGGCATGGCCTAGTGGTTAAGTGGCACAGCTCACAACCCAAAGGTGCTGGGTTCGATCCCCATTACAGCACCAGCCGTTACCTTGGGGAAGCAAACCCTTAGAAAATGCAGAAGGAAGCAGACCCTTACATAAAATGCATGCTGAAGTCAGATGCACTGGGCCGACGGGCACAAAATAAAAACCACAGTGCAACGCACACGGCCTTGGGGATTAGAGAAATAAGGCAAACGCAAAACAAACAAAAAAGAAAACCCTGGACAGAGAAAAAGACAAATGTAGACATTCAGCAACAGTTGAGCATAGAGGAGAACTGGTTTATCAATTCCATTTTGGCCAGAAAATGTAAATACTTTGGTCACATCAAGAGACACAACGGTCTCGAGAGAACAGTGATGGAAGGTATGGTGCCGGGCAAAAGAGGAAGGGGTAGACCAAGAAGACGATGGCACCAAGATATCCAGGAATGCCTGAGTATGACTGTGGCGGAGGCTGGAGTTTTAGCAAGGGAACGAGTTTCTTTCAGACAGACTGTGATGGGAGCGACGTTCTATAAAGGACATGCTACATGATGATGAGCAGTGTAGCTAGAGTTTGTGCCACTCGCGAAAGGGGACCCATGCGTTTGCTTCTCTATGTACATCAAACATACTCAGACACCACAACATTTAGACACAATGCTTATTTCTGTAGTGATTTCTGTCATTTCAATATTCTACAATATTATTGCTCGTTTTCTGTTAGCAAAATTGTTGATTATATTGTTGAAGTCTATGCCATCAGTCAGTAGTTGTTCTATGAGTATGGCAAGATGTCTTGATCCCAAGGTTTGCTTTGTAGACTTTAAGTAATTATTGATCAATTTTAATTTAGAAGAACTCCCTTCACAGCTAGAAACATTTGTGTGAAGAAAATTCGTGGTAGTATTACAATATTTGGAATTGAGTTCCCAAGACTTTTTTCTGAATAAAATGTGAAAGTTCAAGGTGGTCTTCCTTCCATGTCTCTGTTTCGGAGTGTTTCGCCTTGCGAGAATCACATTTTAATTTTTACAAGTGAAACACATTATTAGAGTTATGTTCCCGAGGGGATTCCGTAGCAAAGTGGTTAAGCCGTCAGCCTCGTGATCAGGTGGTGTCGGCGTGACTCCGGACTCAGCCGTCTTTTTCACGGGTGCTTCATGCGGAGTCCCCTGCATCTCGTAGTCATCCCCTGGTCGTCTTGTCCTTGACTTGTCACTAGGGTCGGGTGGTTCGAGACAAGAGAGTGAGGATAAAAAGTAGCGCAGTTAATCCTTGCTAAAAATAGCGCTAGCAAAATTAATTATGCCATCATCGTCTACGATGGACGGCGGTCTTTGCTGTTGCCTGTTCCCTAGTGAAGCTCTTCTTACTTCTGAAAAGTTTGAGATTATAATTATTTCGCACTTTTAACTTAACTTAACGTCTTTATACTGGTGTAGAAAACTCTACAGAGTCTGTATACAACCAGTTTCTTGGAGGGTGGTTTTTACTGATGTGCAAGTCCATCTTAATAGACTCAAACACTAGAGCTAAGTAGACCCGCAGCCAGTTAGGCGCCATCTATAGCTGCTCTTAACAAACCACTTGAGGAAAGGAACAAATAACTTGGGTAGATTTTTAATTTGAATTTTGTCTGGGCAGCGGCCGTTAAGCCGACTATTTTCAATTTCCAACTGCCAAGGGATTTTTAGTGTGCACTACACTGACCACGGGAGTCCGATCTCCCTACCCAGAGATCAGGGGAATTTTTATCAGAAGATCCACGTGAAAGAAATCCCAGTCTCTGCCGTGATTCAAACACCCGACCTCCGACACCCGAGGCGGGCACTTTACCTCAAGACTACTGAGTCCCCTTTTAGTCAGTCTTGAACTGTTCGGCTCTGTAATGGCACAGTAACCAGGTGTAAAGAATGGTTGTTGAGGCCGCCGAAGACGGATGTGTCGGATCGAAAGGTGCAAATATCACAGTCAAGCTGTAAACTAGCGACACAAGGCATTCCGTTCTCGGACTACTTCCTACTTGCGAAGCCCTGTTCAGGGCTTGGTAGCGGGAGATTCAGAACGAACGCAGAAGAAGAAGAAGGTGGTTGAGGAACATTTTGTGAAGAGTGATTACGTGAACGTGTATGTGATAAAAACATAAAGGCTTCATATACTTTAATTTTCGTTGCATTAGACGAAAGTGCTGCCGCCCCTTCCCAGCTATGCTACTGGTTTCATCCCGTCGCTGCTCAAAAACAGATAGCAGATGCAGCTCCTCTTTGGGACATTCCACTAGTGGCACAGTCATCTTTAACACATTCACTCCAAAATACTTTGGATCTCAAAACACACTTTTTTTTGGTACTGTAGAACTGTCATTGGTATGCACACGTAGATTTAAACATTTGTCATTTTTTAAATTAATAATAACAAGAATAATAATGACACAAATAATGATGTGTGTCCATCACGTGTGATCAAGACCACTCTCTTTGTTCAGCCGTGTGGACAGTCTTCTATGTAGCTGTGTCCGCTGAAATGGTTGACTTGCGCTGTGATTTGGATTAAAGTGAGGAAGAAACTGCGTCTTTTGTCAACCTCACTCTCTGGTCCTGAGCTACTTTTGGCCAGTGGCAAGATATTATCAAGACGACTGGAGATAGCACAGGATGCAGATTTTTCCTCAGGGTTTACTCTCGAAGCCTTTCCCATAAACAGGTATCCCACAAGGCAGCGGAAAGGGGATAAGATCTAACATTGTGTGTCATGCCTTTTCCCTAGCCAGAAGAGGTAGTACGGACATCTCTCAGCGTGCGAGTGAGTTGGGCATGTCTTCTGGGCTGTGTTCTAGTCCATTATAGTCAAATCTAAATTTCACACACCAAAACTAACACTGTCTGCAGCTAGGTCAAAGGCGCCAATCTCGTGAAGTTCAGCCATGTGAACTAGACCGTGAAATTCGACACAGGCTTAAGCGTAGTACTAATTTCTACAGCCAATGTCATTCCAGGATAATCAGACGAAAGAAATCACAAAAAATGAATGAATTAACCAGTCCAAACGGAAAGCAACAACACGTTTCCGTGAACACAAGTGTAAGTCGCCGACTAGTGTGAATTCTAGGCAAATCCGTGGCCTGGCGGCATCCATAATGAACTAAAACACCAAAGCAATGTAGACCCGCAGCCAGTTACTGCGCCATCTTTGCTGCATATGACAAATAATAACAACACAAATAATGACGACACCAGAATATCTTCAAACATTTTAATGCATCAAATTACATATATTAACATAAATTAACATAATTACACCTTCTTACAGTTTCTGTTCTACGAAGGTATCAGTATATTATCTGGCAACATCCAAATATTTCAACGAATGAGACTGCACCGCCTCACCACCTGCGATAACAAATTCTGGGTAGGCTCTGTGTGTGATAAAGACGAAATAGGGCCATTACTACACTGAGAGCAGGAGGTAACAGGTGTGGTCTAAGTTCTCTATAGTAGATGACGGACTTAACAGGGTTTTGTGTATGACAAAGACTAGAGTGGGACTACTGCCACACTGAGAACATGCTGGTCTAACCCCAGTAGGGTAGAAGAAAATACAACTCATGGGTCTACCCACTTTGACATTCACACAAGTTAAATTCCAACAGCCACTAGGTTTCAAAGAAAGCTCTAGAAACAATAGCTCATAATGATACAGGAATAAAAGAAA
Source organism: Ariolimax columbianus (assembly GCA_036924085.1). NCBI lineage: Eukaryota > Metazoa > Mollusca > Gastropoda > Stylommatophora > Arionidae > Ariolimax > Ariolimax columbianus. The sequence continues at coordinate 5,814,576 of JAVGWX010000025.1, read as the reverse complement.
GCTCTAGAAACAATAGCCCATATATTAAACAGGAATAAAAGAAAGCTCTAGAAACAATCGCCCATATATGATACAGGAATAAAAGAAAACTCTAGAAACAATAGACCATATATGATACAGGAATAAGAGAAAGCTCTAGAAACAATGGCCCATATATGATACAGGAATAAAAGAAAGCTCTAGAAACAATAGCCCATAATAATAATAGTTACTCGTCACAATAGAAGATGACGATAGTATCAGACGCGCTGCGAGATGTTCTCATAACGCTATAAAGATCAATCAGGGCACAACAGAATTTTCTGCACCCGGGGACACTCATGTCAGAAGTAAATTGTGGAGTTGTGTTATTTAAGGCAGCATGCCTACTCTTAGCCTACGTGTTGGAGTTTCGGTCTGTGATCTGAGCACCCTTGGTGATGCATTGCTAACGTGCCAGGTGGAATGGTTCTGTGCAAGCAACTCCCAGGAGCAAGGAAGTGATAGTCAAACTGTATAAAGCTTTAGTTAGACCTAGATTGGAGTACTGTGTACAGGTGTGGAGTCCTTATCATAGAGGAGATATAAACATGCTGGAAAGGATACAAAGAAGAGCGACAAAGCTGATAGTGGGATTCCAGAATTACAGTTATGAGGAACAACTCAGAAAAACCGGCCTACAGTGTTTAGAAGAGAGAAGAATTCGAGATGACTTAATACATGTTTTTAAGATAATCACAGGAACGGAAAAATTAGACTATAACAAGTTTTTCAAAGTAAGCCACATACAAGAACAGGAGGGCATAGCTACAAATTAATTAAAGAAAGGTCCAGATTAGATATTAGGAAATATTTTTGTAGTCAGAAAGTGGTGAATGCTTTGAATGCATTGCCACAGGAAATAATGAAAGCAGGGACAGTTAATGTATTCAAGAATTGACAAGGAAAAGTAAAAGGAACTGGTTGTATACAGACTCTGCAGAGTCTTCTAAAATAGTATAAAGAAGTTAAGTTAAGAAGGTGACATCAATGTTGAAGCTTTTCAGACACTTTCAAGGAGTCTCTATAGCATTTCTTCCGTCCTCCTAATGAGCGACTGCCTGTTCTGGGCTTACCGAGTACCTAAAGGTCTCCACCTTTTAGTCTGGCCTCTCTCTAAGGACTGTCTGGCTTGGGTGACCCTACCAGGAATCAAACTCCCACCAGGATCAAGATGCTGAGCAGCGCATGAGCTGCAGTGGTCAGTGACCCATAGCTGACTGCTAGCGTCAGGGCCAGCGAACCAGAGCTGCCAAGACCCTTCTACACCAACACATGGACCAATAATGTACTAATACATCATCTGGGAGAGATTGGGCCCTGTCCGGTTAGCAACATGCCCAAGATACATCGTTCACATGCTAAATGAGGCCTTTAATACTCACTGGCCTGTCCTAAGTACTCGGAGTACTCAGCTCCCCCCAAGAAGTTCGCAGGAACCTCGGTCGACACACTTACCACTTTATCCCCAGATATTGGAATTTCAATGAGAATTGAAACTTGGAGTGTCCTTTTTTTTGCTGCAGTACGTGGTCATGCCAGTGGTCTATCGATGCAACGGGCCACTTATTATGTATTGTTAGCTCGTTCTTGGGTCCTTTATGCCTTTCATTATGTTCATTAACTTGATCAAATAACACGTAGTCTGTCAACGTATATGAGGAGGCTTCAAATGAAAACCTTAAGGTGGGATAGAAATTAGACAAAAACTATGCCTTGTATTCTGTTTCTAAGAATCAACGTCACTGCACTCTGGGCATACCCATAGGTGCTCAGTCTCTCTCTCTCTCATCAAATGGCGTAAGGTATGCATGCTGATGGTCCCCGTAGCTCGCTGGTTGTACACTCGCCTGCGCCGTCCTCTCATGTGCCCCACTCTGCTCGAACCTCGTTTAATGTCGAAACGTTGCAAACTGTGGATTGTTGTTTCATCTATTGCGGTGTCCTCATCCAGCAGGCGGTCATTGATTGATTTCAAAATGTCACTTCTGTCCATCACCAATGTGCCCATGATGGGAGCTTGTGAAGCCATGATGTCAGCTCTTTCATTGCCCTGAACCCCGGCATGAGCAGGACAGTAGATCCAGGTCAACGCCTGGAGGTTTGAGGCCTCAACAGCTGCTATCCACTCGTACTTAAGCCATCCCTTCTGTACTTTCTGAGGTACGGCTTGCGCGTCTGTCACGATGACTGCCCTTGTTATAGAAGTCTCAGATATCCATTTCAGTGCCGAGGTCACTGCTTCCGTCTCCATTCTCATACTGGAGGTTATTGACATGTATGTCCTACTGCGCTCAGCAACGACCTATCCTCTCATGGTTTGTATTGTAACTTGTTAATATGGTTGCTAAAGATATCAAGAGTGTCCTGCACGTGCCATCATGGTGCAGACGAACAATACGCTGTCATAATTGCAGTTAAAAGATGTCAGGAGAACTGGGGCAGTCTAGTCAGGCACGACATACCGACCGAGACCACAATCTCTCTTCCATGTAGTGTTATCCAGAAATACAGGTTTTTCAAGGCAGTCTGGCTGGCGAGATGTGGATTGATGTGATCTCCGTAGCAGTGAGCGTCACAAAGATGAACTCAAGCATAGCACAACCGCCTGCGGCACAACTCCGGCCCTCCTTCATCAGCATGCTCGGGATGTGATGAAAACTAATATAACCCGCCACTTAACGCCATTTTCAGGGTGCAAAAAAGAGTAAACTTACTCATTATGGGCATTAAACAACAACAACAATAAAAGATAGTCACTACTATTGACATGCACCAAAGAGGAACAGCATTCTGTTATTCGTTTTTGGAGCAGCGACCTGCCGAAGACGGATGTGTTGGACCGATAGGTGCAAATATCGCCGTCAAACTGTAAACTAGCGACACAACGCATGCCATTCTCCGGACTACATCCTGCTACTTGCTAAACTCTGTTTAAGGCTTAGTAGCCGGAGATTGAGAACGAACGCAGAAGAAGAAGAAGGGGCAGCGATGAGATGAAATCTCTAGAAATTCATCCGACAATGAAGATCCACTGGATTACAACTCAACCCACTCTTATCAACATCTTCTTTGCTAGAGAGGTATTTTGGCTTGGCTTCGTTCGTTCTCAATCTCCCGCTACCAAACCCTGAAAGGGCTTAAGTAGCAGAATGTAGTCCAGAGAACGGAATGCGTTGTGTCGTAGTTTACAGCTTGACTGCGATATTTCCACCTTTCGGTCCAACACATCCGATTTCAGCAAGCATTTTTTGAGTACCAGGTTAGCATTCCCTCTTTGATCCCTTCTTCTTAGCCAGTCTGCCCTGCTGCAGCCTGTTATCCAGGATCATCGCGTGGAGGTGCAGAAGGGTCTTGGCAGCTCTGGTTCGCTGGCCCTGACGCTAGCAGTCAGCTATGGGTCGTGGACCACTGCAGCTCATGCGCTGCTCAGCGTCTTGATGCCAGATGTAGGGGGGGGGGGGGAAATGTTGTTATCACAACTTAACCTACTCTTATCAACCTCTTCATTGCTAGTCTTCTTCTTCTTCTTCTTCTTCTTCCCTCATCAAGCTTCTCTCATCTCCATCTCACAATTGGGTTAGGGGTGGCCATGCAGTCACTCTGCTTCTCTCATGGAGCCGGCAGACCTGTAGAGCACGTCCCTGCTCAGTTTATTGGTTCTCCCCACTTGGGCACATGTCTGTGTGTCCAATTTTTAATTCACAACTTAACTATGACATGGGAAGGAAGACTAACGTCTGGTCAGACAAAATATACTGATAAGACATGTTAGTCGAGGTCTGGCAAAACATATTGGCCAAGAACCTCACCTCAGCTTCCTCATAGGCCTTCCTGGAAACGGGCTGTTTGCATGGCAGACTGGCTAACGAGATGAGGGACCGACATGATCCCCACAGTAGTGAACGACATGCAGATGAAACCAAGCATAGCACAACCGCCCGGAGAACCCAGGTCCACCTTCATTAGCACACTCGGGATGTGAGGAAACTACCACAACCCGCCACTTAACGTCCTTTTCAGGGCGCATAAAAGAGTAAACCTATTCATTATGGGCATGCGCAAACAACAACAACAACAACATAACTATGACACTCTGTCAACCTCTTCAATGACAAGGATGCTGTAATGAGATAGCATCCTCTGTATCACAACTAGTTTCAACCGGTGACATAGATTTTTGTAACATGCTCGGAGAAATAAACTTCTCACATCTATATATAAAACAAATAATACCATATTGTTTCGCCTGGAAATATAAATATCATCATTCCTCTGAGTAAATCTCTGGGTGCCCTATTTTGGAGAAAATTACAGGTCTCGTGCATATTATGCATGTTGCAAAAGGTGACTAAGCAAGGTTGTGCATGCGACTTGCAAGACAACCTCTTGAAAGAAAAAAAAAGGCAAAGGCCGCCGTCCATCGTGTACAGTGATGGCATAATTTATTTTGCCTGCGCTATTTTTAGTAAGGATTAACTCCGCTATTTCACTCTCTCGTTTCGAGCCATCCAACTCCAGTGACAAGTCAAGGACAAGACGACTAGGGGGCGACTACGAGATGCAGGGAACTCCGCATCAAGCACCCGTGAAAAAGACGGTGGAGTCCGGAGTCGAACCCACAACACCTGATCACGAGGCCAATGGCTTATCCACTTTGCCACAAAATCCTCCTTAAAAAAAAATGATACAGAAATTTTTAGTGTCTAGAAAAGAAGAATTCGAGGTGATTTAATACAGGCTTATAAGACAAACAACGGAAAGGATAAATTAGACTTTAACAAGTTTTTCCAAATACAACCACATACAAGAACAGGAGGGCATAGCTACAAATTAACTAAAGAAGGGTTAGATATTAGGAATTATGTTTGTAGTCACAGAGTTTGGAATGCATTGCTACAGGAAATAGTGGAGGCAGGGTCAATTAATACATTCAAGAATCGATTTGATGCGCAAAGTTATTTTTAGATCAAATGAACGTAAAAGAAATTGGTTGTATATAGACTCTGCAGTCATCTGAACCAGTTAAAAGAAGTAAAGTTAAGTTATGTAAGAGCAGAGAGTAATCAGGGCCAGGTGAAACATACCGGACAAGACCACCACTTCATGTCCTCGTTCGTGCTCCTCGAAACAGGCTGTGTACAGCAGCCTGGCCAATGAGGTTGGTATTGATTCTGTATTCCTCATAGTAGTGAGCTTAATGAAAAGCTTTGCCCTGTGTTACAGCCAGGAGGATCCCTATCCACCTTCTCAAGTTTGCCTCAGGGTCCCAGAAAAGTAGCTTTGGACAACAATACATTGTTTACAGGCTTCCTGTAATGGGCCTAGCTGCAGTGGTAACCCTATGTTGCATAAACAATACAAGTAAAAATAAGATCCCAAGGGTCACCATATTGGGTTTGAAAGGAAAAGATCCCGGACCACGACATTGGGTTTGGTAAGAAATGATCCCGGACCACGACATTGGGTTTGGTAAGAATAGATCCCGGACCACGACATTGGGTTTGGTAAGAAATGATCCCGGACCACGACATTGGGTTTGGTAAGAAATGATCCCGGACCACGACATTGGGTTCGGTAAGAATAGATCCCGGACCACGACATTAGGTTTGGTAAGAAATGATCCCGGACCACGACATTGGGTTCGGTAAGAATAGATCCCGGACCACGACATTAGGTTTGGTAAGAAATGATCCCGGACCACGACATTGGGTTCGGTAAGAATAGATCCCGGACCACGACATTGGGTTTGGTAAGAAATGATCCCGGACCACGACATTGGGTTCGGTAAGAATAGATCCCGGACCACGACATTAGGTTTGGTAAGAAATGATCCCGGACCACGACATTAGGTTTGGTAAGAAATGATCCCGGACCACGACATTGGGTTTGGTAAGAAATGATCCCGGACCACGACATTGGGTTCGGTAAGAATAGATCCCGGACCACGACATTAGGTTTGGTAAGAAATGATCCCGGACCACGACATTGGGTTTGGTAAGAAATGATCCCGGACCACGACATTGGGTTTGGTAAGAATAGATCCCGGACCACGACATTGGGTTTGGTAAGAATAGATCCCGGACCACGACATTGGGTTTGGTAAGAAAAGATCCCGGACCACGACATTGGGTTTGGTAAGAAATGATCCCGGACCACGACATTGGGTTCGGTAAGAATAGATCCCGGACCACGACATTGGGTTTGGTAAGAATAGATCCCGGACCACGACATTGGGTTCAATAAGAGATTGAGCGCATGAGCTGCAGTGGTCAGCGACTCATAGCTGACTGCTAGCGTCAGGGCCAGCGAACCAGAGCTGCCAAGATCCTGGATAACAGGCTGCAGCAGGGCAGACTGGCTAAGGAGAAGGGATCGAAGAGAGAATGCTAACCCAGTACTCAAAAAATGATTGCTGAAGTCGGATGTGTTGGACCGAAAGGTGCAAATATCGCAGTCAAACTGTAAACTATGACACAACGCATTCCGTTCTCTGGACTACATTCTGCTACTTAGGCTCATGTCAGGGTTTGGTAGCGGGAGATTTAGATCGAACAAAGCCAAGCCAATAAGAAAAGATCCCAGACCACCATACCTAACAAAATGGAAAGAGCCAATGAATAAACATGTATGTACCTGTGTTCTTGGCACTCTCATGTATGGAAGTGAGACTCGGATCACTCTCATGTATGGAAGTGAGACTCGGAGCACTCTCATGTATGGAAGTGAGACTCGGATCACTCTCATGTATGGAAGTGAGACTCGGATCACTCTCATGTATGGAAGTGAGACTCGGATCACTCTCATGTATGGAAGTGAGACTCGGAGCACTCTCATGTATGGAAGTGAGATTCGGAGCACTCTCATGTATGGAAGTGAGACTCGGAGCACTCTCATGTATGGAAGTGAGACTCGGAGGACTCTCATGAATGGAAATGAGACTCGGAGCACTAACACTAAGCAGAAGCGGCGGCTCAACACCTTTCACATCATGAGGTGTCTACGGCGTATATTGGGGGTTGGGTGGCAAGAGAGAGTGCCACATAATGTGGTCTTGCAGCGAGCCTATACTTACAGCATGTACTCGCTTGTTGAGCCAGCGGCGTCTTCGATGGTTCGGGCATGTTTACCGCAAGGATGAGAGGCTGCCAAAGGATATCCTCTATGGACAGGCTAGCCATTGGAGTGATTCAAGGACGAATGCAAGAGGGACATGGAATCATGTGACATCCCGTCCGAGGCCTGGGAAACAATTGCTCAGAATCGAGCTGTTTGGAGACTGTCAGTTGGAGGGGGCGTAGTGGCTGCTGACGCTTGTAGAGGTATTCTGGCTGCAGAGAAAAGTGAAAGACTGAAGATATCAAGGTACAGCCCCGGCAAGCCAGCCTCCTCAGCATGGTTGTACGATCTGTGGCAGGGAGTGTCACTCGCGGATTGGCCTTTACAGTCAGAGCAGACAGTGTTGAAATACAGGAGACGGAGTTGGACAAAGCTCACAGCATGCCGCGCGCATGATCTACAGAGATTCAGACGATTATGATGACTAATTACGTTTGTAGCGGAAACTAACAGATATGCCGATATTGTTAAGAACACTTTCATTGCTTTCTGGCAATTCCACAGATTTACTAGAAAAACCTGGCGTACTCAAATAAAGGTAAGTCTAAATGTTTGTGCTGTTTTTCAACATTGTCACCTTTATCTTCTTGTATCTCAGAAACTACCGCACACACAACAACAACAATAACATCAACAAGTTCTTTATTAATTTATGTCTCTAAACACAACAAAATCATATCTATAGACCAACGAATTAAAAGGTTACTATAGACCAACGAATTAAAAGGTTACAGGCTCTCAAAGTTAACAACCATAGTCAAATATGGCGTACTGAAAATAATTCAGTCGCAAATTACATTTGTGTTAATTTGTAATGGAGCATGATTACGGTTATCCGGATGTGTTGGGCCGAAAGGTATAGATATCGCTGTTCTGGCTGTAAACCACAGCACAATGCCTTTATCAGAATGAACACAGAGTAACGAAGAGTCTAGGAGCAAACTGATTTGAAACCATCTGCTGCCTTGCAGATGAGATAGTGGTGTGTCAAAGTCTACAGGAGAAAACTAAAGACGACCCGAGTAAATTAGACTTGCCAGATTGGAACGTAGTTTATACAGGAAACTGAAAACTTTAGGCTTCAAGACAGCTGGTACCATGTAGATCAGATACTGGCCTATCCAAGGCGACTGGATAAAATCAAAGACAACCAGGGGAAATTAGACTTGCCAGATTGGAAGGTTATTCTCTCTACAATATGAAGAATAACCTGAAACCGAACTGACAAAACGTCGCAGCACAGGTTGGGCAGCATGCTCACTTATTAACATGGTCCTGGACAGTTGCCATGACCAGAACCTACGAGCCTCCCTCTTCAATTCCCGTCGATGTGCTATGGTGCTGAGACGCGGACACTAACAAAATCCCTAGAAGACAAATTGAGAGTGGCCCGGGCCTCCCTTGAGAGACGCTTGGTCGAAATCACACTCCGGAACCAACGTTTGCAAGGTCTTCACAATTCTGACATAAGACGATTGTCCCTGGTGAAGGATGCGGTAATCCATGCAGGCGAGGCAAAACATAGATGGGCAGGTCACATGTTGCGACAAAACGATGGTCGATGAAGCCTAGCGACAGCAGTCTGGTACACCCGAGGTAAGAAGAGACCGCAGGGAAGACCTCCAATACGTTGGTCAGACTCCCTTGCTGTAAGCTGCAACATCTGAGATGCCTCTAAACGAGTACTAATGCATGGTAAGTCCGTGGCCTAAGACAGGGTCCACTGGAGACGAATTTGGGATCCGCAGCTACGCTGAGGTACGGGTCATCAAAATCAAGATATTGGAAGGTAGCTTATATAGCAGACAGAAAACAACCAGGGGGAATTAGACTCACCAGTAATGAAGGTGGTCGAAGTAATACAGTCGATAGTGCACTGGCTTCCCAGCAGAGCAATCGGGGTTCGGTCCTCAGTTGGTGCTGGATTTTTATGATCGCAAAATAGCTCCTGGAGTCGACCCAGCCTCACAAATTTTGTATCAGAATAATCTAGGAAAGTAAAGGCGGCCGGTGTGATGTTGACAACATCTGTCCTAGTATTCCGATTGTCAAGAAAAATATGGGCCTAACACCATATTCTCAATGTGCCCCACTGGCATGTTAACGGGATTTTTACTAATAGTAAAGATTATACATCTAGAAGGAAAATCTCAAATTCCAAACCACCTGCCTCCTTGCAGGAAGACAAAGGAGAGCCTTTGCTAGGGAGAGTTAACAAAGAACAAACAAACAATTTGTCAAAAATGAATGTGTCGTGTCGCAAGATGCAAATACCGCAGTCCAAACTGTACAACGTGGCACTTATAAGTCAAGGCATTCCATTGGCTGATTCTTTCAACCAATAACTCATGAGCAAAACTAGTCGAAACGCTTCTGACTTTCTACCTGAACGAAGGTGCAAATCCACCTGTCCACGCTCTTGTAATAAACTGAGTGTTACTTAAATTAATAGTCTGTGTGCCGTTTGGAGCCATAACTGTGACAGACTGGACGGGGCTTGAAGATTGAGGGGGCTGGGCTAACACAGTAGCCACACCCCCTGTCTGTGTCGTGAATGAGTGGAGGGCCTGGTTGAGCTGGCTGATATCAATTGTGGTTGGCTGAAAAACCTGCAGATAAATAACAGATCTACATAAATACTGGTTGCAACTGGTGAAACCCGGATATGAGTTGCAAATTTGATAATCAATCAAATCTAAGTGACACAGCGACAGCATATGAGACATTTGTTCGTGGCTCGGCTTCGTTCGTTCTCAATCTCCCGCTACCAAACCCTGGAAGGGCTTAAGTAGCAGAATGTAGTCCAGAGAACGGAATGTGTTGTGTCGTAGTTTCCAGTTTGACTGCGATATTTGCACCTTTCGGTCCAACACATCCGACTTCAGCAAGCATTTTTTGAGTACCAGTATGCCCTGCTGCAGCCTATTATCCGAGATCACCGCGTGGAGGTGTAGAAGGGTCTTGGCAGCTCTGGTTCGCTGGCCCTGACGCTAACAGTCAGCTATGGGTCACTGACCACTGCAGCTCATGCGCTGCTCAGCATCTTGATCCCTTGTTCTTGATATATATATATATATATATACATGTATGTAAAGTAAAGTAACCCATAGCATTACTGCCGTAGGGGTGTGAGGTGTTAGCGATCTCACATTTCAAAGGCTCGGCTATATGAGGGCAGTAGCCATCTCCTCACCCTCGCTGCTTTTACTTCCCGGACTGAACCGGTACCCATTTAAGGCTGGGTTGACCCGGGATTGGTCTGAAAAAACACTACCGCCTCAACTGGGGAACGAACCCAGGACCACTCAGATGCAAAGCCATCGCGTTAACCACTGCGCTACGTGGCTCCCTTATATATATATATATATATATATATATGAGGCTTGTTCAAATGAAACTGGACCAAACTGCAACAAGTGAGCATACGTATGATGTGCATGATGATGTCATTTCTGATGTAAACAGCATAATACCTACCGTCAAGTTTGCAAAATTTAATTATCCTCCGACTCATAGTTTCCTCAGCAGACCATTGAAAACATGGCTAATGTGATACGGATTCCGTCCATAGTTGATCAGCCAGCGGTGATTCGGTTTGTAACAGCTGAAGGATGTCGACCAGTTGACATTCATCGCAGAATGCAAGCAGTGTATGGTGACAAAAGTGTGTCGAAGACATCAGTGAAGAACCGGAAAACGATGTTTTAAGAAGGTCGTGAGTTAACACAACAATATGAACCAGATCTGGTCTCGGAAGATCTTTCGTTGACTCACGTCCTTCTTTAAACATTGTTGTCCAGTTCTTCACTGAAGACACACTTTTGTCACCATACACTGCCTGCATTTTGCAATGAATGTCAACTGGTCGACATCCTTCAGCTGTTACAAACCGAATCACCGCTCGTTGATCAACTCTGGATGGATCCTGTATCACACCCGCCATGTTTTCAACGGTCTGCCGAGGAAACTATGACTCGCAGGATAATGAAATTTTGCAAACTTGATGGTTGGTATGTGCTGTTTACACCAGATGTGGAGTTATCATGCACATCGTACATATGTTCACTTGTTGCAGTTAGGTCCGGTTTCATTTTAACACGTCTCGAATAAATGAATTTGAATTCATGATTGCAAAATTCGCGGATGACACAAAACTATGCAGTTGTGTCTCATCTAAAGCAGAGGTGGATATATTGAGGTCTGATTTAGATAACATTCCAGAAAGGTCTGTGAGCTGGCAAATGGAGTTTAATGTAGATAATAAATATAGTCATCCACATGGGTAGATCCAATTTGAAACATAATTACAGAATGAGAGAGAGCAATATTAGAATGATAGAAAAGGAAAGGGACCTGGGGTTATAATAGATCATACAGGTAAGGTGAGTGAGCAAGTCCAGGTAGCAGTGAAAAAGGCAAATGCAATGTAAGGTATGATAGAAAGAAATATTAAACATAGAAGTAAGGAAGTGATAGTCAAACTGTATAAAACATTAGTTAGACCTAGATTGGAGTACTGTGTACAGGTGTGGAGTCCTTATCATAGAGGGGATATAAACATGCTCGAAAGGATTTTTTTTTAAAGCGACAAAACTAATAGCGGGACTCAGAATTACAGTTACGAGGAACGATTCGGAAAACCGGCCTACGGTGTCTAGAAATGAGAAGAATTTGAGGTGACAATACAGGTTTTTAAGATAATCAACGGAATAGGAGAAATTAGACTATAACAAGTTTTTAAAAATACAGCTGCCTACAACAACAAGAGGGCACAGCTACAAATCACTTAAAGAAATATTACCAGATTAGATACTAGGAAATATTTTTATAGTCAGAGAGAAGTGAATGCTTGGAATGCATTGCTACAGAAAATAGTGGAAGCAGGGTCAATTAATGCATTCAAGAAAAAATTGAATGTGTATAGTTATTTTTAGATCAAATGAAGTAAAGAAACTGGTTGTATACAGACTCTGCAGAGTCTTCTAAACCAGTATAAAGAAGTTAAGTTAGAACTCAGTTGTTCTGATAATGGGTGATTTCTTTCCCTACCTCAATTTATGGCAAGTATGGCAAGTACACATTTGCCAATGGGTAGACTGGAGCTTGCCAAGACCAGAGACTCCACCCGCAAGATACAAGTGCTCCGCCACTCAGATGTTTGATAAGATTGACAGTTATTGCCCACTGTTTCATGTACAATAGTTGTCCATCACAAGTGATGAAGACCACTCTCTTTGTTGAAATGGGTGACTTGCGCGGAGATTTGGATTAAAGTGAGGAAGAAACTGCGCCTTTTGTCAACCTCACTCACAGAGCCTAAGCCACCTTTTGCCAGTGGCAAGACATTCATTGAGACGACTGGAGATAGCATAGGATGCAGACTTTGCCTCAGGGTTACCACCGAAGCCTTTCCGTAAACATGTAACCCGCAACGTAGAAAGGTGGGAAGGCATCTAACGCAGTTTGTCGTGCCTTTTCGATAACCACAAGAGGTCGTATGGACAACACTCAGCGTGTGAGTGAGTCTGGCATCTCTCCCCAGCTGTATTCAGCTCATCATAGTAGCATTTAAAATTTCCACACGCCAAATTCGTGTAGGTGAACCGGCAGAACTAACCCGTGAAATACGACACAGATATAAGCGTAGTGCCATTCAGCCGGCGTCCAGACCAGGATAAACGGATGGAAGAAATCACAAAAAAAGAACGAAATAACAAGCCCAGATGGAAAACAAAACCACGATTCCGTGAACACAAGTGTAAGTCATCGACTAGAGTGAATTCCAGGCAAATCCGTGGTCTGGCGGCATCCATAATGATCCAAAACAGTAGAGAAATGTAGACTCGCAGCCAGTTATGGCGCCATCTTTGCCAGATTTTTCATGTACACAAGCAAATTAATTTACGTACGAGGGTATTGTACATGTAGGAGTTTATTATCAGTTGTTCACAGACTACATTCGTATGGTCTTATGGGCTTTTGTCTTAGTCCACCTGTACTTCTACAGGAGCCTATCCCATCTCTGATGTGAGCTGGATGTAGCCTGCAGGAGAATTTCCTGCTTAGCGGACTAGACTCAAGCAGCTTATTACTCCACTATGGCGGGTGGTTAACTGATATGCCAGTCCATCTTAATAGACTCAAACACTAGACCCGCAAAAAAAGTACGCCTGTTAGGCGCCATCTAAGTTGCTCTAAACAAACCACCTAATCATGGCCGGTGTTGTGCCATGTCACACAGTTAGTCACCTATTACGACATGCTCTCTGTGTGGCAGTGGTGCTATTCTTGTTCTTGTCGTACACATAGACCCCGGCAGACCACTCGCCTGGTGTACATACTTTTTCTAATACTTGTACGCAGTTTACATTCGTTTGGTGTACACATTTCACAATTATAGCACTAGGCGTCCCAGAATTGAACCGCTGACCTCCAAGTGACAAATGTACCTTGCTGCAAGAAAGACCTCAGTTATGGTTACACACATACAGCCAGCCCTACCATAGCAGGAGTTCCTCCTTGTGTTAGTCGCTGGCTGATGGTGAACTCGCTCGGGTAACTGTTAAGCTCACTCATAGCCTGAGTCAGCAGATCTGCGCTGGACAGGGAGTCTGTTTGACTGACAACGGCGATCGGAACAGCCTCAAATCTGTCTGTCAGACCATGTGGGCCATCTGAAAATAAAGAAAACAACGTCAATTTAATTTGCAGTCCGACCTAATTTTGCAGATTTGTGTTTTACGGAACACAGCAAGTGTCGCAACTCTGTTTGTCAAACAGTTTTTGCAGCTCAGTGGTCTCAAGCCAAGGTGTGCGCCTCGGGTGCTGGAAGTCGTGTGTTCAAATCATGGTGGAGACTGTAATTTGTTCACGTGGATCTTCTTTTAAAAATTCCCTTAATCTCTGGGCAGTGAGATCGGGCTCCCGTGTTCAGTGTCAAGCACGTTAAAAATCCCTTGGCAGTTAGAAACCGAAAAGAGTAGGCTTAACGGCCTCTGCCCGGACAAAATTCAAAAATGCAAATTAAAAATCTACCCAAATTATTTGTACCTTCCTCCAGGCCTAGTAAGCCGCAGGAAGTGTTAAAATACCTACTACGTATAACCAAAGCATTCGGCTACCTGACAACAGACATTAACATGCTCATTTGAATACCAGGATTCCAAGTAACCCTTTTCAGTCTTGGCTAATTATGCTGATTTATGTCTTTCTGCCAGGGCCAAAATGCTGGGTTCCGTGAGTCTAAGTTTTGATTAAATTTTAGTTAATATTAAACAAATTTAGCTAAATTTATGATCTAAACATCGTGAGACACATAATTAAACTATCTATGAAACGGCTTATTAAAGCCAGATACATGACCAAATGGGAAACTGAACATACCGGCTACACCAAAAACTATGCCTATTACCAGTTGAACAGAAGAGAGCAGGTCGTTGTCTTCAGACTTCGCACTGGCCACAATAGACTGAGGTACCACCTATTCAACAAATTGAAGATAGGTGGCACAGACGAATGCCCGTGTGGTACCGAGAAAATGACCGCTGAGCATCTGCTGCAGAACTGCCCGACATACGAGGATCAGAGAGAGCAGATGTGGCCATCACCAGTGGAACTGCAAGACAAGCTATATGGCAGTGTCGACAGCCTCAGGATGACCGCCACTTTTTTCGAAAAAATAATGGTTACTGTCTGACTGCGTACGATGAAGAAGAAGAAGAAACTATCTATGACATGAAGTATTCATAATAAAAATTATATTTTAGCATGAAGCATTAAATGACATTAACGCGGAGGTGGGCATTGGAAAGGAAACAATTTTTTGTACTTATCACGTAGAGTTTTGTCAATATATTTATCAATTACCGTTACACAACACATCAACAGGACATATCAAGACTCGGTGCCTTTCACATGCGCAACCATGGTCGCATCCTGGGCATCCGGTGGTTTGGCTGGCTTGGCTTAGTTCGTTCTCAATCTCCTGCTACCAAACCGTGAAATGGCTTAAGTAGCAGAATGTAGTTCAGAGAACGGAATGCGTTGTGTCGTAGTTTAGCTTGACTGTGATATTTGCACCTTTCGGTCCAACACATCCGACTTCAGCAAGCATTTTTTTAGTACTGGGTTAGCATTCCCTCTTCGATCCCTTCTCCTTAGCCAGTATGCCTTGCTGCAGCCTGTTATCCAGGATCACCGCGTGGAGGTGTAGAAGGGTCTTGGAAGCTCTGGTTCGCTGGCCCTGACGCTAGCAGTCAGCTATGGGTCACTGACCACTGCAGCTCATGCACTGCTCAACATCTTGATCTCATCCGGTGGTTTGATCTTGTCCGCATTGTCGAGATCTCTAAAATGATGAGTCTTTCTTCCATCTCGAACAATCTGTCTGTGTTCGGACATGTGGTTCAACTGGACCAGGAAATTCCAGCTTACTAGATTATGCTTGACCTTGACCATACCCGAGGTTGTTATTTTTGCCAACAAAAAACCCAGTTTGTGCACTGTAGGCTGAAAATTTGACCGACGTTGACCGATGACGATATTATTAAATAAAACAATTCCTTTGCGCCATTCAAAAATGCAAAATATGCAGCTGATTTGATAGTACATAATCGTCCCTTCCTTTGCTACCAACTTTAGCTGCAAAAATGTAGATCCACTTTGATAAAACAGAGTTTTTTTGTGTTTTTTTGTGTTCGCTTTATTTATCTTTTCCCCAAAGTGGTGTGCGTTGCACTATGTTTTTATTTTGCGCCTGTCAGCCCAGTGCATCCGACTTCGTCATGCATTATATGTAAAGGCCTGTTTCCTCCTGCATTTTCTAAGGGCTTGCTTCCATGAGATAACGGCCAGTGCTGTGATGGGAATCGAACCCAGCACCCTCGATTTGTGAGCCGTGTCCCTTAACCACTAGCCCACGCTGTCCCCAAACAGATATTCTTCTTTTTCAATCAGTGTGGACTCGGCCCATTATCAAAATCCCCCTTTACTTTCCCGGCTAAATTTAGTCAAGAAGGAAATAACGGTAGTGTACAATCAAATCAGCCTTATTTTCATAGTTTTCTATGGCACACCAGTTGTTTAAGTATGAAAAAATTCAACAACAAAAACCTCAACGTATGACATAGGACAATCTGTATTTGCCTTCGGATAATCAAGATGCTTTTGGTTGGGCAATTATAAATTGCTGGTTGTGCAGTAAAGGTTAACCTTTATCGCGCTACATAATTTTTTACGAAAATTTGCGCAACTTTATATCTCGCTATAGTAGTCAACTTTCAAAATTTGTAACTGTTTTGTTTATTTGTCAATAAATATGATTTTCTTGTGTGTAGAGACACAATTGAATAAAGAACTTGTGGGTGTTATTGTTTTTGTTGTGTGTTTGTTAGTTTCTGAGATACAAAAAAGATGAAGTTGAAAATTTATGGAAATCTGTTAGTTTGCAATTCAAACGTAGTTCTTTCATCTAAACAAATAAAATAAACAGATCTACTCAATAAAGATCTTTCCGAACAACCTACTTCACCTTTCGCAAAAAGTCGGCTTGCTCCAAACAGCGTATAAGAATAAAAATTGTTGAAAAGCCATTTGTAATCTAACATACGATACTTTTACCGGCAAAATATCGTTTGTAGATGGTGATGTATTCAGCATAAAAATAAAATGGCTTATGGGTAGGGTCTCCGTGCAAAAAACAAAGTTTTTTTTAAATTTCGATTTTGTAGGTCGAGTTTGTCTAACCAACTTAGACAGGGGTGTGGTAATGGTTAAACAACATTTAACTACCTGGTATGAACCACATCCTTTGCCGGATTGAATACCAAGATTACAGATTACAGAATCACTCACCCGTTACTGCAATAAGATAATCCTGCTGCTGTTGGCTTCTCTTGACTTTCCGTCGTTCGTGGGCTGGTTCTACCAGCTCAGAATGGCTTTTCCGTTGGTGCTTGTGATGAAATTTTAAAAATAAGAATATAACTGAAAGAGGCTGAATAGTTCATTATTACACAAAAATGTACACTATGTGTAAGTTTGGGACGGACGTCGAGACTAGCTTCAGGGTCAGGTGAAACATACTGACCAAGGACCCCACTTCATGTCAGGCTCAGGTGAAACATACTGAGCAAGGACCCCACTTCATGTCAGGCTCAGGTGAACCATACTGACCAAGACCCCACTTCATGTCAGGGTCAGGTGAACCATACTGACCAAGACCCCACTTCATGTCAGGGTCCGGTGAACCATACTGACCAAGACCCCACTTCATGTCAGGGTCAGGTGAACCATACTGACCAAGGACCCCACTTCATGTCAGGGTCAGGTGAACCATACTGACCAAGGACCCCACTTCATGTCAGGGTCAGGTGAACCATACTGACCAAGGACCCCACTTCATGTCAGGGTCAGGTGAACCATACTGACCTAGACCACTTTATGCCAGGGTCAGGTGAAACATACTGACCAAGACCCCCCCCCCCCCCCTACATATCAGGATCAGGTGAAACATACTGACCAAGACCCCCCCCCCCCCCCCCCACATATCAGGATTAGGTAAAACATACTGACCAAGACCCCCCACTACATATCAGGATCAGGTGAATCATACTTACCAAGACCCCTCCCCCCCCCCCCCCAACATATCAGGATCAGGTAAAACATACTGACCAAGACCCCTCCCCCCCCCCCCCAACATATCAGGATCAGGTAAAACATACTGACCAAGACCCCCCCCCCCCCACCCTACATATCAGGATCAGGTGAACCATACTGACCAAGACCCCCCACCCCCAATTCAGGATCAGGTAAAACATACTGACCAAGACCCCCCCCCCCCACATATCAGGATCAGGTGAACCCTACTGACCAAGACCCCCCCCCCCCCTACATATCAGGATTTGGTAAAACATACTGACCAAGACCCCCCACTACATATCAGGATCAGGTGATCCCTACTGACCAAGACCCCCCACCCCCTACATATCAGGATCAGGTGAACCCTACTGACCAAGACCCCCCCACCCCCCCCCCCCAATTCAGGATCAGGTGAAACATACTGACCAAGACCCCCCCCCCCCCACATATCAGGATCAGGTGAACCCTACTGACCAAGACCCAACCCCCCTCCCCCCCACATATCAGGATCAGGTGAACACTACTGACCAAGACCCCCCCCCCCCCCTACATATCAGGATTAGGTAAAACATACTGACCAAGACCCCCCACTACATATCAGGAGATCCCTACTGACCAAGACCCCCCCCCCCCCTACATATCAGGATCAGGTGAACCATACTGACCAAGGACCCCCACATATCAGGATTAGGTGAACCATACTGACAAAGACCCCCCCCCCTCCCCCCTACATATCAGGATTAGGTGAACCATACTGACCAAGACCCCCCCCCCCCTACATATCAGGATCAGGTGAACCATACTGACCAAGACCCCCCCCCCCCCCCCCCCATATCAGGATCAGGTGAAACATACTGACCAAGACACCACTTTATGTCAGGGTCAGGTGAAACATACTGAACAAGAACCCTCCCCCCCCCCCTTTCCCCCACCTCATATCCCCAACGTGCTCCTGGAAACAGGCTGTCTTACAGCAGTCTGGCCAACTAGGTGGGGATGGACAGAGGTCTCCATATTGGTGAGTGGAAGGTGCGTAGCTGATGCAAAAGCTGTGGGGCAGACGCTCCGACGTGGTGAAGACTACAGACTTCCTCATGGCGACTGGCCTGCAGATATAGCATGACCAAAGATCCAGAACGCAAAGAAGAAGAAAAAAACAGACCAATCAATGTCAACGATTTCTTACTTGCAACAATTTTGCTTTGCTGGCATATTGCTTGTGGCAGAACTTGCATCCGTGAGGCATTGTGGTTATACTGCTAACGGTGTGTGAGAATGAGTTTGATGGGAAACCTCGAGTTCCGTCTGGTGCGACGGTTTTCTTTCGTGACGATGGCGGAACTTGGCAGCCTGGGTGGTTTTTTGTGATGTGGGCTTTGCGCTTTGAGGAAGATTTGTAAATCTGTGGATTAGAAAGGGTTGGGCACAATAAGAGACAAATAAACACTGTGTAGCTGTTGTTTGTAGAGTATAAATATGATGATGGTGGTGGTGGTGATGGTGGTGATGATGGTGGTGATAGTGATGGTATTGATGGTGATAATGATGGTGAAGATGATGTTGTTGATGGTGATGGTGGTGATAATGATGGTGAAGATGATGTTGTTGATGGTGATGGTGGTGATGGTGATGATGATGGTGAAGATGATGTTGTTGATGGTGATGATGATGGTTGAGATGATGTTGTTGATGGTGATGATGATGGTTGAGATGATGATGTTGATGATGATGGTGGAGATGGTCGCGTTCATCATGATGATGGTGGTAATGATGATGATGTTGAGGGTGGTGATGATGATGTTGATACAGCTGTGCCAACTGGACCATGATGGTTGCTAAAGTTAACCCCATACCTTCACCGTGATATGTGAGTACTCTAGCACTACACTAATCAGACACTCGTATGTACTAATATCATTTTTAAAGTTCAATATTATATACACATTATCCTGCTAAAGTCGGATGTGTCAGACCGAACGGTGCAAATGCCGCGGTCAAGCTGTAAACCCGACACAACGCATTCCGTTCTCCAGACTACATCCTGCTACTTGCCAAACGATTTTCAGTGCTTGGTGGCGGGAGATTAAGAATGAACGAACGAAGACATACACATTATATAATAATGCAATGCGGACGATGAAGAGGTCGCCCCATAAGAGGTGGGAGGATAACATAAAAGAATGGACCAATCTCCGAGCAGAGGATGCACTGGCAGCAGCTGCTGGCAGAGAGGGGTCGCTTGGGGTTATCTTTATGGGTGCCCCAATGACATCACTAGTTATGGAATGACCTGACCTGACCTGACTTGACCAGACATGACCTGATCTGACCTGTTCTGGAAAGCACCTTTTAGGGTCGAAAATGCAGCAGAGTGAATGAGCTGACAGCATTCAGTGACTCGTAGCTGGCTGATTGCATCAGGAAAACCGAACCACAGATGACCAAGACCTTATTCACCCTCCAAACAGCCGCCCTAGGAACAGGCTGCGCTAGTGTAGTCTGGCTAGAAGAATAGGTGTCGCAGTGACAAGGCAAGCCCGGTGCACAAAAAAGCTAGTTGAAGTTGGATGCGACGGGCCAAAGGTGCAGATATCGTAGAATGCGCTTTAAACTACGACACTACATCCTTTTCAGGACAAAGGCAGAAGAAGAAGAAAAAGAAGAAGAAGAAGAAGAATGTGTTTTTTGAGGCAGACAAACTTGGAAACAAACGGAGGGGAATAACATCCTGGTTTTAGAAGGTGGGACTTCGGACAGGTCGAAAGGTGGGGGTCGGACAGATCGAAGGGTAGGGGATTAGACAGATCGAAGGGTAGGGGATTAGACAGATCGAAGGGTAGGGGATTAGACAGATCGAAGGGTAGGGGATTAGACAGATTGAAGGGTAGGGGATTAGACAGATCGAAGGGTAGGGGATTAGACAGATCGAAGGGGAGAGGGCTGGACAGATCAAAGGGTCAATGTTGGACAGGTCGAAGGGTGGAGGTTGGACAGGTCAAAGGGTGGGGGTCGGACAGGTTGAAGGGTGGGATTCGGACAGATCGAATGGTAGGGTGGTCAAACAGGACGAAGGGTGGGATGACTCAACACACAATTTGAACTGATAAATGATGACTCAACACACAATTTGAACTGATAAATGATGACTCAACACACAATTTGAACTGATAAATGATGACTCAACACACAATTTGAACTGATAAATGATGACTCAACACACAATTTGAACTGATAAATGATGACTCAACACACAATTTGAATTGATAAATGATGACTCAACACACAATTTGAACTGATAAATGATGACTCAACACACAATTTGAACTGATAAATGATGACTCAACACACAATTTGAACTGATAAATGATGACTCAACACACAATTTGAACTGATAAATGATGACTCAACACACAATTTGAACTGATAAATGATGACTCAACACACAATTTGAACTGATAAATGATGACTCCACACAATTTGAACTGATAAATGATAACTCAACACACAATTTGAACTGATAAATGATGACTCAACACACAATTTGAACTGATAAATGATGACTCAACACACAATTTGAACTGATAAATGATGACTCAACACACAATTTGAACTGATAAATGATGACTCCACACAATTTGAACTGATAAATGATGACTCAACACACAATTTGAACTGATAAATGATGACTAAACACACAATTTGAACTGATAAATGATGACTCAACACACAATTTGAACTGATAAATGATGACTCAACACACAATTTGAACTGATAAATGATGACTCAACACACAATTTGAACTGATAAATGATGACTCAACACACAATTTGAACTGATAAATGATGACTCAACACACAATTTGAACTGATAAATGATGACTCAACACACAATTTGAACTGATAAATGATGACTCAACACACAATTTGAACTGATAAATGATGACTCAACACACAATTTGAAACTGTCTAATGATGCATGTGAGACATGGACAATTACAGCTGACCTGCAGCGGAGGATACAGGCCTTGGAAATGAGATGTTTCCGAAGACTTCTAAACGTTATATATAAAGATTGAGTTACAAATGAGGAAATACGAGAAAGAATTACAATAGCAAAAGGGCCTTTTGAAGATTTTGTTACAACAGTCAAAAGAAGGAAAATGGCCTGTTACGGTCACATATCGAAATCAAACGGTCTTGCAAATACGATCCTGCATGGAAAGCTGCAAGGCAGACGATGAAGAGGTTGTCCCAAAAAGAGGTGGGAGGACAATATCAAAGAATGGACCAACCTCCGACCAGAAGAGGCACAGGCAGCGGCAGCTTACAGAGAGGGATGACGTGGGGTTGTGAGGATGTCTTCACGTGTGCCCCAACGACCTCACCGGTTACGGGATGACCTGACTTGATCTGAAGAGATGCCACAATAGACAATTTAACCTTTAGCACGCCAGCAGTTTTTGGAAAAAATTTGACCTAATTAATTTTCTTAATTTCTCGCTTTGGCAGTCGTCTTAGAAAATGTTTATGTTTGTTTGTCAATAAATGTGATTTTCTGGCGTGTAGATACACAATAGCATAACGAACATGTGGGTGTTATTGTTGTTGTTGTGTGTTTATTAGTTTTTGAGATTCAAAAAGATAAAGTTGAAAATTTTTGAAAATCTCGGAAAAAAATTTGGACTCGACCACTAGGCCTAGTCGCTTCGATTGAAAACCATGGAAACCACAACAACGTATCGATACTGTGTTTACAATATCAACACAACTGTTAGTTTCCAATTCAAACGTAGTTCTTTCATCTAAACAAACAAAATAAACAGATCTACTCGATAAAGATCTTTCCCAACAACCTAATTCCCCTTTCGCGAAAAGTCGGCTTGCTCCAAACGGCGTATACAAAATTAAAACTGTTCAAAAGCCATTTGTAATCGAACATACGATACTTTAACCGGCAAAATATCGTGTATATATGGAGAGCGTATTCAGCAGTAAAAAATGGCTGTCGGGAGTTGTCCGTTCAACAACAACAAAAAATTTCCCGTACACCGTTTTTGTAGGCCGAGTTGGTTAGAAGGGATCCGACATATCGTGCGTAAGGTTAAACTGATAAGGGATTCCTCAAAAGACACCTTAAACTGATGTGGTACCCAATTGAAGACGAAGGATTGGAAAGAAAACTACATGACCTATCTCACCTTGTCACAATACTGACAGTAAAAGTCCTTCTGCGTTTTCAAGATTGGCAAATTTAATTCTGGAACATGTTCTGGTTTGATGTCCGGATGTCGCTTGGCCAGGTGATTCACCAGCATCCCACGACGCTTGAAGCCCAACAGGCAAGTGTGGCACTTGTAGATAAAACGGTGGTACTCTGACGGCATGACCTAGAAAGCGTAGATGATGTAATATTTTGATAGAAATTATTACAAGATAAATTATCGGGCATAAATGACATGCAGTTTTGTATTGCTCTTAACGTCTTATCATCATCAAGTACCATGTCCGCAACGGAGGTTGGTGGTAATGGATCTCCATTTGTCTCTGTCTCGCGCCAGTCTGGTACACGCAGTCAAACTCTGTTCCGACTATATCCTGATGCTGTCTGTCCATCTGTATCTCTGTCGTGCTTTGGCTATCTTGCCCTATACTCTGCCATGCAAAATAACCTTTAGCAGACTGTCATGCCGCATGTAAAAGTAAAGTAAAGTAACCCATAGCATTACTGCCGTAGGGGTGTGAGGTGTTAGCGATTTCACATTTCAAAGACTCGTCTATATGAGGGCGGTAGCCATCTCCTCTCCCTCGCCGCTTTTACTTCCCGGACTGAACCGGTACCCATTTAAGGCTGGGTAGACTCGGGAGCCGTTGCGTTCTGAAAAAAACATTACCGCCTCAACTGGGGAATGAACCCAGGACCACTTAGATGTGAAGCCAGCGCGCTAACCACTGCGCTATGCGGCTCATGTCACTTGACATGACCAAAATATTTTATGTTTCTGCTTCTTATTTGCTCCAGAAGTGTCTGTTCCACCTGGAGTTGTTCCACAACCTCATTATTGGTTTTCCGATCTTTCCAATAAACTCGCCCTAGTCTTCTAAATACCAACATTTCAAAGCCTGAAAACGTTTCTCCATTTTCTTTGTCAGGGTCCAGGTTTCTACCCCATACAATAAAACTGAATGCACATAGCAATTAATGATTCTCATTTTTAAGTTCTGAGAAATCTGCTTTGACCAAAGTGTATCTCTAATGCTGTTAAATGTATTTTTGGTCATGGCAATCTCTCTTTCACATTTACCATCAGCCGAAACTAGTTGGTCAAGGTATATATAGCTTGACACTTGTTCAAGAATTTCTCCATTTATGTGGAGGAAAGCTTTTGGACTTTCTTTCTTTTTGGTGAACACTAGAACCTTAGTCTTTTTGATGATTTCCAACCCATATTGCTGACTTTTGCTGGTTATTTTATCCATTAAGTTCTGCGGATGTACTGGATCCTCTGCTATTAACATTGTATTATCAGCATATCTGATATTATTGATGCTACTTCCTCCTATATTCCATCCAGGCATGTCAACTATGTCTTTAAAAAATCTGTCTTATATCAAATTTCATCACATTATCCTCAATGTTAGTCCAGTAGATGTGCCGTATGCGAGGAAGCCAACTATATTCTGTATGCGTCCCGATCTTTTGCAGCGCTGCACCAATGCGGGTCTAGGTCTTTGGTTAGTCCATCTTGCCATCACATACGTGAGCGACCTTGTGGACATGTACAAGTATTGGGCCACCAAAATGTTGTTCTATGTGTCCATCAGTTGCCAGGTATGCGTACCCTATGTCCACAGTGTATTTTGCCTGACCAGAGGCTATGGTTCGCTGACCCTGGCGCAAGCCATGAGTCACTGACTGTTGTCAGCTCATGCACTGACTGCATCTTGGCCCCAGTTTGGATTCTTCGTCTTCTTTGTCTTCGTTCCTTTGTTCTCAATTTCGCACTACCAAGCTCTGAAAAGGGCTTTGCAAGTAGCAGGATGTTGTCCAGAGAACGGAATGTGTTGTGTCGTAGTTTACAGCTTGACTGTGATATTTGCACCTTTTAGCCCGACAAATCTGACTTCAGCAGGGATTTTTTGGTACCTTGTTAGCCTTCTCTTTTCGATCCCTTCTCCTTAGGCAGTCAGCACTGCTGCAGCCTGTTATCCAGGATCACCCTGTGGAGGTGTAGAAGGTTCTTGCCAGCTCTGGTTCGCTGGTCCTGATGCTAGCAGTCAGCTATGGTTCGCTGAGGGGAAGGAAGACTGACATCTGGTCAGGCAAAACAAACTGATCAGACATGTTAGTCAGGGTCAGGAAAAACATACTGATCAGACATGTTAGTCAGGGTCAGGAAAAACATGCTGGCAAAGACCCTCATCTTGGGTTCTTTGTAGTCCTACCTGGAAATGGGCTGCTTTCAAGGCAGCCTGGCTAACAAGGTGAGGGATCAACATGATCCCTGTAGTAGTAAGCAGATGAAGCTAGCATAGCACAACCGTCTGGATCACCCCGATCCACCTTCATCAGCACGCTCAGGATGTGAGGAAAGCTATGACAATCTGCCACTTAACGTCCTTTTTAGGGCGCACAAAAGAGTAATCCTACCCATTGTGGGCGATATTCATCAACATCATCATGAGTCGCTGACCGCTGCAGCTCATGCACTGATCAGCATTTTGATCCGCATTCAAGAACCAACAAGATCGTACCCCTATAAAGAAATGAACTCATTAAAAAAAATATATGCTGGTGGTAGTTCCACTGGCCCTAAGGCATAAAACACAGTGCACACACTCTGCAACAATACGAGTAATAACAACATTTTAACCTTTAGCACGTTATATTATTTTTTACGAAAATTGTATATTTTGCTCTATGGTAGTTTGAATTTCAAAATTTGTAACTTTTCTGTTTGTTTGTCAATAAATATGATTTTCTCGTGTGTAGAGAGACACAATTGAATAAAGAACATGTGAGTGTTATTGTTTTTGTTGTGTGTTTGTTAGTTTCTGAGATACAAAAAGATGAAGTTTAAAATTTATGGAAAACCCTTAAAACCATTTTGACTCAACCGCTAGGCCTAGTCACTCCAATAGAAATTCATGGAAACCACAACAACGTATCGATACTGTGTTTAC
Organism: Ariolimax columbianus; assembly: GCA_036924085.1. Classification (NCBI taxonomy): domain Eukaryota; kingdom Metazoa; phylum Mollusca; class Gastropoda; order Stylommatophora; family Arionidae; genus Ariolimax; species Ariolimax columbianus. Next base: position 5,788,621 of record JAVGWX010000025.1, on the reverse strand, counting down.
ACTATCGACACAACTGTTAGTTTCCAATTTAAACGTAGTTCTGTCATCTAAACAAACAAAATAAACACAGATCTGCTTGATAAAGATCTTTCCGAACAACCTACTTTACCTTTCGCAAAAAGGCGGCTTGCTCCAAACAGCGTATAAGAATAAAAATAGTTCAAAATCCATTTGTAATCTTGACTTGGCTTGGCTTCGTTCATTCTCAATCTCCCGCTACCAAACCCTAAAAGGGCTTAAGTAGCAGAATGTAGTCCAGAGAACGGAATGCGCTGTGTCGTAGTTTACAGCTTGATTGCAATATTTGCACCTTTCGGCCCGACACATCTTTCAGCAGGCATTTTTGGGTACATTCCCTCTTCAATCCCTTCTCCTTAGCCAGTCTGTCCTGCTGCAGCCTGTTATCCAGGATTACCGCGTGGAGGTGTAGAAGGGTCTTGGCAGCTCTGGTTCGCTGGCCCTGACGCTAGCAGTCAGCTATAGGTCGCTGACCGCTGCAGCTCATGTGCTGCTCAGCATCTTGATCCCGGACAGAGTATGAAACGAAGAAATCAGACAGAAGGTGGGTGCAACACTGTGCATGGAATACGTGGAATAATCATCATAAGCGTTTCAGTCACTGTATACCATGCGAGTGGCGCCCTGTGGGTTTTGTCCAGCTCTGCGTTGCACTCTGTGAGTTTCGTCCACTCCAGCTCCGTCTCTCTCCATCCACTGCAGCTCCTGCGCTGCTCAGCATCATGATCCAATTTGTAATCTAATATACAATATTTTTACCGGCAAAATATCATGTGTAGATGGATGACGTATTCAGCATTTTTTTTTAAATGGCTATGGGTGCAAATAAAAAAAAAATATTTTTTTAAAATTACAATTTTGTAGGTCGAGTTGGTCTAGACAGTCTAGGCCGTGTTAATAAAATTAAAACAATTGTCACGTCTTACTTTTGGTGTAAACTTTCCAATGTTTTTGAAGCTGTTCTGTTGCTGTTTAGCAGACAGCTGCTGCTCCATTCTCTCTTTAGAATGCATCCTTTTCATATGCTCTTTCAGCTTATCCTTTCGTTTGAACTGTCTACCGCATGTCTCGCACATAAACTCCCTGTGTGACGTGTGACGGAGCATGTGCAGACGCAGCTTGTCCAACCTTGGGAATGGCTGATGATGAAATAGAAAATCAGGTTCAAAGATCTACACAAACATAAACTCTGCAGATCGAGGAGAGGCTCTCTGGCTCTGGAGAGCTCCCATACTCAAAGAGCTGTCGGGGTTGAACCGGCAAAGACTTGAAACGCAGTCTCCTTCATGAACTTCACTGGACCAGAAGTATGACATTATTTGATCGATGAAGAAGAAGAATATAGAACAGCAAACAAGAAATCACTTTCAAAAGTTTGCAAAAATCTAATTTTTTCCATTGCGGATGCTCTTTCAATATTAATCTACGCCTGCAAAACATGGACCATTACAGCAGAGAAGACTCCAGGCCATGGAGATGAGATAGAGAAGTGAGCAATGAGCAACAGAACAAAAAATCCTTGTACATAAGCTCAGGAGACAGTACCCTAGCAACTCTTGGACACATGTGTACACAGATATATTGTCCATGGAGAGCCAAAAAAAAGAGGCAGTGGAATCTACAACGCACACTTCAATGGTGACATAGAAGCAGAAGAGACCTGTACCAATTTTAGAGCTGAAGCAAGAGCTGTTCATGCAGTGACTTATCAGCAAAAAGACAACTGCAAGAAAACGGTTATTCTAACAAACTCCAGGAGCGTACTCCACGCCATCTCAAGCCCCAAACAAGATAGACTCCAGGAGCGTACTCCACGCCATCTCAAGCCCCAAAAAAGATAGACTCCAGGAGCGTACTCCACGCCATCTCAGGGCCCAAAAAAGATAGACTCCAGGAGCGTACTCCACGCCATCTCAAGCCCCAAAAAAGATAGACTCCAGGAGCGTACTCCACGCCATCTCAAGCCCCAAAAAAGATAGACTCCAGGAGCGTACTCCAAGCCATCTCAAGCCCCAAAAAAGATAAGATTCTCACACAAAATAAAATATAGTATTGGATTGTTGTCCATAAAAAACAGATTTAGTCCTACAGTGGATTCTGGCTGATTGTGGGATCTTGGGAAACAAGAAGACAGATGATCTCGCAAAAGCCGGAAGTGGGAGCATGCAGACTCACCATCCACAGAGCAATAAAGAAACAAAGATACTCATCAAATGATCCGTGAGGACGGAATGGAGAGACCAGCACAAAGAATACAAGCTAGAAAATGACAGCAAGACAAACGTGGCACAAATGGGCAGACAAAGATCTTGAGACTCAGAATGGGACATTGCAGACTCAAGGCCCACTTCCAACAGAATGGGTCTCAGAGACACCGCCACATGCGGTTGTGGAGCACCCAAGCAAACACAAGAACATATTCTGCAGGACTACCCCACTTATTAGGCAATCTGGTTCAGGGAAGCAATCATGCTTGAAATGCTGTGTGGTAACAGCAAATACATGAAACGCAGTCTCCTTCGTGAACCTCACCGGGCTAGAAGCACAGCATCAGTTGATCAAAGAAACCAAAGATTGGTAACTACATAGAACAACAAACAAGAAATCATTTTTAAAAATTCACATAAATCTAATTCATCCCATTGTAGATGTTCATTGAATATTCTTCTACGACTGCACAACATGGACCATTACAGCAGACCACCAGAGAAGAATCCAGGCCATGGAGATAAGATGTTTTAGAAGACTCCTAAATGTCACCCAGAAAGACCGTATCACAAATAAAGAAGTACAACGAATAATCGAGTTTGCAAGTGGACTTTGCGATGACCTCCTCACATTGATTGAAAGACGAAAGCTGACTTGTTAAGGCCCCATCTCGAGGTGCAAAGTCCTTGCAAATACGATACCGTAATCCAGAGTACAATGCAAGCGAGGACGAGGACGTACAAGAATACGTTGGGAAGACAACATCATTAAATGGACTAACCTCCGACCCAAGGCACAAAAAGCAATCACAGACAGAGAGGGGTGGGGCAGAACTGTTGTGGGGGTGTTAGCAAGGATGCCCCAACAACCTCAAGGGTCATGGGATGAATATTCAATAAGCCTGACAATCTATCCATCTGTAAATTGGTATCCAACTCCCTCTGGCTAATTTTCAGATACACACAAATTTTCTCACTTTATTACAATCAAGACACTCAAAAAGCCTGTCAGAGTCTACCCGGCTGTAAATGGGACCCTGACTTTACTATCCCTACGAATAATTTTCACATCTTATTACATTTATGATGCCAGAAAGTTTGTTAGAGTCTACCCAGCTGTAAATGAATACCTGGCTACTATCCTTCTGACTAATTTATTCACATTATTATATTTGGAGCACTCAAAAAGCCTGTCAGAGTCTACCCAACTGTAAATTGAAACCTGATTGTCTCTAATTTACCAACTAAATTACATTCGGAGCATTGGATGCGCACAGATTTTAGAGCAGGGTGATGTAAATGAAACTGGTTGTATACAGACTCTGCAGAGTCTTCTAAACCAGTATAAAGATGTTAAGTTAAGTTAACGTTAAGTTAAGCAGGGAAGGAAGACTAACGTCTGGTCAGGCACAATATACTTATCAGACATGTTAGTCAATGTCAGGCAAAATATTCTGGCCAAGCCGCTAACTTCGGCTTCCTAGTAGCCTTCCCTGGAAACAGGCTGTTTTCATGGCAGTCTGGTTAACAGGGTGAGTGATCGATGCGATCACTGTAGTAGTGAGCGATGCGCAGATGAAGCCAAGAATAGCACAACTGCTTGGAAGACCCCGGTCCACCTTCATTAGCACGCTCAGGATGTGAGGAAAGCTACGACAACCCGCCACTTAACGTCCTTTTTAGGGCGACAAAAGAGTAATCCTACTCATTCAACAACAACATTCGGAGCACTCAAAAAGCATCATGTCTACCCAACTGTAAATTGGCACCTGACACCCTCTGACTAATTTACTAACTGTATTACATTCGAAGCACTCAAAAAGCCTGACGTCTACCTAACTAAAAATTGGCACCTGACACCCTCTGACTAATTTACTAACTGTATTACATTCGAAGCACTCAAAAAGCCTGACGTCTACCCAACTGTAAATTGGCACCTGATCCTCTAACTAATTTTGCTGACTGTATTACATTCCGGACACTCAAAAAGCCTTTCAGAGTCTACCCAAATGTAAATTGGCACCTGACCCTCAGAATAATTTACTCACTGTATTACATTCTAGGCAATCGAAAAGCCTGTCAGAGTCTACCTAAATGTAAATTGGCACCTGACTATCTGACTATATTACTTACTTTATTACATTCCGGGCACTCGAAAAGCCTTCAAAGTCTACCCAAGTGCAAATTGGTACCTGACTATCTAACTATATTACTTACTTTATTACATTCCGGGCACTCGAAAAGCCTGTCAAAGTCTACCCAAGTGCAAATTGGTACCTGACCATCTGACTGTATTACTTACTTTATTACATTCCGGGCACTCGAAAAGCCTGTCAAAGTCTACCCAAGTGCAAATTGGCACCTGACTATCTGACTATATTACTTACTTTATTACATTCCGGGCACTCGAAAAGCCTGTCAAAGTCTACCCAAGTGCAAATTGGCATCTGACCACCTGACTATATTACTTACTTTATTACATTTCGGGCACTCGAAAAGCCTGTCAAAGTCTACCCAAGCGCAAATTGGCACCTGACTATATTACTTACTTTATTACATTCTGGGCACTAGAAAAGCCTGTCAAAGTCTACCCAAGTGCAAATTGGCACCTGACTATATTACTTACTTTATTACATTCCTGGCACTCGAAAAGCCTGTCAAAGTCTACCCAAGTGCAAATTGGCACCTGACTATCTGACTATATTACTTACTTTATTACATTCCGGGCACTCAAAAAGCCTGTCAAAGTCTACCCAAGTGCAAATTGGCATCTGGCCATCTGACTATATTACTTACTTTATTACACTCCGGGCACTCGAAAAGCCTGTCAGAGTGAAAGGTCTTCATATGTTTCTTCAAGGTGCTAAAATCTTCAAAGGCCTTAGAGCAGCTGTTGCAAGGAAAGTGGCCTAACTCGTCCATATGTTTCACCGCATGCTCTTTCAGGTTGGCCACCATATCAAAGTCTTGGCCGCACACTGGGCAGTCGTAGTACTTCCTGTCGCTGTGGGTTTTCATGTGGCATGCCATGGCAGAGTTGTTCATAACACGTTTTAGGCAAATGTTGCACTGAAATGTAGATAAATGTACAGTCATCCACATTGGTAGATCAAATATGGAACATAATTACAGAATGGGCAAGAACAGTATTAGAATGATAGAAAAGGAAAGTGACCTAGGGGTTATAATAGATCATACAGGTAAGGTGAGTGAGCAAGTCCAGGTAGCAGTGAAAAAGGAAAATCCAATGTTCGGTATGATAAAAAGAAATATTAAACATAGGAGCAAGGAAGTGATAGTCAAACTGTATAAAGCATTAGTTAGACCTAGATTGTACACAAAAAACGATGCCTATTACCAGTTGAACAGAAGAGAGCAGGTCATGGTCTTCAGACTTCGCACTGGCCACAATAGACTGAGGTACCACTTATTCATTAAATCGAAGATAGGTGGCACCGACGAATGCACATGCGGTACAGGGAAAATGAACGCTGAACATTTGCTGCAAAACTGCCCGACATACGAGGACCAGAGAAAGCAGATGTGGCCATCACCAGTGGCAATACTAGACAAGCTCTATGGCAGTGTCGACAGCCTCAGGATGACAGCTGCTTTTTTTGAAAAAATAAACATTGACGTCTGACAGCGTTCGAAGAAGAAGAAGAAGAAGAAGAAGACCTAGATTGGAGTACTGTGTACAGGTGTGGAGCCCTTATCGTAGAGGGGATATAAACATGCTGGAAAGGATACAAAGAAGAACGACAAAGCTGATAGTGGGATTCCAGAATTACAGTTATGAGGAAAGACTAAAAAAAACTGGCCTACAGTGTCTAGAAAAGAGAAGAATTCGTGGTGACTTAATACAGGTTTGTAAGATAATCAGAGGAACGAATAAATTAGACTATAACAAGTTTTTCAAAATACAACCCCTACAAGAACAAGAGGGCAAGGCTACAAATTAACTGAAGAAAAGTCCAGATTAGATATAAGGACATATTTTTTTAGTCAGAGAGTGGTGAATGCTTGGAATGCATTGTCACAGGAAGTAGTGGAGGCGGGGACAATTAATGCATTTAGGAATAGATTGGACGCACATGGCTTTTAGAGAAAGGAAATGTAAATGAAACTGGTTGTATACAGACTCTGGGGGAGGGGGCGCTTCAAATGGAAACCTTATAAGTGGGATAGAAATTTGCAAAACCATGACTTTGTATTGTAACTTGTCAATATGGTACCTAAGGATTGTAACTTGTCGATATGGTTCCTAAGGATTGTAACTTGTCAATATGGTTCCTAAGGATTGTAACTTGTCAATATGGTTCCTAAGGATGTCAAAAGTGTCTTGCACGTGCTATAACAGTGCAGACACCAACATGACATCATAATTGCAGTTAAAAAATGGCCGACTCCTTATTGACAGGCACCAAAGAGAAACAGCGTTCTGTTATCTATTTTTTGAGCAGCGAAGGGCTGAAACCTTTAGAAATTCATCAGCGAATAAAGAGATGCATGCCTTTCCCTCTAGTAAGTATATGAGTGGAGTAGAAAGATCCAAAGCGGCGCGAGTTTTGTGATGGACTGTTCACAATCGATCAGGCACACTGAGAGCGGTCTGTCACAGAGCTCACGTCGTTTTAACACATGCAGGACACTCTTGACATCCTTAGCAACCATATTAACAAGTTACGACGCAAAGGCGTGGTTTTTCTAATTTCTATCCCACTTTTAAGGTTTTCATTTGAAGCCCCCCCGTAGATTGTGTTGGGAGACACACTCTCTACGGGATGTGGAATCATTCCTTTATCTTGGTAGTAATACAGACAAAGCAGGAGGTACAGGTAAAGATATCAACATAAGAATACAAAGAGTGAAAGGAGTTTGCGTTGCTTTAGGGAATTATTGGAATTCAGAAGCGGTCAGCGACCGAAAGCGGACTGCTAGCATTAGGGCCAGCGAATCAGAGCTGCCAAGACCCTTCTAAACCTCCGAGTGGTGATGCTGAATAACAGGCTGTAAGGACAGACAATCTCCGACCAGAAGAGTCACAGGCACCGGCCGCTGACAGAGAAGGGTGGTGTGGTGTTGTGAGGGTGTCTTCATGTTTGTCCCAACGACCTCACCGGTTACGGGATGACCTGATCTGACCTGAAGGACAGACTGGCTAAGGAGAATAGATCGAAGAGGGAAGGCTAACCCGGTACCGAAAGATTTCTGCTGAAGTCGGATGTGTCGGACCAAAAAGTGCAAATATCGCAGTCAAGCTGTAAACTAGCGACACAACGTTCTCTAGACTACATCCTGCTACTTGCAAAGCCCTATTCAGAGCTTGGTAGCGGGACATTGAGAATGAACACAGAAGAAGAAGTTAGCCTATGTAGCCCTCACCATTGTCCTCAACGGTCCTTGTACCTTTTCCGCTTCCTCGTAGCCCTACCTGGAAATGGGCTGTTTTCACGGCAACCTGGCTAGCGTGGCGAGGGATTAACGTGATCCCCTTAGTAGTGTGCGACACGCAGATAAAGCCAAAAATAGCACAACCGCCTGGAGTACCCCAGTGGACCTTCATCAGCACGCTCGGGATGTGAGGAAAGCTACTGCAACCTGCCACTTAATGTCCTGTTCACGGCGTACAAAAGAGTAAACCTACTCATTGTGGGCATTCAAAATAATAACAACAACCAACCTCTAATGGTTTATTAGCATCATCACCGTGGACCATCTGGTGCTTGAATAGTTTTTCCTCTGTGCCAAAACTCTTGCTACACTTGCTACAATCAAAGGGCTTCACTTTCCTGATTGGCTGGTGTAGACAGCAAGCAAGACAACGACATTAATTCATTGTTTAAAAAACATTTTCAATATCATCATAAAAATCATCATTAAAAACAAACAGCATCATAAAAATCATCACAGTAACAAAGATCATCATAAAAATCATCACAATAAAACAAAAATCATAGAAATTGTCACAATAAAACAAAAATCATAGAAATTGTCACAATAAAACAAAAATCATAGAAATTGTCACAATAAAACAAAAATCGTAAAAATTGTCACAATAAAACCACAATAAAGTCGAAAATCGTCATAAAAATTGTCACTATCAAAATTAAAATTAAAATTGTCACTATCAAAACAAAAAACATCATAGAACTTACGACAATCAAAAGTCCTTCGAAAAAATTATAAACATTATCAAAAATACAATATTTTACAAATAAATTTAAATCATCACAAAAATCATAACATTATTTTGTAAATCCTATTACGCAGAAGGAAGCTGCGTGGTCTAGGAGTGAAACTCACTCGGTTATCACAAACCCAAATGTTCCGGGTTCGATTCCCACTTGTGTCCAGTTTGGCAGACACTGGGTTTTTTCTCGAGCTAATGCTCCTCCACGTACGGAAAGTAATGGCAACCTACCGTACTCCACACTTACCAAGAAACTTATAACAGCCAAATAGGTGGCGGTTGTAAAAGGACATGTGACTTTAAAATTACGCAGAAGAGTACAAAAATAGTCTTCCCTTCGACTTGTCCAGCTTGGAAGAACCTACGGCTGGTAGCTATGCTATAACCGGCATAGTTCGTGGGATTATGGAGGCCCACAAGATTCTCTACCTCCAAAACGATGAAGATACGAGAAAGGAGGAAGATGAACTGAAGAGGAAGACTAGACAACTGAGATCTCATGATGGAGGTCAAAAAGATATTCCAAAGTTTGAATCCGTGGAGGGTGACTGTTTATATTCCTCATCAACATCATGTAGCATGTAGTTGGCAGAATGTCGCTCTCATCCCAGCCGTTCGATAGGAATCTCGATCAGCAGCCAGTCTACCCGCCTGCTCCATGTGCATGTTTAGGGTGTCCTTGATGTCTCGATCAGCAGCCAGTCTACCTGCCTGGTGCATGTTCATGTTTAGGGTGTCCTTGATGTCTCGATCAGCAGCCAGTCTACCCGCCTGCTCCATGTTCATTTTTAGGGTATCCTTGATGTCTTGTGTTCATCTACGCCCTTGCCGACCTCTGACTTGTCTTCCTGGAACAATGTCCTCCAGAACTGCTTTTTCCAGTCCGTCCTGGCGCTTGATGTGACAGAAAAACCTCAGTTTCCGAGACATAACGCGGTTTATATGAACCAGTTCTCTACACTCAGATCTAGCAGGATGGTTTTATTTATTTTTTTTACTCAAGGTATTTTGAGGATTCTTCTGTAGCATTTTATCTCGAAAGCCCCGATCCTCTTTCTTAACATTTGTGTGATGTTCCATCTCTGAGATCCGTACATTCCCACCGGGAACACCCATGCTCTTAGGATGGTCAATTGTAATTCTTTGTTAGTATTGTGCCACACATTTTGCATACTGCTCAGTTTCTGAAACTTTTCGGTCAATACGGACAATCATCTCCTGATTTCCCTTGCACAGTCCCATACAGACTCTGCAGTCTTCTTAACCAGTATAAAGACATTAAGTTAAGTTGACTTGACCTCGTGGCTTGGCTTCGTTCGTTCTCAATCTCCCGCTACCAAACCCTGAAAGGGCTTAAGTAGCCAATTGAAGTCCAGAGAACGGAATGCGTTGTATCGTAGTTTACAAATTGACTGCGATATTTGCACCTATCAGTCCAACACATCCGACTTCAGCAAGCATTTTTGAGTACCGGGTTAGCATTCCCTCTTCCATCCCTTCTCCTTAGCCAGTCTGCCCTGCTGTAGCCTGTTATCCAGGTTCACCGTGTGGAGGTGTAGAAGGGTCTTGGCAGCTCTGGTTCACTGGTCTTGACGCTAGCAGTCAGCTATGGGTCGCTGACCACTGCAGCTCATGAGCTTTAAGTTAAGTAAGTTTGTTATCAAAGAGCCAAGGTATCCAAAATAATCCACGTGCTCAATTTCTTCATTACCAACAATGATTATGAGTTGGGGGTCTGTGTGTGTCCAGAGAATCTGTCCAGAGAATCTGTCCAGAGAATCTGTCCAGAGTCGATCAAAGAAGAAGGACATGAGTTAACAAAAGATCTTCCGAGACCAGGTCAGGCGCATATTGTTATGTTAACTCACGTCCTTCTTTAAACATCGTTGTCCAGTTCTTCACTGTTGTCTTCAACACACTGCCTGCATTCTGCGATGAATATCAACTGATCGACATCCTTCAGCTGTTATAAACCGAATTACCGCTCGCTGATCAACTCTGGACGGATTCCGTATCACACCTGCCATGTTTTCAACGATCTGCTGAGGAAACTATGAGTCTGAGGTTAATGAAATTTTGCAAACTTGACGGTTGGTACGTGCTGTTTACACCAGAAATGACATCATCACGCGCATCTTACGTTTGTTCACTTGTTGCAAGTTGGTCCGGTTTCACATTTGAACACGCCTTGTAGTTTATTTATGTCATCGTTACTTTTTGACTGTGACATTTCGCTAAATACACTGCAACCTGTTGTTCCCGTCGCCCACCTGTTCATCGTCACCCACCTTAGTTCTCAGATCTAAGGGGTCCAAATAAAAAGGTTGTGAAAGTGGCAGTACGAGACGGACCTCACCTTGAGTCCGTGCTTAGACACGTGATCCATGAGGTTCTTCTGGTCGTTGAACACAATGTTACACTTCGGGCAGGCTACCATCGGAGTGCTGAGGCTCATCACTGTTGCCAGGTTTACACTGTTGATTTCAGAATCTGTCCCATCTGGCAAGCTAGTGACAGTCTGCGACAACTGAAGAAAACAAAAATGAACCAGGTTATCATTAAAATGAACAAGGGGAGAGGAGAGGGGGGGGGGGGGGGGGGAATTGAGAGCTGCTAAAGGCCTTCTTTTTCTACGTTCATCCTGAAAAGGGAATCTTCTTCTTCTTCGTACGCTATCAGACGTCAACTTGAATTTGTTCGAAGAAAGCAGCTGTCATCCTGAGGCTGTCAACACTGCCATAGAGCTTGTCTTGTGTTGCGACTGGTGATGGCCACACGTGCTTTCTCTGGTCCTCGTATGTCGGGCAATTTTGCAGAAGATGTTCAGCGGTCATTTTCCCTGTACCACAGGTGCATTCGTCAGTGCCACCTATCTTCAGTTTATTGAATAGATGGTACCTCAGTCTGTTGTGGCCTGTGCGGAGTCAGAAGACCATGACCTGCTCTCTTCTGTTCAGCTGGTAGTAGGCATCATTTTTTGTGTAGCCAGTATGTTCTGTTTCCCATTTGGCCATGTATCTGGCCCTAATAAACCTTTTGGACTCTTTGTAGGTCACACTAGAATCTGGTTGTGGTAGTCTTGCACCTTCTTTTGCCAGTCTGTCTGCCTCCTCATTGCCTTGGATGTTACAGTGAGAAGGAACCCACTGTACCACTACTCTTTTTGGTGCGGACTGCTGGCATAGTTGACAGAGTACTGCTCTTAAATCATTAAATTCAGTATTTTTCTGGCTTTTTAGTGCTACAACTACGGCCAGGGCATCTGTAAACAAGACTATCTGAAAAGGGAATCAATATGTCTAGAAGCGCATCAGCTGCAGCGGCCAAAAGCTGACTGCTAGCGTCAGTGCCAGCGAACCAGAGCTGCTAAAACCCTTCTAAACTTCCACGTGGTGATCCTGGATAACAGGCTGCAACAAAGCAGGCTGGCTAAGGAGAAGGGAACGAAGATGGAAGGTTAAACATTACCCAAAAATGCCTGCTGAAGTTGGATGTTTTGGACCAAAAGGTGCAAATATTGCAGTCAAGCTGTAAACTACAACACACTGCATTCCGTTCTACAGACAACATCCTGCTACTTGCAAAAAACTTTTCAGGGCTTGGTAACAGGAGATTGAGAACGAATGAAGAAGAAGTCCTGAAAAGGTATTTGTGACCTTGTGTCATAGATTACAGCAAGGCTATGATATCTGCACTATTCGGTCCGACACATCCAATTACAGCTGACTCTATTGGATACCTGGTTTGCCTTCCAACTCAATCCCTACTCTCTTAGACAGACTACATAAGTGCAGCCTGTTTCCGGGGTCACTATTTGGAGGCGGAATAGAGTCTTGGTCAGCTCTGGCTCACTGACCCTGATGCAAGCAGCCAACTATGAGTCGCTGGCTGCTGTCGGCTTATTCACTTCGATCCCTGGCTACATCTTTCTGATAAAGGTCTCAAGTAAATAATGAGAAATGCCTGCAGCCAGATCAAACTCAGGTACCTTAATGATTTAAGAGCAGTACTCTGTCAACTATGCCAGCAGTCCGCACCAAAAAGAGTAGTGGTACAGTGGGTTCCATCCCACTGTAACATCCAAGGCAACGAGGAGGCAGACAGACTGGCAAAAGAAGGTGCAAGACTACCACAACCAGATACTAGTATGACCTACGAAGAGTCAAAAAGGCTTATTAGAGCTAAATACATGACCAAATGGGAAACAGAACATACTGGCTACACAAAAAATGATGCCTATTACCAGTTGAACAGAAGAGAGCAGGTCGTGGTCTTCAATAAATTGAAGATAGGTGGCACTGACGAATGCTCGTGTGGTACCGGGAAAATGACCGCTGAACATTTGCTGCAAAACTGCCCGACATACAAGGATCAGAGAGAGCAGATGTGGCCATCACCAGTGGCAATACTAGACAAGCTCTATGGCAGTGTCGACAGCCTCAGGATGACCGCTGCTTTTTTTGAAAAAATACAGGTTGACGTCTGACAGCGTACGAAGAAGAAGAAGAAGAAGAAACTCATGTACCGCCAGTTTCTACTAATGCGGCTCTGGTGAATGGCGAGCAACTGAGTCAAAAAAGAGTCCCTTCAGGGCTATGGCGGTAGAATTTTAGAACATGCCTCAGATAGTTAGTTAGTTAGTGGGAGTCAAGAGGTTAACGTACTCGCCTCTCACAGTGATGAACGGAAGAGGTGGGTGATCAAATCCCGCAAGTTTCAAGTGGGTCCTGATCTCAGGTAAGACCAGAGTGCCTGCATCCCGAGTTACCTCGTCGTCTCGACCAATAGTCTTGCAACTGATCCAAGGTAACTCGGGATAAGAGTGAGATTGATGACCAGCGCAGCTTCTTCCTCACTATCATCCTCATACAGCGGCCATCACATTATTAAGACAAAACCGTCTGATGTTGTGGCCGTCATCGCTTCGCATTGGGCAATAACTTTTTTTTTTAGTCAGTCAGTCAGTCGGTCGGTCGGTCGGTCGGTCGGTCGGTCGGTCGGTCGGTCAGTCAGTCGTCGAATCATCTACATCGCACCCTGGACAAGTCCATACGCGCTCATATCTCATGACCGAGAAAATCCTACACAAACCTATGGCCTTCCTGGTCCTCCAATAGATGCGGAAGATGCTGGGTCTATCGACACGTGGACATGTTCGAACCCAGATTGCTCATCTGAGAAGCCTGAGAAGCCAGTTCACTAACCACTGCACTACCTCGCTCTCATCTTTTTTTTTTTCTTCATTTAAATAAAAGGTTCATAGTCATTTACTTTACAGACTAAGCATGAAGCATTAACCCCCCCCCCCCCCCCCCCAATATTTCCGATTACAGCTTCCTGGAGTGTAGCAGATACTGCCATCAATTCTCAAGTGTTAGATCCTTCATTGTGCTTGATCTCAGCTGTTGTGAGATGGGCCTATCAGTGCCCTTCTTTCCTCGCTGCCGTAACCTCCCAGACACAGATATAATTAGGTATTTATTATGTTTAGGACCAAACGAGAGACAACTATCACTGTCTTGGTTAAGCGAAGCAAGAGATCATGTTCCGCATGAGAACAGGACATAACAGATTGAATGGCTACTTACAAAGGCTAAAATTGACACCAAAATCAATGTGTATGTGCGGACAAGCAGAACAGAAAATTGTGTACTGAGTTCTGGCCCAGCGAGACAAACCTCCCCAGAAAGCTGTTTGGAAGCCCCGAAGAAATCTCCACTACGGCAACCTTTATTCAGAGAACTGGACTTCACGTGTCTTGATCTTGATGACCCATTCCTCAGCGTAGCTGCGGGCCCAAACTTCCTCTCTAGCAAACCCTGTCTTGGGCCACGGAAGTCTAGTGCATGGTAAGCCCTAAGCAAAGCTGCGGGTTCCAACTTCCTCTCCAGCGAACCCTGTTTTGGGCTATGGAAGTCCAGTGTGTGGTAAGCACTCCTCCAGAAGCTTCTTGGGTTTTGTAGCATCCAGCAAGGGAGTCTGACTAACGCATTTGAGGTCTTCCCTGCGGTCTCTTTCTACCTCGGGGGTACCAGATCGCTGTCACCGTGCTCCTTCGACCATCGTTTCGTCGCAACATGTGACCTGCCCATCTATGTTTTGCCTTGTCTGCATAGATTACCGCACCATTCCCCAAGATCAATCGCTGTATGTCAGAATTGTAGAGATTTTGCAAACTTTAGTTCTGGAGAGTGATTCTGACCAAGCGTCTCTCAAGAGAGGCCTGGGACACTCTCCTGTGATTTTGTTGGTGTCCATGTCTCAGCACCGTAGCATATGTAGCTGTATTTTTAATTTATGTGGTAAACGAGAAAAAAAAGCTCATCTCTATGGGTCTCAAACCCATTTCCTTTCTTCCTAGATTCAAGCCTTATAACGACTCCGCCAGCCGTCATGAAACCAATACCCAAACTAAAACATACTTACGACTCCATTCTGTTCCTCTGTTAACTTCTTAATCTCATCCATCCCCAGATCTTCGGCAGCATGTGTCAATGTGTGCAGATTTAGTAGGGATGAGTTGTCAAACGTCAGTCCACAGTGCGTGCACATCCACTCGTTTCCTCCGGACACTTTGCCTTGTCTCCTGTACATGCTTTTCATACATTGTAAGACTTTTTCCGAGCACTGTCTTTTCTTGTACTTCTTGAGTGTCCTGGATCAGAAACACAATTGAATTTATTTGACAAATCCTAATTTCAAACCTAATTGGAACCTACGAAGAAGTGACATGACGTGGCTCCAAGCTACTCTACGAGCGATGGAGCGTAGAACACTGTCACTTTCACTACGAGACGGGGAGGAAGACTAACGTCTGGTCAGGCACAATATACTGATCAGACATGTTAGTCAGGGTCAGGAACAATATACTGGCCAAGACCCTCACACTTACTAGTAGCCCTTCCTGGAAACGGTTGCTTTCATTGCAGCCTGGCTACTGAGGTGAGGTATTGACGTGATCCGTGTAGTAGTGAGTGACACACAGATGAAGCCAAGCATAGCATAACCGCCTGGAGTACTCCGGTTCAGCTTCATCAGCACGCTCAGGATGTGAGGAAAGCTACGACAACCTGCCACTTAACGTACTTTTCAGCCCCAAAATTAGAGTAATCCTAATCATTGTGGGCATTCAACGACAATGACAACAGCAACAGCAACAGCAACAAACAGCAGCAGCAGCAGCAGCAGCAGCAGCAGCAGCAGCAGCAGCAGCAGCAACAGCAACAGCAACAGCAACAGCAACAGCAACAACAACAACAACAACAACAACAACAACAACAACAACAACAACAACAACAACAACAACAACAACAACAACAACAACAACAACAACCACCCTCTTGTTGGCTTGGCTTCGTTCGTTCTCAATCTCCCACTACCAAGTCCTGAAAGGGCTTAAGTAGCAGAATGTAGTCCAGAGAACGGAATGCGTTGTGTCGTAATTTACAGCTTAACTGCGATATTTCCACCTTTCGGTCCAACACATCCGACTTCAGCAAGCATTTTTTGAATACCGAGTTAGCATTCCCTCTTCGATCCCTTCTCCTTAGCCAGTCTGCCCTCCTGCAACCTGTTATCCAGGATCACCGCGTGGAGTTGTAGAAGGGTCTTGGCAGCTCTGGTTCACTGGCCCTGACGCTAGCAGTCAGCTATGGGTCACTGACGGCTGCAGCTCATGCGCTGCTCAGCACTTTGATTCCCCAACCCTCTTGTAGACTTGTAATTGGCTGACCCTTGGGTAAGTTTCTTGCTATTTTTCCTCGTTCATCTTCAGACCTCAACGTCAATGACTCTAACGAAGGCAGCAGTCAACTTGAGGCTCCACGCACTTCCATACAGCTTCTCGTGGAATGACACTGGCTGTTGCCAAATACTACTTCTTTTGTCACTATACGACGGGCGGGACTGCAAAATGTGTTCTGTCGTCATGGCTGCTATGCTGCAGGTACGAAGGTCCATAGTATCAATCTTGATCTTATTGTACAGATAAGGTAAGTTAAAAAAGTGGACTAATGAGAAAGCCAGAAAAGGGCTGTGTAAACAGATTTATAGTTAAACTGACAGCTTGGCGAGCATAGCCGACGACATCACAGTGATCTACTTCAAGGACGTTGACCTCGATGCTGGCATGAGCTTACGATGTAGAGCGTTGGGTAGGATAAATTTAGTGCTCAAAATAACCAGTATACAGGAGACATGTATTGGCTTTAAAACAGAATTCGAGGTGATTTAATACAGGTTTATAAGATAATCAACGGAAGGATAAATTAGACTATAACAAGTTTTTCAAAATACAACCACCTACAAGAACAAGAGTGCATAGCTACAAATTAATTAAAGAAAGATTCAGATTAGATACCAGGAAATATTTTTTTAGTCAGAGAGTGGTGAATGCTTGGAATGCATTGTCACAGGAAATAGTGAGGACAAGGTCAGTTAATGCATTCAAGAATAAATTGAATGCGTAAAGTTATTTTTAGATCGTGGATGTAAAAGAAACCGGTTGTATACAGACTACAGTCTTCTAAACAAGGTTGGTTGTTGTTGTTGTTGTTGTTGTTGTTGTTTACGAATGCCCACAATGAGTAGGTCTACTCTTTTGTGCGTCCTGAAAAGGACGTTAAGTGGCGGGTTAAAGTAGCTTTCCTCACATCCCGAGTGTGCTGATGAAGGTGGACCGGAGTCCTCCTGGCGATTGTGCTATGCTTGGCTTCATCTGCATGTTGCTCACTACTACGGGGATCACGTCGATCTCTCACCTTGTTACCCAGGCTGCCATGAAAACAGCCTGTTTCCAGAGAGGGCTACTAGGAAGCCGAGGTCGGGATCTTGGCCAGTATATTTTGCTTGACCCTGACTAACATGTCTGATCAGCATATTGTGCCTGACCAGACGTTAGTCTTCCTCCACCTAAACCAGTACAAAGAAGTTAAGTTCAAGTTTAAGCAAACAGCTCAACTGTCCTAGTAAAACTACAACGCTTTAAAAAAAAGTTAGTTGCTCATCGCAAGCGAAGATGGCGACATCATCAGACATTTTGTTTTGTCTTGATGATGTAACTTGCCACTGTATTTGGATAATAGTGACGAAGAAACTGCGCTGGTCATCAACCTCACTCTCTGGTCCCGAGCTACCTTGGACCAGCGGCAAGACGTCAAGGCGACTGGAGGTAACTCAGGATGCAGGCACGTTGGTCCCACCTCCCTTGAGACAAGGAGTCGCTTGAAAACTTGCGGTCAAGTGCCTTACCTGTTTACCACATCGACCCCCCCCCCCCCACCCCCCCCCAAACAACAACAACCTATATTTGTTACCCACTTGTTAATATAAATTCTTGTTGATCTATTTTTCCACTGATAATTGCCAGCATCTCCTGTTGTCTGTCAAGAAATCAAACAAAAGCAATTATTACAATACAATACAATACAATACAATACAATACAATAATAAAGAGTGAAGTGCCACAGGGCTCAGTTTTGGGACTATTTTGTTCTAAATATTGATAAACGATTTGGATATTGATATCGGATCTATGATTGCAAAATTGGATTCTGATATTAAACTGTGCAGTAGTGTCCTATCTAAAGCAGAAGTGGATATATTGAGGTCGGATTTAGATAAAAATTTGAGAATGGTCTGTAAGCTGGCAAATGGAGTTTAATGTAGATAAATGTACAGTCATCCACATGGGTAGATCCAATTTGGAACATAATTACAGAATGGGCGACAACAATATTAGAAAGATAAATAAGGTAAGGGACCTAGGGGTTATAATAGGTCATACAGGTAAGGTGGGTAGATCCAATTTGGAACATAATTACAGAATGGGCGACAACAATATTAGAAAGATAAATAAGGTAAGGGACCTAGGGGTTATAATAGGTCATACAGGTAAGGTGAGTGAGCAAGTCCAGATAGCAAAGAAGAACGTGAGTTAACGCAACAATATGCACTTGACCTGGTCTCGGAAGATCTTTCGTTAACTCACGTCCTTCTTTAAACATCGTTGTCCAGTTCTTCACTGTTGTTGGAATAAAGTAGCAGGTCATGGCAAGGAATAAAGACCTATGGGAAAGGAGCCAACAATATCCACTAGAACAAAAGAAGTGGATATATTGAAATCAGATTTAGTTACAATTCGGAAGTGGTCTGAGAGCTGTCTAAATGTACAGTCATCCACATGGGTAGATCCAATATGGAACTTAATTACAGAATGGGAGAGAACAATATTAGAATGATAAAAAAAAGGAGGAACTAGCAGTTAAAATAGATCATACAGGTAAAGTGAGTGAGCACGTAGCAGTGAAAAAGGCAAATGCAATGTTAGGTATGATAAAAAGAAATATTAAACATAGGAGCACGGAAGTGCTAGTCAAACTGTATAAATGGGATCAAGATGCTGAGCAGCGCATGAGCTGCGGTGGTCAGCAACCCATAGCTGATTGCTAGCGTCAGTACCAGCGAACCAGAGCTGCCAAGACCCTTCTACACCTCCACGCGATCATCCTGGATAACAGGCTGCAGCAGGGTAGACTGGCTAACGAGAAGGGATAGAAGAGGGAATGCTAACCCTGTACTAAAAAAATGCTTGCTGAAGTCAGATGTGTTGGACCGAAAGGTGCAAATATCACAATCAAGCTGTAAATTACGACACAACGCATTCCGTTCTCTGGACTACATTTTGCGCCTAAGCCCTTTCAGGGTTTAGTAGTGGGAGATTGAGAATGAACGAAGCCAAGCCAAGCCAAACTGTATAAAGCAATAGTTAGACCTAGATTGGAGTACTGTGTACAGGTGTGGAGTCCTTATTGTAGAGGGGATATAAACATGCTGGAAAGGATACAAAGAAGAGCGACAAAGCTGATAGTGGGATTCCAGAATTTCAGTTATGAGGAAAGACTCAGAAAAAGATGTATGTTATCTGGTATATGCACCAAGTGATATTTGCGAGACAACGCAGTCTCCACAACAGCATTTATTTCCTGCGCCAAGTATATATAGGCGCTGATATTTTTTACAGGTTCATTTCCCAGCTTGAGGCAGTATGGGTTTCGGAGACATTGCGTTTGCTTTTTGTTCATTCATAGTCCGACACCTCTACCTGATTACTTGGACACCTCTATCGGATTACTTGGACAACTCTACCGGATTATAGTGAGGAAGAAGCTGCACTGGTCATCAACCTCACTCTCTGGTCCCAAGCTACCTTGAACCAGTGGTAAGACATTAGTCATTTTACCTTTTATAACATGCTTAGCAGGTTACAGTGGTCTTATTATTTCCAACCCTGGGTCCACTGATGATGATAGATACAACTTACATTTCTTTTTTTCCCTTGCGTTGCTCTTCCAAGAAGAAGAGTTCGCTTCTGTTCAGCTTTTCTTCCAGCTCCTTGGCCAGCATTAAAATCTTCATCATCGCCTCCAGCGTCGTCATAGTCCTTTATGTCGTCGTTGTCATGGGTGATGAGATGCTGTTGCAGTGCTGCTGAGGATCGGAACTTTCGACTACATTCTGAGCAGCCAAATTTGGAGTCCTCTTCATCCAGTGCTGAAAGTGGGTAGCAAAAGCATGGGATGAGAAAATATAAATACGAGGGGGCTTCAAATGAAAACCATTGGGAAAAAATAAATGAAGAAAAAAATGTTTAAAGTTGATTAAAATTAAATTGAATCTAAATTTGTTAATGGGTATGATCAGATACCGCACCGAGGCAAGAACACAAACAACAAAACATACGCTACAACTGTGACAGATCTTAGCTGTACCAACAACATATAGGTAGCTTAGCTGTACCAACAACATATATGTAGGAGCTTAGCTGTACCAACAACATACATGTAGGAGCTTAGCTGTACCAACAACATATATGTAGGAGCTTAGCTGTACCAACAACATATAGGTAGCTTAGCTGTACCAACAACATATATGTAGGAGCTTAGCTGTACCAACAACATATAGGTAGCTTAGCTGTACCAACAACATATATGTAGGAGCTTAGCTGTACCAACAACATATATGTAGGAGCTTAGCTGTACCAACAACATATATGTAGGAGCTTAGCTGTACCAACAACATATATGTAGGAGCTTAGCTGTACCAACAACATATATGTAGGAGCTTAGCTGTACCAACAACATATAGGTAGGAGCTTAGCTGAACCAACAACATATAGGTAGGAGCTTAGCTGTACCAACAACATATAGGTAGGAGCTTAGCTGTACCAACAACATATATGTAGGAGCTTAGCTGTACCAACAACATATAGGTAGGAGCTTAGCTGTACCAACAACATATAGGTAGGAGCTTAGCTGAACCAACAACATATAGGTAGGAGCTTAGCTGTACCAACAACATATAGGTAGGAGCTTAGCTGTACCAACAACATATATGTAGGAGCTTAGCTGTACCAACAACATATATGTAGGAGCTTAGCTGTACCAACAACATATATGTAGGAGCTTAGCTGTACCAACAACATATATGTAGGAGCTTAGCTGTACCAACAACATATATGTAGGAGCTTAGCTGTACCAACAACATATAGGTAGGAGCTTAGCTGTACCAACAACATATATGTAGGAGCTTAGCTGTACCAACAACATATATGTAGGAGCTTAGCTGTACCAACAACATATATGTAGGAGCTTAGCTGTACCAACAACATATATGTAGGAGCTTTGCTGTACCAACAACATATATGTAGGAGCTTAGCTGTACCAACAACATATATGTAGGAGCTTAGCTGTACCAACAACATATATGTAGGAGCTTAGCTGAACCAACAACATATATGTAGGAGCTTAGCTGTACCAACAACATATAGGTAGGAGCTTAGCTGTACCAACAACATATATGTAGGAGCTTAGCTGTACCAACAACATATATGTAGGAGCTTAGCTGTACCAACAACATACATGTAGGAGCTTAGCTGTACCAACAACATACATGTAGGAGCTTAGCTGTACCAACAACATATATGTAGGAGCTTAGCTGTACCAACAACATATAGGTAGCTTAGCTGTACCAACAACATATATGTAGGAGCTTAGCTGTACCAACAACATATATGTAGGAGCTAAGCTGTACCAACAACATATATGTAGGAGCTTAGCTATACCAACAACATATATGTAGGAGCTTAGCTGTACCAACAACATATATGTAGGAGCTTAGATGTACCAACAACATATATGTAGGAGCTTAGCTGTACCAACATCATTTATGTAGGAGCTTAGCTGTACCAACAACATATATGTAGGAGCTTAGCTGAACCAACAACATATATGTAGGAGCTTAGCTGTACCAACAACATATATGTAGGAGCTTAGCTGTACCAACAACATATATGTAGGAGCTTAGCTGTACCAACAACATATATGTAGGAGCTTAGCTGTACCAACAACATATATGTAGGAGCTTAGCTGTACCAACAACATATATGTAGGAGCTTAGCTGTACCAACAACATATATGTAGGAGCTTAGCTGTACCAACAACATATATGTAGGAGCTTAGCTGTACCAACAACATATATGTAGGAGCTTAGCTGTACCAACAACATATATGTAGGAGCTTAGCTGAACCAACAACATATATGTAGGAGCTTAGCTGTACCAACAACATACATGTAGGAGCTTAGCTGTACCAACAACATATATGTAGGAGCTTAGCTGTACCAACAACATACATGTAGGAGCTTAGCTGTACCAACAACATACATGTAGGAGCTTAGCTGTACCAACAACATATATGTAGGAGATTAGACAATCATTTATTTCTTTCTTCTTCGTGAGATTTGAGTCGGTGCAGCTGAACTCAGCCCCGCCAGAATTTGGGCAACCAAATCGATCCACGACGCAAGTTACAGGCCAGGTGTCAATATCTGGAACGATAGTGATTAGTGAGACATAGACGTTTTGTCGCCGACAAACTCGCGTCGTCTGAAACTATACGTATAGGATGGGGGCTAATGGCAAGCAGACGGACAAAAACGCACACGGTTTTGGAAATCATGTGATCTGGGAGGCAGATCGAATATAAATCCCAGCATAGATTAATGAGGAGCATTACAGGAGAATACTTCAGAGAGAGAGGTACTTTGGGGAGAGATACTCAGTAGATAGCAGGCAGCGGAGAGAAAAGACTTGACTTCAGAGATGACTTTAGATAGGCACAGAGAGGGAATATTTCATTTCGATCAATTACGTGAGAAGAGAAGAGATCGAAAGAGACACTCAGTAGAGAGCAGGCGACAGAGTTAGGCAGATTTGAGTTTGAGAACCAGTTTACAGAGAGAACACTTCACTTCTGAGGCAGAGGTACTTTGGAAAGAGACGCTCAGTGGAGGGCAGGCGACGGAGATATGCAGTTGAGGCAGATTTGAGTTGAGATTTAGGCGACGCGGAGATATGCAGTTGAGGGAGATTTGAGTTGAGATTTAGGCGACGGAGATATGCAGTTGAGGCAGATTTGAGTTGAGATTTAGGCGACGGAGATATGCAGTTGAGGCAGATTTGAGTTGAGATTTAGGCGACGGAGATATGCAGTTGAGATAGACACGCAGCAAGCAAGGCAACTAATGTCATATTATGTAGTATATTTACAAGCCGTCAGTAGCTTATTGCGGCAGTTTTCTATCCCATTCATCATAGTGATGCAGTGCTACTGATCACGTCGACATCACCTTGATCACATGAATGTAAGTCATCAGTCGCAGCTAGAGGCAGTTTTACAGTAATCCCATGGATCATATTTCATGCAGTCTATCCTGACCACGTTAAGACCACTTTGATTTTACTGCCGACAATGGGAAACTGAACATACCGGCTACACCAAAAACGATGCCTATTACCAGTTGAACGGAAAAGAGCAGGTCGTTGTCTTCAGACTTCGCACTGGCCACAATAGACTGAGGTACCACCTATTCAACAAATTGAAGATAGGTGGTACCGACGAATGCCCGTGTGGTACCGGGAAAATGACCGCTGAGCATCTGCTGCAGAACTGCCCGACATACGAGGATCAGAGAGAGCAGATGTGGCCATCACCAGTGGAACCACAAGACAAGCTCTATGGCAGTGTTGACAGCCTCAGGATGACCGCCGCTTTTTTCGAAAAAATAATGGTTACTGTCTGCTTGAGAACGATGAAGAAGAAGAAGAAGAAGTAGATATCCCTAGGTTCCCACAGGAAAAATGCATGTTCTTAGTATCTTTAGTTTTATTTTTTTGGTTGTATTATGCCATAGGTTGTGCATACTCCTTATCTTCTGCATTGCCGTAGTCAGTCGTCTTCTTACTTCTTTTGTACAGTCTCCATTGTTGTTCAGTATTGAGTACAACACATTCCGTTCTCCTGACTACACCCTGCTACTTGGTAGCGTGAGCTTGACAACGAATGATAAAGAAGATGATTATGGGTCAGCGACCCATAGCTGACTGCTAGCGTCAGGGCCAGCGAACCATAGCTGCCAAGACCATTCTACACCTCCACGCGGTGATCCTGGATAACAGGCTGCGCAGGGCAGACTGGCTAAGGAGAAGCGATCGAAGAGGGAATGCTAACCTGGTACTCAAAAAATGCTTGCTATAGTCGGATCAGTTGGACCGAAAGGTGAAAATATCGCAGCCAAGCTGTAAACTACAACACAACGCATTCCGTTCTCTGGACTATATTCTGCTACTTATCCTTTCAGGGTTTGGTGGTGGGAGATTGAAAATGAACGAAGAAGAAGAAGAAGAAGATCCCTTCTCCTTAGCCAATCTGCTCTTTTGCAGCCTGTTATCCAGGATCACCCCGTGGAGGTGTAGAAGGGTCTTGGCAGCTCTGGTTTGCTGACCCTGATGCTAGCAGTCAGCTTTGGCTCGTTGACTGCTGCAGCTCAGTATCTTGATGCTACTAATAATTATGATGTTTATTCCAATCGATGAGCTTCACTGAGGAATAAAGGTACATGCATAAATTATGTGCGGACATCAAATCAAAAGTCAAGGACGCAGACCCCGAGGACGTCCCAAAGTACGTTGGGAAGACAACATACGACAGTCCCTAAGTGATAGAGGGCTGGATTGGAAAGAGGCCAGGAAAAAGACGGCGAATACAGCACGGTGGCGTTCTCTTTGACAAACCTCTACACCTCACGGTAGAAGAGGAGCGACTAAGTAAGTAAGGAATAAAGGTAGTTTGACTCTGTAGTCACCACACAGTGTACAAAATAATAATAATAACAAGTTTGTTAAGCCGACTGTCCCCGAAACGTCAGTCAGCCACAGCCATGGCCAACTGCTGCGGCCTATCTCAAGGCCTAGTCCAGAGCAAAGGGGGAGGCTGCTATCTGTTCTGCGCCTCCAATCGGTTGGGGGAAGACATTTGGTGCTGAGGAAAGACCTGTGAAGTGTCTTGTGAACCGGGGTTTCCTGGTCCAGCCGTACAACATGACTGAACAAAGAAACTTGTCGGCGGTCAAGTGTTTCTGAGATTGGGAGGCCTAATTTAGCAGAAACCACCACGTTGCTGAAGTAGTCATGCCATCGAATGCCCAGGATATGCAGCGTTTTGTGCTCGTGGAAGATTATGTTTTATTTTATCCCTAACAGGAAATAATCTGTTTCACCTAGGTTTTGAATCTTGTTCACTTTAAAAACACTAGAGCCCAAACCATTCTGTCACTCGCTTCTCTAATACCCAAATAATCTAAATAAAATACCTTGAAAGTCTTCTTCTGTCATTTTCAAAGGCTTCACATCAAGTCGATCTGCGTAGTGTGCAGCATACCACACCTGTGTTTAGGTAGGAAAAAATTACAGATTAAAAGCGCTGGGATGCATGTAAAAACCCATGTCGACCGTTTTAAATATCTGAGTTCGATTGTCGGTGATGAGGATCAAAATGTGAGGTGTTGGCCAGAATAGTACAGATAATAAATAGCAACAAAGCTGATAGTGGGATTCCAGAATTACAGTTATGATGAAAGCCTCAGAAAAACCGGCCTACAGTGTCTAGAAGAGTGAAGAATTCGAGGTGACTTAATTCAGGTTTGTAAGATGATCAAAGGAACGGATAAATTAGACTATACCAAGTTTTTCAAAATACAACCACTTACAAGAACAAGAGGGCATATCTACAAATGAACTAAAGAGAGGTCCAGATTAGATATTAGAAACTATTTATTTAGTCAGAGAGTGGTGAATGCTTGGAATGAATTGCCACAGGAGGTAGTAGAGGTAGGCACAGTTAATGCATTTAAGAATACATTGGATGCACATATCTTTTAGAGTAAGGTAATGTAAATGAAACTGGTTGTATACAGACTCTGCAGAGTCTTCTAAATCAGTATAAAGACGTTAAGTTAAGTTAGATTGTACCCTTACAGGAAGTAAACATATTTTTTTCAATGTTCTGGAGTTCGATGCACTGAACCAATCAATGTTCTTTAACCTTTACAAGGCGAGCATTGATCCAAATCGACTGACATCATGAAAATCGCAAAACTAAGGTAGATCCAAACTAACTTACGAGGTGTTGCATAGCAACGACCACTCTAAATCAAATATAATCAAATGGCTACGTAGAAATAGTCTGAACAAAACGGCTCATTTGATTGTAGAGTTCCGATGTCCGTCCTTATGGTTAGATACAAACACTGGCGATTTTGACATTTGTGTTTGACTTTTGGAAATGATTTCTTATGTTTTTCACTTGGATTTGAAGATTCACCCTTCTTCTTCTTCTTCTTCTCCTTCTTCTGCGTTTGTTCTCAATCCTCCCGCTACCAAACACTGAACAGGGCTTTGCAAATAGCAAGATGCTGTCCAGAGAATGGAATGTGATGTGGTGTTAGTTTACAGCTTGACTGCGATATTTGCACCTTTTGGTCTGTCTGACACATCCGTTTTCGGCAGCGAAAGATTCACCCGTTATTGAGAATGGGGAATTTGAGTTTCTGTTGTGTGCCCATAAAAAGATGTTAAGTGTCAGGTTGTCGTAGCTTTCCCCACATCCCGAGCATGCTGATGAAGGTGGACCATGGTCCTCCAGGCGGTTGTGCTATGCTTTGCTTCATCTGCGTGTCACTCACTACTACAGGGATCACGTCAATCCCTCACCTCGTTAGCCAGGCTGCCATGAAAACAGCCCATTTCCAAGGAGGGCTACTAGGATGTCAAAGTGAGGGTCCTTATCAGTATATTTTTCCTGACCAGACGTTAGTCTTCCTCCCCAATTTTTCTGAGGCAGATCTATTTAGTTTTGTTTATTTAGATACAAAAATTACGTTTATAGTCGAAGTGACAGTCATGTCCATTAACCCTACCAGACCGCTGTACCTATTTTTCGGTAATTTCCTTAACTGCCGCTAAACCGATGTACCTAATTTTCAGTACTTTGGATTGTACGTCATAGAATGCGTCAGAATCTAAAAATAACCAACCAATCGTGGTCAATCCTCGTGATTAGTCATTGCAACTGGCTGTCCCCATGTTTTTGTTTTTGTTTTGTTTTTTTTGTTTTTTTGTTTTTTATTGTGTTCGCCTTATTTATTTATTCCCCAAGGCGTGTGTGCGTTACACTGTGGTTTTTATTTTGCGCCTATCGGCCCAGTGCATCCGACTTCAGCATGCATTTTATGTAAGGTTCTGCTTCCTCCTGCATTTTCTAAGGGTTTGCTTCCCCGGGGTAACGGCCGGTGCTGTGATGGGGATCGAACCCAGCACCTTCTGGTTGTGAGCCGTGCCACTTAACCACTAGGCCACGCCGTCCCCTGTCCCCATGTTTGAATTGATTTTGATCTGGGGTAGTTGTCTCGCCGCGGCGACTCAATTTCAACCAGTGTTCGTAAAGCGATCTCAGTCCCGCCAGGCGGAGCGATAGCGCGGGCTTGCGGAAAACGCTCGCCTGCCTTTCCCCGTAGTGCGAATTGGGTGCGGTTTGTGGTAGTGGCTCCTCCACCGAGGTGCGCTAGTCTGGTCCGTATCAGGAAACGTGGTCCGTCCGTGGTGATTTATCTAAGGCTTATAGCAGAGCTCGACAGTACGTCTCGCTGGTGGTCCGACTCTCGCAAAGAGCTTGTGACCGGCAAATGGAAAGCAGGAATCGTTGCCTCGAGGCCCTGCGTTCTCCCTACGGAGAAGAAGGGCAGGCCAAATTGTGTCTCTAGTCCCAGTGAAATTCGTCGCCGAGGTCGTTGGGATCCGTTCTGCACAAAGCGCTGCCATCCCTCCTCGAGCGAGCCCGGTCGGTCGGTCGTCTGGTGCGTGTGGGAGGCCCCTGTCAGGCGGTCCTAGGTCGACGGAGTGAGGGACGGGTGGAACAAACCGTCCGTCCCGTCAGTCGGTCCCTGCGGCCGTCGTCCCAGCGAGGCTTTTTACACACCCTTCCTCCGCCGACCGGTGTGTGCTGTACGTACGTCTCCGACAGATATCTGGTTGATCCTGCCAGTAGTCATATGCTTGTCTCAAAGATTAAGCCATGCATGTCTAAGTTCACACTGTCTCACGGTGAAACCGCGAATGGCTCATTAAATCAGTCGAGGTTCCTTAGATGACACGATCCTACTTGGATAACTGTGGCAATTCTAGAGCTAATACATGCTTACCAAGCTCCGACCCTCGCGGAAAGAGCGCTTTTATTAGTTCAAAACCAATCGTCGTTTCCCCTCGCGGGGTTGCGGCGTCCCCACTGGTGACTCTGGATAACTTTGTGCTGATCGCATGGCCTCATGTGCCGGCGACGCATCTTTCAAATGTCTGCCCTATCAAATGTCGATGGTACGTGACATGCCTACCATGTTTGTAACGGGTAACGGGGAATCAGGGTTCGATTCCGGAGAGGGAGCATGAGAAACGGCTACCACATCCAAGGAAGGCAGCAGGCGCGCAACTTACCCACTCCCGGCACGGGGAGGTAGTGACGAAAAATAACAATACGGGACTCTTTCGAGGCCCCGTAATTGGAATGAGTACACTTTAAACCCTTTAACGAGGATCTATTGGAGGGCAAGTCTGGTGCCAGCAGCCGCGGTAATTCCAGCTCCAATAGCGTATATTACAGTTGTTGCAGTTAAAAAGCTCGTAGTTGGATCTCAGGCGCAGGCGGGCGGTCCGGCTCGCGCCGGTTCACTGCCCGTTGTCTCCTGCCCTACCGTCTGCCGGCTCTCTCCCACGGGTGCTCTTCGCTGAGCGTCCTGGGTGGCCGGCGCGTTTACTTTGAAAAAATTAGAGTGTTCAAAGCAGGCCTCGGCTGCCTGAATAATGGTGCATGGAATAATGGAATAGGACCTCGGTTCTATTTTGTTGGTTTTCGGAACTGGAGGTAATGATTAACAGGGACAAACGGGGGCATTCGTATTGCGGCGTTAGAGGTGAAATTCTTGGATCGCCGCAAGACGAGCTACTGCGAAAGCATTTGTCAAGAATGTTTTCATTAATCAAGAACGAAAGTCAGAGGCGCGAAGACGATCAGATACCGTCGTAGTTCTGACCATAAACGATGCCGACTAGCGATCCGCAGGAGTTGCTTCGATGACTCTGCGGGCAGCTTCCGGGAAACCAAAGTGTTTGGGTTCCGGGGGAAGTATGGTTGCAAAGCTGAAACTTAAAGGAATTGACGGAAGGGCACCACCAGGGGTGGAGCCTGCGGCTTAATTTGACTCAACACGGGCAACACTGAAATGATTGACATGCCGAGACCACTCTTCTGGAGTCTAATATGGAACTGGTGCTGGACTTAGACCCCCAGAAATCTGGGGTTATGTCCCCTGTGGCTCGGTTTTGTCTGCATCCAGTGTTTGATAAAGGAATTGACGGAAGAGCACTATCAGGAGTGGAGCCTGAGACCTAAGTTAACTTACCACGCCAATACTGCAGAATGACTATCAAAAAGTACACCTTAGTGGGGTCTAATAGAGAACATGTGCTGGAATTAGACCCTCGAAAATCTTTGGGGCTACCCTTTAAGAAACTTGATTGTCTCGCTAAGGGAATTGACGGAAGGGCACCACCAGGTGTGGAACCTGCGGCTTAACTTGACTGAACACGCCAATACTGTAGAACAACTGACAAATTGAGAGCACTGCCGTTTGGGTCTAATAATGAACGTACGCTGGTATTAGACTCACGGACGACAAGTCAGCTCAAATGAAAGAACGCTACGGAAATCGTGTTTAACTCTGCAGATTTCAAATACCTGGTCATTGACAAACAAAAGCCCTCAATAAATTCGTCTGACAAAATAGTGAACGGGTGCTGGAAATAGATCTGAAGACAGGTCAGTTTTACCCTACAAATGACAGGGCGTTGCTACTGAAAACCAGCTCAAAATCGAGAGGAGCCGCAGACACTTTGGTTCACGTACCAGGCTGATAAGCCAAGGGCGCGAGGCTACCATGTGGGGGATTACGGCCGAACCCTTGAAAGCCGCAATCCCGCCCAAAATCTCAGCACCACTGCAATGGGAGGCTCCTACATGCTCGGGACCTGGGGCTTGCGCCCCAGCCCTATCAGGTAGAGCCACAGTAAGAGGTCCTTGCCGCCCGCAAATCAAAGCGGGCGGAAAACTGCTTGATACTCACCCTATACGGCGATGGGGTGCGAAAAACACCAACCAAAGACTTAGAACCTGGTCGGGGTGTCGAAAACAGTAGAGCAGCCACCACACTGTGAACTGTCAAGACTCAACCACTGACCATGAGAGTTGTCCGCACACCAGGCGATCAACATCTCTGTGACATTACCAGGCTTGTCCTCTGGCTAAATGCACTCCGGTTACGATATCTACCTCTGTACGTTATCAGCCATAACTATCATGCTGGACGCAGAAGAGATGCAGACCAGCGGACATTGCACACCTGCCCCACTGTGTCAACACCCCAGGTGGCGGGGAATGCTAGGCGTACCATCCCTGCATAGAAGCCAAGAAAATAAAGGGAAAAAGAGATACCCCACTCACATGCAAATGCTACGTTTCTGGCAGGACGTGACGATCCTGGGATACAGACACACTGGACTGCCTCTCTTCCGGGTAAACCAGTCCATCTCATATATCACATACCATCATTGCACCCTATAGACACGAGTAGTGAAGACTCGATAGTCTGGTAAGACAACTTCCATAGGAGAGAAAACTCTGATCGTAAACAACTGCTGCCTTGCAGATAGGCTGGGGACAGCCAAAGGCTAAGGAGGGCATCCCTACAGAAACGCCTGTTGAAATCGGATGCACGGGGCCGCAAGCCTAACAAAACAGTGCAACGTAAATCACAGTATGATGGCAGCACAACCTATTCGAAAAACGTATGGCGCTCATCCTGAGGAGACCCGCCAGGCAGCGATAGCGCCGGGCCCCACGCCTCGAAGGGGCCCACCCTTGGCTACTGGTGGTCACCCACCCATGTGTCGTGGAGTCAAGGCACATGGCTATGGGGAAACGACTATTGGCCAAAACTTCAAGACCCTCAGAATATTACAGTGGAATGCGGAGGGAGTCATTAACAAAAAACTTTCCCTAACACATCACCTGCATGAAGGTAAGATTGACGTGGCATGTATCCAGGAAACGCACCTCAACAATAACCATAAATTCTCAATCAGAGGATACCAGACTTTCCGTCTAGATAGAGAAGGCCACAAAGGAGGGGTCCTGATACTGACCAGAAACAGCATACCGAGTAGCGCGGTACCTGTCAATCACACCGGACAAGCAGAAATTGTAGGAGTTGACATAATGGCTCAAGAGACGAAGCTCCGCATTTTCAATCTGTACGGACCACCAAACAGAGACCTATCGCTCTCGAGTATGGAGGTCAGAGACTCCAACTGCATAGTGGTTGGAGATTTCAACAGCCACTCGGAGAGATGGGGATACTCTGACACAGACAGCAGAGGTGACGAAGTGGAAGATTGGGAGATAGATGCAAATCTCTCCCTAATCAATAGGCCGGAGGATAGCCCTAGCTTCTATTCAAGAACATGGCATACCACCTCGACTCCAGATTTGGCCTTCTCCACACAGGACATACACTATAAAATAGACCGCCAGGTGCTAAACCAACTGGCAGGTAGCGACCACAGGCCGATCAGGCTAACCATTGACATGGAAGTAGGCCCACAGGAAACAAAACCGCTCCCACGTTGGAATTACAAACGAGCCGACTGGGACAGATTTGCAATCCTGACAGATGGGCTGTGTGAAACCATCAACACACGAAACACCAAAATGAAGCCCATGGTAGAGAGCCTAAGCAAGGCAATAATGCAAGCCGCCACTGAAACCATCCCAAGAGGAGCTAGGAAAAACTATAAGCCCTACTGGAATGATGAGTTACAGAAAGTGGAAGATGCAGTAACAAATGCTAGAAACATGGCAGAACGAGAAAAATCCGTGGAGGCAAACATCGCCCTCAAAGCCGCCGCGGCGAAGTACAAACACACTCTCAAGCAAACAGCAAGAGAAAGTTGGAAAAATAAAACGGAAAGTTTAAACCTGGACAAAGAAGGGAACAAGCTATGGAAGCTAGTCAGAGCCATGAACGACGAAACCCCGTCAAATAAACAAATTACTATCAAGCAAGGCGAGAACTTGATCACAGGTAAGAAAGCCGCAAACGCCTTTGTCGATCACTATGCCAGAGCAAACCACATCGAGGTCCCTGCAGATAAGCATACAGACATTAGCGAAGAGCTAAAGGGGCACGAAAACAAAAATACGGCTCCTGAAGAGCACATGATGGCCAAACTAACAATGCGCGAAATGGAAGAGGCTATGAGAACACTAAAGAGAAGGAAATCTCCCGGAAAAGACGGGATAACAAACGAAATGCTGATGGGGCTGGGCCAAACAGCGAAGGAAAAACTACTGTCAGTCCTGAACCAAAGCTGGAAAAGGGGTATTGTACCCCAGGCATGGAAAGATGCAATACTGGTACCAGTACCAAAAACAGGAAAGGACAAAACAGATCCGAATGGATACAGGCCCATAAGCCTACTGAGCTGTGTCGGCAAGCTGATGGAACGGATGATAAACACCAGACTGATGTGGCATCTGGAAGAAAAACGAATACTAATTCCACAGCAAGCCGGCTTTAGACAGCACAGATCCACTGAGGACCAGGTCATCCTCATAGCCCAGGAGATAGAAGATGCCTACCAGGCACAGAAACACACAGTAGCTGTTTGGGTGGATCTGGAAAAGGCATTTGACAAAGTCTGGAAGGATGGACTTAGAGTCAAGCTAAGAAGAAGTGATGTTTGTGGGAAGATGTACAAGTGGATCAACCACTACCTCAAACAAAGAACGGCCAGAGTCCAAGTACAAGGGCAGATGAGCAAAAAGGTGACACTCGAGCAGGGAGTACCCCAAGGGGGAGTACTGTCACCCACACTCTTCCTGGTATATATAAACGATATTACAGAGAATATACCAAGAAGAGTCCATAGCTCAATGTTTGCAGACGATCTGGCTATGTGGACCTCTGAAAAGAATCTCACCATAGCAAGAAATCGGATGCAAACGGCCCTAACATCGCTGGAAGAGTGGGCGAACTCATGGCTGGTCAAAATAAACGAGGAGAAAACCACGTGCACAATATTCTCGCTCTCATTAAAACCCCAAAGTACCAAACTAAGCCTAAATGGCAAAATCCTGCAGCCAAACGACAACCCAACCTATCTGGGAGTCACATTTGATCGGCGCATGACATGGAAAAGTCAGATTGAGAGAAACCGAATGAAAGCCAGAGAAAGAATGGCGATCATGAGGAAACTTGCTGGCACAAGCTGGGGAGCAGACGAAGGCATACTAAAGAAACTGTACACTGGAAGAGTGAGACCAGTTCTCGAGTATGGCATCGCGGCATGGACAACAGCAGCGAAGGCGAACTTCGATAAAGTTAACAAACTTCAAAACCAAGCCATGAGAATCATAACTGGTGGCATGAAGTCAACGCCAATTGTAGAACTTGAAAAGATTACAAAACTGCAATCCATGACCGACAGAAGAGACTGCAGAGCCCAGCTGCAGTCAGAGAAACTCCGAAGACTGACGGACCATCCAATGTACCAGAGGCTAAACAATTTGGGAACTGGGAAACTAAAGCGGAGAAACTTTGCAGAAATAGCCAAAGCAAAGATGCACGAAGATCCCATAAACGCACTAACAACACCAAAACCCATCACTACTGTACGAAAACCTACTTGGAGGCAGGATATATTTCCAGAGGTGGTAGAAAATATACCAGGTATTGCAAACAAAAACTGCCAGACCGAAAAAGAAAGGAGAGATACTACCCTAAGCTTCATAACGAAAAGCTACCCAAGCATGGACTGGACCCATGCATACACCGACGGCTCTGTAACAAACACTACACAGAACGGAGGGGCAGGAGCATTCCTGAACCTACCAAATGGCAGAAAAATAACACTGTCATTCGCTACTGGTAAGTACACGAGCAATTTCAGAGCAGAGGCAGAGGCACTGAGGGCGGCAGTGGAAGAAATGGTAACACACAGTGAAAATGAGAGCCATATAGTCCTGCTGACAGATGCTCTCGAAGTAGTCACAGCGCTAAAAAGCCAGAAAAACACTGAGCTTAATGACTTAAGAGCAGCACTCTGCAAACTGTGCCAACAGTCCGCACCAAAAAGGGTAGTGGTACAGTGGGTTCCGTCACACTGCAACATCCAAGGCAACGAGGAGGCAGACAGACTGGCAAAAGAAGGTGCAAGGCTACCACAAATAGATACCAGTATGACGTACGAAGAGTCAAAACGGCTTATCAAAGCCAGGTACATGTCCAAATGGGAAACCGAACATACTGGTTACACCAAAAACGATGCCTATTACCAGTTGAACCGAAGAGAGCAGGTCGTTGTCTTCAGACTTCGCACTGGCCACAACAGACTGAGGTACCACCTCTTCAACAAATTGAAGATAGGGTGTACCGACGAATGCCCGTGCGGTACTGGTAAAATGACCACTGAACATCTGCTGCAGAACTGCCCGACATACGAGGATCAGAGAGAGCAGATGTGGCCATTGCCAGTGGAACTGCAAGACAAGCTCTATGGTAGTGGCGAGAGTCTCAGGATGACCGCCGCTTTTTTCGAGAAAATAATGGTTACTGTCTGACTGTGTACGCAGAAGAAGAAGAATTGATTTTGTGGGGTTTAACGTGAACAAATTTGGAAAATTGACAATGAAACGAACGGCTGATGAACCAAGCACTTCAACAGGAAAGCAAAGTAAGTCTAGGCTTATGACAGTCCAACAGGTGATCAATAATTTGGTTGATTCAGACTCTGTTCAAGTGAAACAGACAGTGAGAGCTCGAGTGATGAGATGAAGGCTTTTCTTGGACTGAGGATCTATAAGGAATACTCATGTATAAAGCCCAGCTATCAGGATTATTGGACAAAAGAGGGCTCTTTGTTGTGTTTACTCCCAGATTTCGAAATGTTATGACTCGAGACAGATTCTTTGCCTTTTGCTGGGTGGATTGGCACACAAAGGTGGAATATTGACGTTAGATGAAAGGTAAACCTATTTTCTACAATGTCTCCAAGTTACATCTTATTCTAACCACTTGTTTGCATGTAACTAACATTTTTCTATATCATGTTGGTTTTTTCTCTTTAATGCTCTGGAACCCAGGAATGGGGGACAGCTAGGTTCAGGGCCTTAGGTCTGGTAGGGTTACCCAGGAATGGGGAACAGTTGGGTTCAGGGCCTCAGGTCTGGTAGGGTTACCCAGGAATGGGGGACAGTTGGGTTCAGGGCCTCAGGTCTGGTAGGGTTACCCAGGAATGGGGGACAGTTGGGTTCAGGGCCTTAGGTCTGGTAGGGTTACCCAGGAATGGGGGACAGTTGGGTTCGGGGCCTTAGGTCTGGTAGGGTTAAAGTAAGCATCAATAATCTGTTTTCTGCTGATTTTTGTTTTTTTTAATTTTCAGCAAAGGGATGCCAAAAGCTGGGTGAGTCTATATGATGTGCTGTTTTTCAATATTATCAGAAACTAACACACACACAACATGGGAAGGATGACTAACATCTGGCCAGACACAACATACTGGTCAAACATGTTAGTCAGGGTCAGGCAAAACATACTGACCAAGACTCTCACCTTGGCTTCCTCCCAGCACTTCCTGGACAAGGGCTGTTTACATGGCGGCCTGGCCAACGAAGTGAGAGATCGACGTTGTCCCCGTAGTTGTGAGCGATACGCAGAGAAAGCCAAGCACAGCACAACCGCTTGGAGGACCTCGGTCCTCCTTCATCATCACACTCGGGATGTGAGGAAAGTTACTGCAACCTGCCACTTAACGTCCTTTTCTGGGCGCACAAAAGAGTAAACCTACTCATTGTGGGCATTCGAAACAACAACAACACACAACATAAAACAACAGCACCAACAAGTTCTTTATTCATTTATGTCTCCACATACTACATAATTATATTTATTGACCAACAAACAGAAAGGTTACAGGCTCTCAAACTCAACAACAATAGCAAAATGTGAAGTTTAGAAAAGCTATGAAAACTTGATGCAGGGTGATTACGGTTAAGCACAAATCACACACCTTTCGGAAAAAAGGTGTGAATAAAAGATGTGAAAAACAGGTGTGGAAAAAATGGTGTGAAAAAAAGATGTGAAAAAGGTGTGGAAAAAAAGGTGTGAAAAAATGGTGTAAAAAAGATGTGAAAAAAGGTGTGAAAAAAAAGATGTAAAATAAATGTGAAAAAATGGTGTAAAAAAGAACACTGTCAACAGTTGACCAAAGAGACACACAACACTCTACCTTCAGTTCCTGTTTGCTTTCGATCAGTTTGGTCACGTTGAAATAAATATCCTCTTTGTGCTGGAAGGCCACCAGATTCTGCTCGGCAAACGTCTTTGCGGGCCGAACGAACATCATCCAGTTACATCTATTCTCATCCTCAGTTTCAAAATACTTCACGCTGCCATCTGCACACTCGAGCTGAAATTCAGAATGTGAACAAAACACTTGGTAGGTGTACACTTCATGTCGGACGACTGACATAGTCACTTTTTTTTTTGCGTTCGCCTTATTTCTCTATTCCCCAAGGGAGTCGCGTAGCGCAGTGGTTAGCGCATTGGCTTCGCATCTGAGTGGTCATGGGTTCATTCCCTAGTTGCAAATGTTTTTTCCAGACCGCAATGGCTCCCAGGTCGACCCAGCCTTAAATGGGTACCGGTGCAGTCCGGGAAGTAAAAGAAGCGAGGGAGAGGAGATGGCTACCGCCCTCATATAGCCGAGCCTTTGAAATGTGATATCGCTAACACCTCACACCCCTACGGCAGTAATGCTATGGGTTATTTTACTTTTTTACAAGGCGGGTGTGCGTTGCATTGTGGTTTTTATTTTGCGCCTGTCAACCCAGTGCATCCGACTTCAGCATGTATTTTATGTAAGGGTCTGCTTCCTCCTGCATTTTCTAAGGGTTTGCTTCCCTGGGGTAACGGTCGGTGCTGTGATGGGGGATCGAACCCAGCACTTTCGGATTGTGAGCCGTGTCACTTAACCACTAGCCCACGCCGTCCAAGTCACTTTTCTTCAATGAGATTTTACCTTTACTGTACCTTTGGCGGAAAAATTCACCTGGCACTGTCTCTGTATGCTCACCAGTGTGTTCGTTGTGTTGGTTGGTTGATTATTGATCCAACAGCCTATGGGCTCCTACCCTTTGGCCCAATGCCATATAGTGGTATCTGCAAGTGTTTGTGAGCTGTTGTTTAGTTCCGTACAAAGTGTTCCATTTGTCTGGCCTTGGAGGAAGAAGCTCTTTCCTAACACCGGAAAGCACCGGACATTCAAAAAGATGATGTTCAACAGTTTCCTAGTGATGTGTGCACAGCCGGCACTCTGGAGTATGTTCTGGTTGGATTCTGTTCAAGTGACTGTTAAGTTGTATGTCTTGAGTGCAAAGTCGGAAAAGGGTGCTTTGGTCTCTCCTTTTGGTTACTGTCTGACTGCGTACGCAGAAGAAGAAGAAGAAGGTCTCTCCTTTTCAGGAGGTTGATGTTGTCTTTGGGATTTGTGACGGCCATATGTTTGCAGATTTCTCTCCCAGTATTTCCCATTGCCCATCTATTCGGCGCCAGGCCTCTTTGTTCACAGTCTTCAGTAGTTGTTTGATTGTCTGTAGGGTTGTTGGTGTGTATTATTGTTCTTGACTTGATCCCTTCTTATCCAGTCTGTCTGCCATGTCATTGACAGGTGTATTTGTATGACCAGGGAGATCCATTGTATAACTATTCTGACTTCATGGGATGTGAGAAGTTGGTTGGCATCTAGAGGTATTTGGGTAAGTTCAGGCCTACAGTGACCACCGTCTTCCAGAGCTTGAAGGGCAGATAATGAGTCTAGAAAACGAGACCACTTCCTCCTGCCTCAATAAAAATAAAATGGCGGCTTGTTTGAGTTTCAACAATTTTTAAACTATTTTTTTCTGTTTCACACGAAAGATTCTCCTATTATTGAGGCTGATGAAGTTAAGATGCTGCAACGGAATATTGAGGCTGATGAAGTTAAGTTGTTGCAACGGATTATTGAGGCTGATGAAGTTAAGTTGTTGCAACGGATTATTGAGGCTGATGAAGTTAAGTTGTTGCAACGGATTATTGAGGCTGATGAAGTTAAGATGAGGCAACGGAATATTGAGGCTGATGAAGTTAAGATGATGCAACGGATTATTGAGCCTGATAAAGTTAAGTTATTGCAACGGATTATTGAGCCTGATAAAGTTAAGTTATTGCAACGGATTATTGAGGCTGATAAAGTTAAGTTATTGCAACGGATTTTTCTGAGGTAGATCTGTTTTGATTCCGTCAAAAATTTTCATTTTAAATCTACTTGAGCCATAAAATTACAAAATCCCATGACTTGCATAAAGAGATCTCCGGAAGGTTAGCTGCGGGGTGGTTCAGCTTCAACCACATCAAGACAGTACTTCGACAGATGAAAATCAACAAAGCGAGAACTCCCACCTTCAACAGCCTGGTCATTCCAGCCATTGTGTATGGCTGCGAGATGCGGAACCTACCAAAAAGTGACCAAGCTACTCAACGAGCGATGGGGCGTAGAACACTGCCACTTTCACTACGAGACCACATCCGCAATACCACCACCAGGAGTCAAACCTGCTTCAATGACGTCGGAGATACGGCACTGATAAGAAAGTACAGGTGGGCAGGCTAGGTTGTGCACTTACCTGACAATAAATGGACACGTAAAATGATGTCATGGTGGCCCTACACGTATAATCGCCACCCTGGACATCCACCAATGAGATGGAGAGATGCCCTCGACAGAACCTTGGTCCGACATGGTACCTGACGGCAAAGGACAGAGATGAGTTTAGACAACATTTGGCTACCTGGCATAGAGCACATAATGTGCCTGGAAGAAGTGCAGAAGGGCTAGAGCAGCTAATTTCAGCCGTTAATGGACATAGTAAAGATCAAAACCTGTTTATAAACATAAATAAAACAAAGATAATGACCACCGACAAAACACAATGTCAGCATAAATTTACAGTGGGTGGTGAGGAAATAGATCGGGTCACACATTTTGAATATTTGGGCTCCAGAATTGACAAAAATGGCGACTGCTCGAAAGAAATCAAAAGAAGACTAGCCATGGCAATGCAGAGTCTGAACAGTCTGAAGAAATTATGGCAGAGCACCAACAAAATGATAAACGTCAAAGTCTTGAGAGCCTGTGTTTTTCCTGTGGCAGCTTATGGCTGTGAATCATGGACGATTACCAAAACTTCTAGACATAGAATCGTATCCTTCGAGTCAAAATGTTACAGAAAGATCCTCAGAATAGCCTGGACGGAGAAAAAGACAGATGTAGACATTCTGCAAGAGTTGAGCATAGAGGAGAACTGGTTTATCAATTCCATTTTGCCTAGAAAATGCAAATACTTTGGTCACGTCGAAACACAACGATCTCAAAAGAACAGTGATGGAAGGTATGGTGTTTCCCTTCCAGTGTTGTTTCTTATACTTATCTGATATCCTGTCTCACATCGCGACTTATTAGGTTGTGGACTCAACTCCAAATGACAGACAACAGTCAGATAAGGTGGCCGGCTCGACTCCAAATGACAGACAACGGTCAGATTAGGTGGAGAACTGGTTTATCAATTCCATTTTGGCTAGAAAATGCAAATACTTTGGTCACATCAAGAGACACAACGGTCTCGAGAGAACCGTGATGGAAGGTATGGTGCCAGGCAAAAGAGGAAGGGATAGACCAAGAAAACGATGACACCAAGATATCCAGGAATGCCTGGGTATGCTGTGGCGGAGACTGGAGTTTTGGCAAAGGAACGAGTTTCTTTCAGACAGACTGTGATGGGAGCGACGTTCTATAAAGGACATGCTTCATGATGATGATGATGATGAGTATAGATCTGTTTAGCTTGTTTATGTATATGCAATAAATACGTTTGTAGTGGAAAATAACAGACATGTCGTCGCTTGTTAAGAACACTATCAGTGCATTGTGGCAATTTAACAGATTTACAGGAAAATTGGTGCACCCAAAAATGGGTAGGTCAAAATGTTTGTGACGAGGTGAAAAATAATATGGAGACTAGAAGTTTAAAAATGTAACGGTAGTCTTTCAACATCCCAACATGAGGGTTGCTCAGAAAGAAATGGCCAGCAATTATTGAGGACGGCGAAATAGATGAATCGGCAATCCAAACTGCAAAGTTTTGACATCAAATGAGGTTCGAGCGGAATGAGGCACATGGGAGGATGGAGGAGTGTGTACAACCAGCGAGCTACAGGGACCATCATCATCCAGATCCTGCGCCATTTATGAGAAAGACTGAGCACCTAGAAACAGAAAGTTGCAACAAGAGCGACAAGCTGAAGGTGAACAAAATGGCAATTAAAGTCGCTGAACACGGGTCAGGTCAGGTCATCCCGTAACCGGTAAGATCGTTGGGTCACACATGAAGACATCCTCACACCCCGCCACCCTTCTCTGTCAGTGGCCGCTGCCTGTGCCTCTTCTGGTCGGAGATTGGTCCATTCTTTTATGTTGTCCTCTCACCTCTTTTTGGGACGGCCTCTTCGTCGTCTGCCTTGCACCTTTCCGTGGAGGATCGTATTTGCAAGACCATTTGATCTCGATATGTGGCCGTACCAAGCGAGTTTCCTTCTTTTGACAGTTGCCAAGAGGTCTTCAAAAGGCCCTATTGCTGTTGTAATTCTATCTCGTATTTCCTCATTTGTAACTCGATCTTTGTACGTGACACTGGATGAACGCTTTATGACGCAGTGCTTGGACAAAGGAAGTTAGTAAGTAGTTGGGCTGCCAAGCGCAGCCTTGTTCAGAAGCTATCAGATAACTTCTTCTTAGTCTTAGTCGACATGTGCCTCTGAACAGGTCCCAGATCTGGTATGAGCTGGATGTAGCCGGGAGAAGGGTTTCCTGCTTAGCAGGCTTGGCTCGAGCAGCTTAACCCTACCAGACCGCTGTCCCCATTTTTCTGTAATTTCCTTAACTGCCGTTAAACCGATGTACCTAATTTTCGGTAATTTGGATAGAACGTCATAAAATGCGTCAGAATCTAAAAATAATCAACCAATCGTGGTCAATCCTCGTGATTAGTCATTGCAAATGGCTGCCCCCATGTTTGAATTGATTTTGTGGGGTTTAAAGTGAACAAATTCGGAAAATTGACAATGAAACGAACGGCTGATAAACCAAGCACTTCAACAGGAAAGCAAAGTAAGTCTAGGCTTATGACAGTCCAACAGGTGATCAATAATTTAGTTGATTCAGACTCTGTTCAAGTGAAACAGACAGTGAGAGCTCGAGTGATGAGATGAAGGCTTTTCTTGGACTGAGGATCTATATAGAATACTCATGTATAAAGCCCAGCTATCAGGATTATTGGACAAATGAGGGCTCTTTGTTGTGTTTACTCCCGGATTTCAAAATGTTTTATGACTCGAGACAGATTCTTTGCCTTTTGCTGGGTGGATAGGCACACAAAGGTGGAATATTGACGCTAGATGAAAGGTAAACCTATTTTCTACAATGTCTCCAAGTTACATCTTATTCTAACCACTTGTTTGCATGTAACTAACATTTTTCTATATCATGTTGGTTTTTTCTCTTTAATGCTCTCTGGAACCCAGGAATGGGGGACAGTTGGGTTCAGGGCCTCAGGTCTGGTAGGGTTAATAATACTTTGCTGCGTTGGGATCAAGCGCTTACGGAGGTTGGTTAACCGATATGGGAGTCCATCTTAATAGACTCAAACACTAGACCCGCAAAAAGTCGACCCGCAGCCTGTTAGGTGTCATCTATGCTGCTCTAAACAAAGCACCAAACCATGGCCCGTGTTATACCATGTCACATAGTTAGTCGCCTCTTACGACATGCTCTCTGTGGGGCAGTGGTGCTATTCTTGTCCTTGTCATACACAAAGACCTCGGCAGATCACTCGGGTAACAGCAATAATAACAACAATATGGTGGTGAAGATGATGATGATGACGATGATGATGGTGGAGGTGGTCGGGATGATGATGATAACGATGATGATGGCAATAATGATGATGGTGGTGGTGGTGGGGATGATGATGATGGTGGTGGTGGGAATGATGATGATGTTGGTGGTGGTGGTGGGAATGATGATGGTGGTGGTGGGAATGATGATGGTGGTGGTGGGAATGATGATGATGGTGGTGGTGGTGGTGGTGCGGATGATGATGGTGGTGGTGGTGGGGATGATGATGGTGGTGGTGGGGATGATGATGATGGTGGTGGTGGGGATGATGATGGTGGTGGTGGGAATGATGATGATGGTGGTGGTGGTGGTGGGGATGATGATGATGATGGTGGTGGTGGGGATGATGATGATGGTGGTGGTGGTGGTGGGGATGATGATGATGGTGGTGGTGGGGATGATGATGATGATGATGGTGGTGGTGGGGATGATGATGATGCTGGTGGTGGGGATGATGATGGTGGTGGTGGGAATGATGATGGTGGTGGTGGGGATGATGATGGTGGTGGTGGGAATGATGATGGTGGTGGTGGGAATGATGATGGTGGTGGTGGTGGGGATGATGATGACGGTGGTGGTGGTGGTGGGATGATGATGGTGGGATGATGATGGTGATGGTGGTGGTGGAGATGATGATGATGGTGATGATGATGATGATAGTGATGGTGGTGGTGGAGATGATGATGATAGTGATGGTGGTGGTGGAGATGATGATGATAGTGATGATGATGATGATAGTGATGGTGGTGGTGGAGATGACGATGATGATGAGGATGATGATGATAGTGATGGTGGTTGTGGAGATGATGATGATAGTGATGATGATAGTGATGGTGGTGGTGGAGATGATGATGATAGTGATGATGATGATGATAGTGATGGTGGAGATGATGATGATAGTGATGATGATAGTGATGGTGGTGGTGGAGATGACGATGATGATGGTGATGATGATGATGATGATAGTGATGGTGGTGGTGGAGATGATGTTGATGATGATGATGGTGGTGATGATAATGGTGGTGGGGATAATGATGGTGGTGAGGATGATGATGATGGTGGTGGGGATGATGATGATGATGATGATGAGGATATCACACTAACCATAAGAGGGAAACACTTCCGGGTCAAATTGTCCAGAGAATCCACCAGCTCTCCAATGAATGGACCGAACTGAGTAAATTTGGGAATCTGTCGTTTGGCTTGTACTCCAACATCTGCAGATGAAAATCAAAGTCAAAGTTCCAGCTCTAGTCTCTTATCCTAAATCCTTTGGTCTCTAGATGTTTTGCAGCTCTGAATATTTGTTATTTAGGAATACCTTTGATGTGAAAGCTCATGTCAGTCAGGTGAAACTTACCTACCAATGTCCGATCTCATGTCAGAGTTAGGTGAAACTTACCTACCAATGTCCGATCTCATGTCAGAGTTAGGTGAAACATATTGACAAAGACACCACCTCACGTCAGAGTTAGGTGAAACATATTGACAAAGACACCACCTGACGTCAGAGTTAGGTGAAACATATTGACAAAGACACCACCTCACGTCAGAGTTAGGTGAAACATATTGACAAAGACACCACCTCACGTCAGGGTCAGGTGAAACATATTGACAAAGACCCCACTTCCCGCCAGGGTCAGGTCAAACATATTGACAAAGACCCCACATCATGTCAGGGTCAGTTGAAACATATTGACAAAGACACCACCTCACGTCAGGGTCAGGTGAAACATATTGACAAAGACCCCACTTCCCGCCAGGGTCAGGTCAAACATATTGACAAAGACCCCACATCATGTCAGGGTCAGTTAAAACATATTGACAAAGACCCCACTTCCCGCCAGGGTCAGGTGAAACATATTGACAAAGACCCCACATCATGTCAGTGTCAGGTAAAACATACTGACAAAGACCCCACTTCATGTCAGGGTTGGGTAAAACATACTGACAAAGATCACACATCAGGGTTAGGTGAAACATATTGACAAAGACCTCACGTCAGGGTCAGGTGAAACATATTGACAAAGACCTCACATCAGGGTCAGGTGAAACATATTGACAAAGACCTCACATCAGGGTCAGATGAAACATATTGACAAAGACCTCACGTCAGGGTCAGGTGACATATTGACAAAGACCTCATGTCAGGGTTTGGTGAAACATACTGACAAAGACCCCACTTCACGTCAGGGTCATATGAAACATTCTGACCAAGACCTCACGTCAGGGTCAGATGAAACATTCTGACCAAGACCTCATGGCAGGGTCAGATGAAACATTCTGACCAAGACCTCACGTCAGGGTCAGATGAAACATTCTGACCAAGACCTCACTTCAGGGTCAGATGAAACATTCTGATCAAGACCTCACGTCAGGGTCAGAACTTGGAAGTGGAATAGAGTCTTGGTCATCAATGATTTTCTAGCCCTGAAGCGGCAGTCAGCTTCGAGTCGCTGACTGCTATCAGCTCATTCATTGCTACATCTTCGACCCCTAAATAAAAACTTCAAAAACATGCAAACAAAAAACTGAAAACCAATTTTACATAACAACTAAAAATAAACTGCAAATTAAAAACAAAATTTGTATAGTGTAAAAATATAAATTTTGTAACAAAATTAAAACTAAAAAAAAAAATTGGTAAATAAAAACTTTAAAAGTATTAATTTCACAAAATGTGTAAATAAAAACTATTTTTCTAATATTTAAATAAAAACTATTTTTCTAATATTTAAATAAAAACTATTTTTTAAATGCTTAAATAAAAACTATTTTTCAAATATTTAAATAAAAAC
Organism: Ariolimax columbianus; assembly: GCA_036924085.1. Classification (NCBI taxonomy): domain Eukaryota; kingdom Metazoa; phylum Mollusca; class Gastropoda; order Stylommatophora; family Arionidae; genus Ariolimax; species Ariolimax columbianus. The sequence goes on along the minus strand of JAVGWX010000025.1, from coordinate 5,743,858 downwards.
TATTTTTCTAATATTTAAATAAAAACTATTTTTCGAATATTTAAATAAAAACTATTTTTCGAATATTTAAATAAAAACTATTTTTTAAATGCTTAAATAAAAACTATTTTTCTAATATTTAAATAAAAACTATTTTTCGAATATTTAAATAAAAACTATTTTCGAATATTTAAATAAAAACTATTTTTTAAATGCTTAAATAAAAACTACAAATAAATTATAAATAAAAAACTTTACAAAATGCATAAACAACAAACTTTACCAAAAGTGTAAATAAAAACTAAAAAACATGTAAATATAAAATTAAAATAAATATAAAATAAAAAACAAACTGTAATCAACAAAATTTACAAAACGTGTAAATAAAAACTAAACAAATGCACAAATCACAAACCGCAAAAATGTGCCAATAAAAATTAAACATTTAAAACCAAAATTTTTTTACATAACAAATATGTGTAAATATAAACTTCAAAGAATACGTTCATTAAAAACTTCACAAAATGTGTCAATGAAAAACTAAAAATATTTTGTAAATAAAATACTTCTAAAAATGTGTCGATAAAAACTTAAAAACATTGATAAATAAAAACCGTTCCCACCATACCCAATTCGGCAGACACTGGTTTTTTTTCTCTCTGGTGATTGCTTTTCCATGTGCGGAAAGTAAAGACATCCTAACGTACTGAACACTTGCCAAAAAACGTATAACAGTTAAAAAGGTGACGGTTGTAAGAAGCAACGTTCTGTAAAGGACATGCCACTTTACTTTTTTAATAAAAACTAAAAACATTTTACAAATAAAATACTTTTTAAAATGTGTAAATAAATACTAAAATAGGTGTTGTTGTTGTTGTTGTTGTAGTTGTTTCGAATGCCCATAATGAGTAGGTTACTCTTATTCGCGCCCTGAAAAGGGCGTTAAATGACGGGTTGCAGTAGCTTTCCTCACATCTCGAGCGTACTGATGAAGGTGGACAGGGGTCCTCCAGCGGTTGTGCTATGCTTGGCTTCATCTGCGTGTCGTTCACTACTACTGAGATCACGTCAAACCTCACTTTGTTAGCCAGACTGTTGTCCTCGGCAACAGCCCGTTTCCAGGACGACCAACAATGAGGTCAGGTGAGGGTCTTGGCCAGTATATTTCTCCTGACCCTGGCTAACATTCTCTGATCAGTGTGTTTTGCCTGACCAGGCATTAATTTAAACTAAAAACAAATTGTAAATTTTAAAAAATTTACAAAATGTACAAATAAAAAAAAATTATTTTCATTTTAAAAAACAAATAAAAATTTAAAAAATATTGTTTATAAATATTCCTAAAATTTGTTCATTAAAAACTCCAACAAATGTGTCAATTAAAACTAAAATAAAATTTATCAACAATACAATTGGTCACTTACTTGAATCTCCCATTTCTAAATGAGCTTCAGGGATTCGGAATATCTGAATTTGGTTTGGGGCACTAGCCCACGCTCTGGACATGACGATCTTGTCGGAAATGGCTGACAGTTTGTGGGTCAGACAGTAGGGATCATAGGCTTGCATACAATCTTCACACCCTGAAACAATCATGGATTATTTAGAATGATTGAATGGGAGTGTGTATCTGCAGCATACAATCTTCACACCCTGAAGTAATCATGGGTTAAAAAAAATAGTTTTTGCGTTCGCCTTATTTTTTCTATTTCTCAAGGCGGTGTGCGTTGCACCATGTTTTTATTTTGCACCTGTCGGCCCAGTGCATCCAACTTCGTCATGCATTTTATATCAGTGTCTGCTTCCTCCTGTATTTTCTAAGGGTTTGTTTCCCCGGGGTAACGGCCGGTGCTGTGGTTGGGGAGCAAACCCAGCACCTTTGGCTTGTGAGCAGCATCATTTAACCTCTAGTCCAAGCCGTCCCTGTTTAGAGTTTATTCTTCTTCTTCCTCCTTTCGTTCTCAATATCCCACTACCAAGCTTCGAAAATGGCTTTATAAGTAGCAGGATGTAGTCCGGAGAACGGAATGCTTTGTGTCATAGTTTACAGCTTGACTGCGGTATTTGCACCTTTCGGTCCGACACATTTTGCGTTCGCCTTATTTATCTTTTCCCCAAGGCGTTGCGCTGCAGTTTTTTTTAATTTTGCGCCTGTCGGCCCAGTGCATCCGACTTTGACATGCATTTTATGTAACGGTCTGCTTCCTCCTGTGTTTTCTAAGGGTTTGCTTCCCTGGGGTAACGACAGGTGCTGTGATTGGGGAACAAACACAGCACCTTTGGCTTGTGAGCCGCGTCATTTAACCACTAGACCACACCGTCCCATCGTAGACGTCACTATATTATGACAAAAATCCTACGAGTACAGCCTAAAATAGACCTTAAAATAATGGACCACCTTTCAGACTCATTGAATGGAGTATTTACACACAATCCGATATACAGGAGTTCGGGTTCAAAGGGTTAATGCATATCTCTCTGTTCCCTTTGTTAATGCTCATAATGGTCATACAGTTACTCACACATCATATCTGGGTTGTAAAGCTGTGCCGTATAGTTCCTCTTCTTCTGACTAGCCTTTGGTTCCTGTTGTACGAGTTCCAGCCTTCGACTTTTACGAACATACTGTACAAATCCAGACATAAATAATGACGTAGTTATTAATACTATTTTCATATGTGTAAACAAAAAACAATTTTCTCGTCACTTCTTATGTTCAAAAACAAGGTTTTTGACACTGCGTATGGATTAAAAAAACCAGCTTTTAGGAAAGCCAGATTTCAGTCCTATGTTAAAACATAGGTCCGAGACTGCATTCGACTTACCATAATTATTCAATTATTAATATAATTATTTTTAGTCCCGTTTTCGTGGAGATATTTTGTAGAAAACCATGTTCCAGTATTTTCATTAGTGCACTTCTCAAGAAGCAGCCAATTTACAAGTAAACATCGAGTGGCGGAGGCGGAGAGGACAGTGCAGCAGTTGACAGAGTAGTCAACAACTCAACTTCCGTCAACTGATGCTGTGCTTCTAGTCCGGTGAGGTTCACGAAGGAGACTATACGTTTCAGGTCTTCGCCGGTCCCCCACAGCTATTTGAGCATGGTCTCTCTCCTAGGCCAGGCTGCCTCTCATTGGTCTGTATATCCTGTATGATATGGTCTGGTGTTTGCTTGGGTGCTCCACAATCGCACGTGGCGGTATCTCTAAGACCCATTCTGTGGAGGTGGTCTTGAGTCTACAATGTCCCGTTCTGAGTCTGAAGATCTTTGTCTGCCCGTCTCTGCCAAGTTTGTCTATGCTGTCATTTTCTTGCTTGTATTCTTTGTGCTGGTCTCTCCATTCTGTCCTCATGGATCATTTGATGAGCGTCTTTACTTCTTTATACCTCTGTGGATGGGGAGTCCGCATGCAGCCAATTGTGGCTTTTACAAGCTCAACTGCTTTCTCGTTTCCAAGGATCCCACAGTGAGCCAGAATCCCCTGTAGGACTAAATCTGTTTTTTTAGACAGCAATCCGATGCTGTACTTTATTTCGTGTGAGAGTCTTTCTTGTTTGGTGCTTGAGATGGCTATGTTTTTATTTTGCACCTGTCGGCTTAGTGCAACCGACTTTGTTAGGCATTTTATGTAAGGGTCTGCTTCCTCCTGCATTTTCTAAGGGTTTGCTTCCCCGTGGTAACGGTCTGTGCTGTGAATGAGGAGCGAACCCAGCACTTTCAGGCTGTGAGCCCTGTCCCTTAACCACAAGCTCACACCGTCCCCTGACAGAAGTAGTGAAACCAACAACCCTGATCAGAACTGGCCCTCTGATACATCACCCCAGACCCATACATCACCAGTAAGACCGACCTGGAGCGACTCCAGTGGGTTTGGACCATCCAATCGTCCACCGGTAACTTTGTGACAAATCTTAATGTTGGTGGGCGAAGGTCAACTGGCTATACAGGGGACAGTCCTGTTCTTCTTCTTCTGCGTTTGTCCCTCAAACTCCCGCTACCAAGCTTTGAACAAGGCTTTGCAAGTAGCAGGATGTAGTCCAGAGAACGGAATGCTTTGTGTCGCTAGTTTACAGCTTGACTGCGATATTTACACCTTTCGGTTGGACACACCATCTTCTGCAGCTTATCTAATTAAATCATAGTAGTTGTCTCCCTTTCGGAAGTCGGGGTGTTTTGATCAATCCATTTTCTCCCTGAAGTTGGCTTTAATTATGGTCTTGGCCTCATTATATGTGATACTCAGGTCTGTTTGTGGGGATGCTCCTCCACACTTTGCTAGTTTGTCTGCAGCTTCATTGCCTTCGATACTGCAGAGGGATGGAATCCACTGAATGACCAACCTTGGGTGTTCTGCTGAGAGCTGCGTCAGGAAGTACATATATTGTTCGAGATCTTCCTTTTTGTGCTGTCTTAGTAATTTAGGAGTTGAACTCTGTACCTTTGGCGTGAAAAGTGAGCGCTCTATTATTACGCTAACCAGAAAGACATAAGGTAACAAAAAAAACAACCTAACCTGCACATTGTGCTACGACTGCTATGACAAGTGACCTTTACTCTACTTTTGGCTAGTGGGTCAAAGCAGCTCGAATGTCGAAATTATTGGTTCATTTCTATAGCTGTGGTAATTTTCTTCTTCTTTTTCTTCGTACGCTGTCAGACATCGACTTGAATTTATTCGAAGAAAGCAGCTGTCATCCTGAGGCTGTCCACACTGCCATAGAGCTTGTCTAGTGTTGGCACTGGTGATGGCCACATGTGCTTTCTCTAGTCTTCGTATGTCGGGCAATTTTGCAGCAGATGTTCAGCGATCATTTTCCCTGTACCACAGGTGCATTCGTCAGTGCCACCTATCTTCAGTTTATTGAATAGGTGGTACCTCAGTATGTTGTTGCCAGTGCGAAGTCTGAAGACCACGACCTGCTCTCTTCTGTTCAACTGGTAATAGGCATCATTTTTTGTGTAGCCAGTATGTTCTGTTTCCCATTTGGCCATGTATCTGGCCCTAATAAACCTTTTGGACTCTTTGTAGGTAACACTAGAATCTGGTTGTGGTAACCTTCCACCTTCTTTCACCAGTCTGTCTGCCTCCTTGCTGCCTTGGATGCTACAGTGGGATGGGACCCACTGTACCACAACTCGTCTGGGTCTGGACTGCTACTGGCAGAGTTGATAGAGTACTGATCTTAGGTCATTTTGGTCTGTTTTTTTCTGGCTCTTTGTCACTGTAAAGGGATTCCGTGGCGAAGTGGTTAAGCCGTCAGCCTCGTTATCAGGTGGTGTGGATTTGACTCCGGACTCCGCCGTCTTTTTCATTGGTGCTTGATGCGGAGTCCCCTGCATCTCATAGTCGCCCTCTAGTCGTCTTGTCCTTGACTTGCCACTGGGGTCGGGCGGCACGAGATGAGAGAGTGAGGATAAAAAGTAGCACAGTTAATCCTTACTAAAAATAGCGACAGCAAAATTAATTATGCCATTATCGTCTACGATGGACGTTGGCCTTTGTCTTTGTCTATCGCTGTAACCACGGATAGGGCATCTGTAAAAAAGACTATCTGGCTTTCAGCTGTCAGTATAGCTTCTACTATAGCAGTGGTAATAACAATTGCAAGCCCCATGCACAACTTTCTATAGTGTTACCTTTTATGACATGCATAGTAGAAACCAAAAAAAAAAAAAAAAGATAAAATGCGGAAGCAACCAACCCTGTTTACAGCTGTTGCAGGGTTCTGGACTAAAATTGTCTCATTTGGCTTGCCTAGTCTCAAATTCTGTAGACCACTAGGACCTGGCAATGACTCTAGGAATGGAAAAGACAAAAAATGAGCACAGACGTACAAGTTGTTATGAAAAAGTATCTGAATTTGTTATTACAATTCTGAAACCGCGAGATACAGTGATACGTTGCTGAGTACATTTTATTTTATTTTTTTTATGTGTTTCTTCTTCTTCTTCTTCGTACGCAGTCAGACAGTAACCATTATTTTTTCGAAAAAAGCGGCGGTCATCCTGAGGCTGTCGCCACTGCCATAGAGCTTGTCTTGCAGTTCCACTGGTGATGGCCACATCTGCTCTCTCTGATCCTCGTATGTCGGGCAGTTCTGCAGCAGATGTTCAGCGGTCATTTTACCGGTACCACACGGGCATTCGTCGGTACATCCTATCTTCAATTTGTTGAATAGGTGGTACCTCAGTCTATTGTGGATTTTATGTGTTTGCCTCACTAGTTTCTACTGGCGGAGGCGCGCCTATTCCACCCCAGACCATAGTCAATATTAAGACGCATAAACCAGTGCTTGGATGCATGAGTGCGTCTGTATGTACCTATGCTAGGTTTGTGTGCTCTCAGAAGCCAGCCCAACCAAAGTGCAATGGAAGGGCCTCACCCTGAGGGTGCGTGTGAAAGTTGTGCAAGAGTGTTATTGTTGGAGTAAAATGAAACAGTGAGGTAAGAATCTGCTGAGTACAAGACAACCTTTGAACCTAATGTGCCTGTAGCCTGAGTCATGTCTGCCCTGCTGATCTGGTTTGTTTGCAGTTGTGCTTTGTTCTTACACGTGTGAACCGCATTCGCTATATTGTCATGATCAACAAATATTTTTTAAATTTTGCCCTCGCCTTATTTCTCTATTTCTTAAAACGGTGTGCGTTGCAATATGTTTTTTATTTTTTTGCCAAGACTTACTTCCCCTGTCCCGGACACCATGTCCCCAATGCCCATCCACCTGGATTGCCTTGTTAATCCCCCTCAACATCTCATCCATATTGCAAGTTTCCAGAAGGTTTGGACAGATCATCAGCTGGTCCGGGTCTTGTGTTGCTCCACAGCCACATGTCTCATCAACCCTGTATCCCCATCTCTTTCAGTTATTCCTGCATCGTGATACCCCAGTTCGGAATCTATTTAATGACTTCCATGTTGCGTAAGACAAGTGGTGTCCAGAAGCAGGTTCCTACATCAGCTCGATCCAGATTATTCTATGAACCAATTTTTTTTTTAGGCTGGTTCGACCCCAGGAGCTGTTTTGCATTCAGAAAAATCTCGCATCAACTGGGAACCGAACCCCGATCACTCGGGGTGAAAGCCACTGAACTAACCACTTTGCTACCTCAACTCAACCCTATTCTTTCCGCCAGACTTCACTAGTGCAGCCTGTTTCCAGGACCCGTGTTACAGGAGTGAAGTTCTTACCGTAAAGGGGATATAAACATGCTGGAAAGGATACAAAAAAGAGCAACAAAGCTGATAGTGGGATTCCAGAATCACAGTTAAGAGGATGGACTCAGGAAAACCGGCCTACAGTGTCTAGAAGTGAGAAGAATTCGTGGTGACTTAATACAGGTTTATAAGATGATCAGAGGAACGAATAAATTAGACTTTAACAAGTTTTTCAAAATACAATAACCTACAAGAACAACGGGGCATAGCTACAAATTAACTAAAGAAAGGTCCAGATTAGATATTAGGAAATATTGTTCTAGTCAGAGAGTGGTGAATGCTTGGAATGTATTGCCAAAGGAGGTAGTGGAGGCAGGGTTAGTTAATGCATTTAAGAATAGATTGGATGTGCATAGCTTTTATAGTAAGGTAATGTAAATGAAATTGGTTGTATAAAGACTCTGCAGGGTCTTCTAAACCAGTATAAAGAAGCCAAGCCAAGTAAAAGCCAAGCTAAGCCAAACCAAGCCAAGTCAAGTCCTTGCTGAAAGTCAAGTCAAGTTAAGTTAAGTTAAGTAAAAATATCGGAGAAAAAAAGTGTACAAAGCTGCAAGTTTACCATCTATATTTAAGGCATTCCTTGAAAAGGCTTCAATAGTCTGCACACCGGACACTGTTGGATGCTGGGAATTCCCCATCTCCCTTGTTTCCATGGAGACAGGGTGGAGTGTGGTCAGCTCACTGCTGTCTAAAGTCAAGTCCATTATGACCTCCCCAGAGGTTGCGACCCCTGATCCCTGCATTGTGGAATGCAGGGAAGTGGAGTCCAAAGACTGCTCGTCTTCAATGTTGTTGGGTGTGTCCAGGTAAGCAGGACTACCTGTATTTAGAGAGATCATCAATCAAAATATTTAGAGCTCCCTGTGGAACAAAGGGGAGGAAGACTGACATCTGGTCAGGTAAAATATACTGATCAGACATGTTAGTCTGTTAGTCAGGGTTAGGTAAAATATACTGATCAGACATGTTAGTCAGGGTCAGGTAAAATATACTGGTCAGACATGTTAGTCAGGGTCAGGCAAAACATACTGGTCATACATCTTAGTCAGGGTCAGGTACAACATACTGGTCAGACATGTTAGTCAGGGTCAGGCAAAACATACTGGTCAAACATGTTAGTCAGGGTCAGGCACAAAATACTGGTCAGACATGTTAGTCAGGGTCAGGTACAACATACTGGTCAGACATGTTAGTCAGGGTGGCTTGGCTTGGCTTCATTCGTTCTCAATCTCCCGCTACCAAACCCTGAAAGGGCTAAAGTAGCAGAATGTACTCCAGGGAATGGAATGCGTTGTGTCATAGTTTACAGCTTGACTGCAATATTTGCACCTTTCTATCCAACACATCCGACTTCAGCAAGCATTTTTTCAGTACCAGGTTAGCATTCCCTCTTCGATCCCTTCTCCTTAGCCAGTCTGTCCTGCTGCAGCCTGTTATCCAGGATCACCGCGTGGAGGTGTAGAAGGGTCTTGGCAGCTCTGGTTTGCTGGCCCTAACGCTAGCAGTCAGCTATGGGTCGCTGACCACGACAGCTCAGTATCTTGATCCCAAATATGAGTATGAAAAGGAGGAGGAAGAGGAGAAGGAGGAAAAAGAAGCAGAAGGGCTAGTGAATCTTAGCTGCCAAGACCCTTCTACACCTCCACGCGGTGATCCTGGATAACGGACTGCAGCAGAGCAGACTGGCTAAGGAGAAGGGATCGAAGAATGAAGGCTAACCCAGAACTAAAAAATATCAGCTGAAGTCGAATGTGATGGACCGAAAGGTGCAATTTCACAGTCAAGCTGTAAACTACTAAACGACACAACTTCTGCCATTCTCCGCATGAAATCCTGCTACTTGCAAAGCCCTTTTCAGAGCTTGGCAGCAGGAGTTTAAGAACAAAGAAAGATTCCCACTTCTATGATCAGGCTTCTGTAACACAACAGGAGCACCTCGTCGGTATGAGGTGAGGTCGTGGTCAGTATATTACACCTGACCTTGACATTAGCCTTTGCTCCCGGTACAAAAGCGCTAAGTCAAGTCATTAAGTTTGCATTGGTTTTCCATCTCGTCTCTTCCTCTGGGCTCCTGTCAGAGCCAGACCATTACAAGCAAAGAATCAACAACAACTCACGGTGCTGGTGAAACTCAGTATCCTCCTGTGTCGTGTCACACTCTGCAACGACTTCAATTTGCTGTTTGGAAAGAAAATAGATAAAATGGAGTCAGTTTTGTGTTGAGAGAGAGAGAGATAGAGTGAGAGAGGGAGGGAGTGAGAGAGGGAGGGAGTAGAGAGGGAGGGAGTAGAGAGAGGGAGGGAGGGAGAGAGAGAGAGGGAGGGAGTAGAGAGAGGGAGGGAGAGAGGGATAGGGAGGGAGGGAGGGAGTAGAGTGAGAGAGGGAGTGAGAGGGAGGGAGGGAGAGAGTAGAGAGGGAGTGAGGGAGAGAGGGAGGGAGAGAGTAGAGAGGGAGTGAGAGAGTAGAGAGAGGGAGTGAGAGAGGGAGGGAGGGAGAGAATAGAGAGGGAGTGAGAGAGGGCGAGAGAGAGGGAGTGAGAGAGGGTGGGAGAGAGAGAGACAGAGAGAGAGACAGAGAATGAGACAGCGAGAGACAGAGAGAGAGCGAGAGAGGGAGTAAGAGAGTAGAGAGAGGGCGAGAGAGAGGGAGGGAGAGAGAGAGACACAGAGAGAGAGACACAGAGAGAGACAGCGAGAGAGAGAGAGAGCGAGAGATGGAGTGAGAGAGGGAGGGAGAGAGAGAGACAGAAAGAGAGAGACAGAGAGAGAGAGACAGAGAGAGATAGAGAGAGACAGAGAGAAAGAGACAGCGAGAGAGTAGAGAGAGGGCGAGAGATAGGGAGTGAGAGAGGGAGGGGGAGAGAGAGAGAGACAGAGAGAAAGACAGAGAGGGAGTGAGAGAGTAGAGAGAGGGCAAGAGAGAGGGAGGGAGAGAGAGAGACAGAAAGAGAGAGACAGTGAGAGAGAGAGACAGAGAGAGACAGAGAGAGAGATAGAGAGAGACAGAGAGAAAGAGACAGCGAGAGAGAAAGAGAGACAGAAAGAGAGAGTGAGACAGAGAGAGAGAGACAGAGAGAGACACACAGAGAGAGAGAGACAGAGAGAAAGAGAGAGAATTGTTGAGAAATCAACTTTTACACAAATAATTCAACAAAGAACATATAAAAGATAAAATCATCTTTATGTAAAGTGAGAGAGTAGAATAAAATAGATTGATAAATCTACAGAAATAATTCAGCAAAGAACATTGTTCTATCGATCTTCAGTCCACTTATGCCGTTAGACGTCATGGGGAGGTGTGACCTCCGTTGTTTCATATTTTTTGGCAGATGAATATCCGCTGGTGACTTGCCAGGTCGATCCCAGTATCTGTTAGCCCCTGGAATATATGGTTGCCCATTCTTGGGACTGGTGGAGGTGGAAGCAGAAATTAGAGCAAGGTAGACCCGCAGCCTGTCAGACGCCATCTATGCTGCTCCGCTAACCACATAACCAAGACCTGATGTTATAGCCACACAGTCCCCTTTTTGCGACATATTCTCTGTGGGGCGAGAATCCCTAGAATAATTTGAGAAGATTTTTAACTTTGAATTTTGCCCGAGCAGCAGCCGTTAATCCTACTCTTTTGGATTTCCAACTGCTAAGGTATTTATAACATGTGCGCCACTGCACACGGGTGCCTGATCTCGCTACTGAGATATCTGGAAAAATATTTACCGGATGATCCCTGGTCTCCACCGGGATTTGAACCCAAAACCTTCAGTACCCGAGGCAAATACTTTACCTTGAGACCACTGGGTCTCCCAGCAAAGAACATACGAGAGGGCTTCAAATGAAAACCTTAAAAGTGGGATAAATTAGAAAAATCATGTTTCATAAATTGTTAATATGGCTGCTTCTCGAAGTTCAACCGCTGCAGACACGAGTGGAGCAGTCTCAACTACGGTGGTTTGGCCATGTCTGCAGACACGAGTGGAGCAGTCTCAACTACGGTGGTTTGGCCATGTCTGCAGACACGAGTAGAGCAGTCTCAACTACGGTGGTTTGGCCATGTCTGTAGACACGAGTGGAAAAGTCTCAACTACGGTGGTTTGGCCATGTCTGCAGACACGAGTAGAGCAGTCTCAACTACGGTGGCTTGGCCATGTCTGCAGACACGAGTGGAGCAGTCTCAACTACGGTGGTTTGGCCATGTCTGCAGACACGAGTGGAGCAGTCTCAACTACGGTGGTTTGGCCATGTCTGCAGACACGAGTGGAAAAGTCTCAACTACGGTGCTTTGGCCATGTCTGTAGAATGGAAGAAGATAAGATACCAAGGTGATAATGGAAGGCAAAAAGTCAAGGACGCAAACCCTCAGGACGTCCCGAAGTATGTTAGGAAGACAACATACGACAGTTCCTAAGTGACCGACGGCCGGATTGTAAGGCCATGAAAAAGACGGCGGATAGAACAGTGTGATGTTCTCTCTGGCAAACCTCTACACCTCATGGTAGAAGAGGAGCGACTAAGTATGTAAGTAATATGATTGCTAAGTATGTCAAGAGTGTCCTGTACATGCCATCACGGTGCAGACGAACAACATAACGTAGTAATTGCAGTTAAAAGATGGTCGCCTCACTAGTGACAGGCACCAAAAAGGAGCAGCGTTCTGTTATCCATTTTTTTAACAACGAAGGGGTGAAACCTATTGAAATTCATCGGCAAATGAAGGTCTAGTACTGTGATACATGCCTTTCACTAACAGCCAATCTGCGATTTTCTTCACGAGGTCAACGAATGCAATTGACTCTGGGGTCACTACTCTGTGCCTGACCCTGTTGTGAACAGTCTGTCATAGAACTCACACTGTTGTACTGTAAACCAACTGCTGCCTTGCAGTTAGGCTGGGGACAGCCAAAGGCTAAGGAGGGCATCCCTTCAGAAACGCCTGTTCAAATCGGATGCACTGAGCCACAGGCTTAACAAAATAAAACAGTGCAACGTATATTGCTGTAAACAGCGTACGATGAAGAAGAAGAACTGTAAACTAGCGACGCAATGCATTCTGTTCCCCGGACTACATCCTGCTACTTCCAGAGCCCTATTGTTCAGGGGTTGGTAGAGGAAGATTGAGAACGAACACAGAAGAAGACACCGTTTTGGAACTTTCTACACCACTCATACACTTGCTGGGGCAGCACATGAGCTGCCGTGGTCAGCGGCTCATAGTTGACTGCTAGCGTCAGGGCCAGCGAACCAGAGCTGCCAAGACCCTTCTATACCTCCACGATCCTGGATAACAGGCTGCAGCAGGGCAGACTGGCTAAGGAGAAGGGATCGAAGAGGGAATGCTAACTCGGTACTCAAAAAATGCTTGCTGAAGTCGGATGTGTTGGACTGAAAGGTGCAAATATCGCAGTCAAGCTGTAAACTATGACACAACGCATTATGTTCTCTAGACTACATTCTGCTACTTAAGCCCTTTCAGGGTTTGGTAGTAGAAGATTGAGAACGAACGAAGCCAAGCCAAGCCATACACTTGCTGGAAAGTAGAACGTCCTGGCGGAGGTCGTTGTGCCACAGAGCATAAGGAGAATTAGGTAAGGGTGGGGTCACGACGCTGATCAGCGCATGATCTGCCGAGGTCAGCGACTCATAGCTGACTGCTAGCGCCAGCGAACCATAGCTGCCAAGATCCTTCTACATCCCCACAAGCGGTGATTCAGAGCTGAAAGATGTCGACCAGTTGACATTCATCGCATAATGCAGGCAGTGTATGGTGACAAAAGTGTGGTAAACGTAAGCTCCGGTAATGACCCACCTGAATTACTGCATCAGTTTTAGTGATGGCATCTTCTGGCACAACAATTCATTAACTCACTTCCTTCTTTAAACATCGCTGTCCAGTTCTTCACTATTGTCTTCGACATACTTTTGTCATCATTCTGCGATGAATGTCAACTGGTCGACATCATTCAGCTGTTAGAAACCGAATCACTGCTCGCTGATCAACTCTCGACGGATTCCGTATCATATCTGCCATGTTTTCAACGGTCTGCTGAGGAAACTATGAGCCGTAGGATAATGAAATTTTGCAAACTTGACGGTTGGTTTGTGCTGTTTACACTAAAAGTGACGTGATCATGCTCCTCATACGCAGGTTCACATGTTGCAGTTTGGTCCGGTTTCATTTGAACCCTACTCGTAATAATAACGCTAAAACAAAAAGCAAATATATTTAGCATACCTACCTCAAGTTTTGGCCGAACTAAAAGGTTGCGCCTAGTCGACGAAAGGCCACCATGACTGAGTGAATTAAGTCTTGAACTACCCGCTCTGCCATGGGCATGCAACATGGCTTCCATGGTTGATGTGCTGACCTCACCTGTACCACAGTTGCTTGGGACAAAAGTTGATGACGGCATCGAACTGACTTGTACCATTGTGTAGGAATGTCCAGATTGGGAGGACTGAAATCATGGAATTATCAATTTCAGATCAACATGGAATTATCAATTTCAGACCAACATGGAATAATCCATTTCAGATCATTATAGAATGATAAATTTCAGATCAACATGAAATTATCAATTTTATATCAACATGGAATGATCCATTTCAGATCAACATGAAATTATCAATTTTATATCAACATGGAATGATCCATTTCAGAAACACATTGAATTATCAATTTCAGATCAACATGGAATTATCAATTTCAAATCAAAATGGAATGATCCATTTCAGATCAACATTGAATGATCATTTCAGATCAACATGGAATTATCAATTTCATATCAACATGGAATTTTCAATTTCAGATCATTATAGAATTATCAATTTCATATCAACATGGAATGATCAATTTCAGATCAACATGGAATGCTAGATTTCTTAATAAATTTCAGATCATTATATTCCTGCCGAAGACGGATGTGTCGGACCGAAAGGTGCAAATATCGCAGTCAAGCTGTAAACTAGCGACACAATGCATTCTGTTCTCCGGACTACATCCTGCTACTTGCAAAGCTCTGTTCAGAGCTCGTTAGCGGGAGATTGAGAACGAACGCAGAAGAAGAAGAAAAGGATCATTATAGAATGATCAATTTCAGATCATTATAGAATGTTAAAATTCAAATCAACATAGGTGGGGACGGCGTGGCCTAGTGGTTAAGTGGCACGGCTCACAACCAGAAGGTGCTGGGTTCGATCCCCATCGCAGCACCGGCCGTTACCCCGGGGAAGCAAACCCTTAGAAAATGCAGGAGGAAGCAGACCCTTACATAAAATGCATGCTGAAGTCGGATGCACTGGGCCAACAGGCGCAAAATAAAAACATAGTGCAACGCACTCCGCCTTGGGGATTAGAGAAATAAGGCGAACGCAAAAAAAAAAAAAAAAAAAAAATCAACATAGAATGATCAATTTCAGATCAAAATGGAATGATCAATTTTAAATCATTATAGATTGATAAATTTCAGATCAACATGGTCTGAACAATTTCAGGTCATCATGTTGCAGATGCACCAACAATAGATTATGGGGAAGTTGGATGTTGTTGTTGTTGTTGCTGTGAATGTCTACAATGAGTAAGTTTACACTTTTCTGCGGCTTGAAGATGGCGTTGAGTTGCGGGTTGCAGTAGTTTTTCTCACATCACGAGCGAGCACATGAAGATGGACCAAGGTCCTCCAGGCGGTTGTGATATGCTTGGTTTCATCTGCGTGTCGTCCACTACTTTGAGGATCATGTCGACCCCCACCTTATTAGCCAAACCGCCCAGAAGAACACCCGTTTCCATAAGAGGATTATGATGAAGTCGATGCCGGGGTCTTGGCCAGTATATGAGTTGTGTTCAAGAAGTATCTGACTTTTGGGTTGGAAAAATACAATTATTCCCCTAGAGGTTTCAAACGCAATCCCCTTCACAGTATACTCCTTTGGACTACCCACACTTTTTTCAGCTCAATTGTCTGAAGTATTTTAGGAAGGCCTGTTTCTGTTTCTAAGAATCAACGTCACTGCACTCCGGGCATACCCATAGGTGCTCAGTCTCTCGCATCACATGGCGTAAGGTATGGATGCTGATGGTTCCTATAGCTCGCTGGTTGTATACTCTCCTGCTCCGTCCTCTCATGCGCCCCACTTCGCTCGAACCTCGTTTTTTAATGTCGAAACGTTGCAGTCTGTGGATTGCTGCTTCATCTACTGCGATGTCCTCATCCAGCAGGCGGTCATTGATTGATTTCAAAATGTCACTTCTGTCCATCACCAATGTGCCCATGATGGGAGCTTGTGAAGCCATGATGTCAGCTCTTTCATTGCCCTGAACCCCGGCATGAGCAGGACAGTAGATCAATGTCAACACCTGGAGGTTTGAGGCCTCAACAGCTGCTATCCACTCGTACCTAAGCCATCCCTTCTGTACTTTCTGAAGTACGGCTTGCGCGTCTGTCACGATGACTGCTCTTGTTATAGAAGTCTCAGATATCCATTTCAGTGCTGAGGTCACTGCTTCCGTCTCCATTCTCATACTGGAGGTTGTTGACATGTATGCCCTACTGTGCTCAGCAACAACCTCTCCTCTCACACTAGCCGAGAAACCCCAGCCTGATGTCCGACTGCGCACGACTGATCCGTCGGTGTATATGACAGCGTCACTCTTCTGGGTGTTCTCAGTTATCAGCTGATTTATCTTGTGCTGTACCTCTTTAGGAATGGAGTCCAGCATTCCGCATTATGCCTTCTCGTGACTCAAATCAAGTTCCTTTTAACAGAATTTTCAGCTTGGGGAACGGCCAAAAATTGCAAGGAGCCTGATGAAGCAGAGGAATGTTGTGTTTAGCCATCATCATCATGTAGCATGTCCTTTATAGAACGTAACTCCCATCACAGTCTGTCTGAAAGAAACGCGTTCCCTTGCCAAAACTCCAGCCTCCGCCACAGTCATACTCTGGCCTTCCTGGATATCTTGGTGCCATCGTCTTCTTGGTCTACCCCTTCCTCTTTTGCCCGGCACCATACCTTCCATCACCGTTCTCTCGAGACTGTTGTGTCTCTTGATGTGACCAAAGTATTTGCATTTTCTAACCAAAATGGAATTGATAAACCAGTTCTCCTCTATGCTCAACGTTTGCCTAATGTCTACATTTATCTTTTTCTGTGTCCAGGGTATTCTGAGGATCTTTCTGTAACATTTTGACTCAAAGGATTCTATTCTTTGCCTGGAAGTTTTGGTAATCGTCCATGATTCACAGCCATAAGCTGCCACAGGAAAAACACAGGCTTTCAAGATTTTTACTTTTATCATTTTGTTGGTGCTCTGCCATAATTTCATCAGGCTGTTCAGTCTCTGCATTGCCATGGCTAGTCTTCTTCTGATTCCTTTCAAGCAGTCGCCATTTATATAAATTCGAGTCCAGATATTAAAAATGTGTGACCTGATCTATTTCCTCACCACCCACTGTAAATTTATGCTGACATTGTTTTTTGTCGGTGGTCATTATCTTAGTTTTATTTATGTTTATAAACAGGTATTCATCTTTACTATGTCCATTTAACGCTGAAATTAGCTGCTCTAGCTCTTCTGCACTTCTTGATAGTATAACTGCATATCGTAACTCTGGAATCTCGTACCTGCCAATCGTAAATTGGTCGAAACTTTCAATGTTTAGCCAAGAAAGACTAAATTTGAATGTAGCTGCCAAGTTCCCGTTGCTTTCAGGATCTGATTCAGACTTTATGGCCATTCACAACATTCATCTGGTTCGTCAGACTCCCTATTCTCCCGACATGGCTAATTGCTATTTTTGGCTGTTCCATGTGCTGAAAACGCAGCTGAAAGGAACCAGAATTCAGTGACGAGAAGACATTATGTGGAATGTGATGACCCAAGTGTACTCCATTCCCAAAGAGGCCTTCCTGAAATGCTTCCAACAATGATGGGACCTCTGGGAGAAGTGTGCGGAGTCCCAAGGAGAGTACTTTGGGGATTAGGATTTCACACCTCCAGGGGAGTCATTGTATTTTTTAGGCACAAAGATCGAATACTTTTTGAACACACCTCATATTTTGTTTGACCCTGACTAAAATGCCCAACCAGTATGTTTTGCCGTTAGTTATAGAGAAGTTGGTTAAAATTGTCATTAATTCACCCTTGAGAACAGACTCATCTTCAGCATGGGTTGTCTCCAACCACGTGGCATTAATATTTTCCATACCTTTTCTTAAAATATCATTCTGGACTCCATCTATTTGCCGTCTTCCCCCCTCCCCAATTTAGTTTTTTCCATATTTGGCCGCCACTGGCTTATCCACAGCCCTTTCCCACTCACTTCTTATGCTCTCCTGGCCACCTAATCTGACTGTTGTCTGACATTTGGAGCAGAGCCGACGACCTGATAAGTCGCGATGTGAGATGGGATATAAGATAAGTACACAATTTTCTCCTTATATGTTGACATTCCCCATACATGTATTCATCTTCCATGATCTGCTAGTTCAGCATTGTTGTTATTTGTTGTCCCCGATGAATACCTATTGGTCGAAACGTAGGTTTTGTTTGTGTTCTCGTCTAGGTATCTAACCATACCCATTAAAAAAATATTGATTAAATTTAATTTTAATCAACTTGAAACATTTTTTTTCATTTATTTGTTATCACTATACACATCCACAGTCACGCCGAATCCTCACCTTATTTTAGTTAAAATAGGAGAAATAGAAGTCCATACAAACGGGCAACAGTGATGTCAAATTAAATAAAAACTTGTACAAAGAGTTGGGACTCGGACAATTCTTACTATTGGCAACAGCGATGAGCATTCTTGGACGTCAGAACCCTCGAGGCTGAGCGTCGATTGGCTGACTGTACAATCTGATGGCGACATGACCCTCTGAACAGTCAACAAACGATTTTCCGCATCATACACTAGCTGGTAACCCTGGCGACACGAAGCAATGATCAAAGGGATTTAATAACAAACATAATTTAACAAACATAATAAGATAAGAGGACATTTTTTTTAGTCAGAAAGTGGTGAATGCTTGGAATGCATTGCCAGAGGAGGTAGTGGAGGCAGGGACAGTTAATGCATTTAAGAATAAATTGGATGCGCATAGCTTTTAGAGAAAGGTGATGTAAATGAAACTGGTTGTACACAGACTCTGCAGAGTCTTCTAAACCAGTATAAAGACGTTAAGTTAAGTTATAACAATTCAGACTGACATGCAATACTGTAACTATTTAAACAAAGGCTATTTTTGTTGTCTGCCTTACTGTGTGGGGGTCTAGCGAGGTCTGGGCTGGATGCTGGATTCACTGATCCGCTTGCCATGCAGGAGTTTCCATACTAATGGCCTCTCCTACATTATTATATCCTCAGAGGCACCTTCATGAAGGGCCCCCAGAGCCTGCTGTGGGCCGTGACCGAGTACCTGGCGGCATTACTGGGTGGGCAGATTGGGCTCATTAGCCTTGGTTGGCAGCCAATCTAAGAGAAGGCAAACTCTGACTCTAAACCAGGGTAGATGAAGCTTGTTAGCTGTTGAGGCAGTTTGCCAAGTAGAGAGAGAACTCTGATTTCAAACCCACGAGTGGAATCAAGATGCTGAGCAGTGCATGAGCTGCAGTGATCAGCAACACATAGCTGACTGCTAGCGTCAGGGCCAGCGAACCAGAGCTGCCAAGATCCTTCTACACCTCCACGCGGTGATCCTGGATAACAGGCTGCAGCAGGGCAGACTGGCTAAGGAGAAGGGATCGAAGAGGGAATGCTAACCTGGTAATCAAAAAATGCTTGCTGAAGTCGGATGTGTTGGACCGAAAGGTGCAAATATCGCAGTCAAGCTGTAAACTACGACACGACGCATTCCGTTCTCTGGACTACATTCTGCTACTTGAGCCCTTTCAGTGTTTGGTAGCGGGAGATTGAGAACGAACAAAGCCAAGCCAAGCCAAGCCAAACCCACGAGTGCCAGGGAATGCTGGCTAGTCCTGAGGCGATGAGAGTATCATCAGATGCCTCAAGTAACTACCATCTGCGGACAACGATTCCACTGCTTTGTGGAAACCCCGGGAGAGGGTAGGGCTTCGGGAGTAAACCCAGACAGATTATACGGAGTGATAGCACCTAAAGCGGATGCTTTCAAAATTGCAAAGTCATTCCGGCAGCTCGTGCAGCTGAGCTGGTGCCAAATTATCATACTTTGCATTCTTTGGATTACACCAGCGAGGCCGAGAGGGGGGTCCTGCGGCTTGGGCAGCCCTGGAGAGGCTATAGAGACTGAGACGCCTATGACTGTGGGTAAATCTTCGCACACTTTCAAACTTGAACATCTCTAAAGATGGTGGCAGTTAAGTTTAGTTTTCCAGTCGCCACTGATAGCTTTTTTTCAAGTAGTTTTTTTTTAGGCGTAGTTGTTGCAGTTGTTGTTAAATGCCCACAATGAGTAAGTTTACCCTTTCGTGTGCCCTGAAAAGGACATTAAGTGGTGGCCTGCATTAGTTTTCCTCACATCCCGAGCGTGCTGATGAAGGTGACCCCCGGGCCCTCCAGGCAGTTGATCCTATGCTTAGCTTCATCTGCATGACGCAAACTACTACAGGGAACACATTAATCCACATCTCATCAGTCAGGCTGCCTTAAAAAACAGCCTGTGTCCAGGGAACGCTACACGGAAGAGAGATTGTGGTCTTGGTCAGTGTATTGTGCCTGACCCTGTCGCGACGTCCTTTTTTAGGCTAAGTAAGATCCCTCCACCTCCATTCTCTGTTGCATTTGATGCTGGTCACTAATTAAGTCACTAAGGAGTCTGGGGAAAAAAAATCAAGCATCCACAGAAGATATAAAGACTGTGTGACACACCTGCCTACCCCCAGGGTAGCTATTGGTTTGCTCCAAAAAAAGGACAAGTCCAATAAAGTCCAATACTTTTTCGGATACTTATCAAAAGTCTGATATTTTTTCTGATACTTTTTTTTCGGATACCTCATATATTCAAGTTTGCACTTTAAAGCAAACGCAGAAGATACTCTCCGAGGTACTACACAAACAAAACACTGACCTGCTGAAGGGTGCTGCTATCTACTGCTGGAGCAGCAATCAGCTGTGCTGCTGCGTTCGCCGCCGCTTGATTTTCAGCGGACATCTGCTGCATGTTAGAGTAAGATGGCGTGGCTTCGCTGTCGCCCCCTATGTCCTGATAGTCATGGGCTGGTGGTTCTTGTTCAAATGTGGAATGTGCCGACACTTGATACGGCATCGATCTGGCGTTCTGTGCTTGCATTTGGAAGACCCCCGCTGTTGTTTGAAGATGAGAAAGAAAAACGGTTAAGGTAGTCCCATAGCATCTCCGCCATGGCCTGTCCTAAGCCCGGAAGACAAAGGAGGAAGGTTGTGCGTGGGGCCAGCTACCCACCTCGTCAAAAAACAATTGCTACAAAAATGACAACTAAAACAAACCAAAAGCCGTTCTTGAAGGGAAAGGTCCCCTCAGCAGAGCTAATGACACGGCTCCGCCAAACCCAAAAGGAAGCTGGACTGCAGACTACCTTTCTTTCGACAAGGAAGCCTTCCAGACTCGGCACCTGGAATGTTAGAAATACATGGAGACGAGATCTGGAGGCGAAAGTAAAATGAATAGGAAAAAGCTGAAAGGACGTGGAAAAGATTGCACAGGACAAAGCTACTTGGCGAGGGCTGGTTGATAGAGTCCCATAGAACTAACTGTTGTCAGGGATGGAGTGTTAGAGAAGGGGTGGTCAGTTCCCTTCCTCCCTGTCTTTCCTTAACCCTAATAGTCTTCTTCTTTTCGTTCACAATGTTTTGTCTAGCCCAGTTCTGTGAATACTTATTTTATTTTCCGTGTCCGGCAACCTCATATTGTCTTCGCCCAAAAAACTAGCATCTGTGAGTGCTCTTTCATTTGCCACTATCAATTCCTCCACTGTACAGCATTCCTGCATCCTAGGACATATAATCAGGTGTTCCGAGTCCTGGACGGCCCCAAATTTGCCACCATCAGATCCTCCACTGCACATGATTCCCTACATCCTAGGACATATAATCAGGTGTTCCGGGTGCTGGACGACACCACATTTGCAATATTCGTTGTCTGCAAATTCCCACTTTTCCAGGTTAGACCCACACCTGGACACACCTGCCATTCACCTGTTCAGAGATCTCCATGTAGTATATGGTTCAGGTTAGACCAACACCTGCCCCTCACCTGTCCAGAGATCTCCACGTAGCATATGGTTCAGGTTAGACCCACACCTGGACACACCTGCCCCTCACCTGTCAAGAGATCTCCACCTAGTATATGGTTCAGGTTAGACCAACACCTGGACACACCTGCCCCTCACCTGTCCAGAGATCTCCATGTAGTATATGCTTCAGGTTAGACCCACACCTGGACACACCTGTCCAGAGATCTCCACCTAGTATATGCTTCAGGTTAGACTCACACCTGGAAACACCTGTCCCTCACCTGTCCAGAGATCTCCACGTAGTATATGGTTCAGATTAGACCCCCATCTGGACACACCTGTCCTTCACCTGTTCAGAGATCTCTACCTAGTATATGGTTCAGGTTAGACCCACACCTGTCCAGAGATCTCCACCTAGTATATGCTTCAGGTTAGACTCACACCTGGAAACACCTGTCCCTCACCTGTCCAGAGATCTCCACCTAGTATATGGTTCAGGTTAGACCCACACCTGGACACATCTGTCCCTCACCTGTTCAGAGATCTCCACCTAGTATATGGCAAATCATGTCCTGGTGCAGGTTCTTCTTTGATCTCCATCCAACCATCACCGTTCCTTTGGCGCCACTTTTCTATGTCGGATTTCTCGGGGCTCTGTTCTTAGGGCTGTACAGTCCGCAGAAAACTTTTTCTCGATTTCATTCGTATTCTTTCTGGTATATGTCAAAAATAAAGAGTGTCTCTGGTCACAGGACTGTTTTTGTTTCTCAACTTCACATGCGACATATCTTCTGGCTTGGCTTGGCTTCGTTCATTCTCAATCTCCCACTACCAAGCCCAAAAAGGGCTAAGTAACAGAATGTAGTCCAGAGAACGAAATGCATTGTGTCGTAGTTTACAGCTTCACTGCGATATTTGCACCTTTCGGTCCAACACATCCGACTTCAGCAAGCATTTTTTTAGTACCGGGTTAGCATTCCCTCTTCGACCCCTTCTCCTTAGCCAGTCTGCCCTGCTGCAGCCTGTTATCCAGGATCTCCGCGTGGAGGTGTAGAAGGGTCTTGGCAGCTCTGGTTCGCTGGCCCTGACGCTAGCAGTCAGCTATGGGTCGCTGACCATTGCAGCTCATGCGCTGCTCAGCGTCTCGATCCCGACATATCCAGAGGTGTGATACCAGCAATTGCAGACTTTTTCTGTTGGTACAGGTTTAATTCATCCTGTTACTTTTTCTGTTGGTACAGGTTTAATACATCCTGTTACTTTTTCTGTTGGTACAGGTTTAATACATCCTGTTACTTTTTCTGTTGGTACAGGTTTAATACATCCTGTTACTTTTTCTGTTGGTACAGGTTTAATACATCCTGTTACTTTTTCTGTTGGTACAGGTTTAATACATCCTGTTACTTTTTCTGTTGGTACAGGTTTAACACATCCTGTTACTTTTTCTGTTGGTACAGGTTTAATACATCCTGTTACTTTTTCTGTTGGTACAGGTTTAATACATCCTGTTACTTTTTCTGTTGGTACAGGTTTAATACATCCTGTTACTTTTTCTGTTGGTACAGGTTTAATACATCCTGTTACTTTTTCTGTTGGTACAGGTTTAATACATCCTGTTACTTTTTCTGTTGGTACAGGTTTAATACATCCTGTTACTTTTTCTGTTGGTACAGGTTTAATACATCCTGTTACTTTTTCTGTTGGTTCAGGATTAATACATCCTGTAACTTTTTCTGTTGGTACAGGTTTAATACATCCTGTTACTTTTTCATCTTCTTCATCGTTCATTCTAAATATCCTGCTACCAAGCCCTGAAAAGGGCTTTGCAAGTAACAGGATGGAGTCCAGATAACGGAATGCGTCGTGTTATGGTTTACAGCTTGGCTGCAAATATTTGCATCTTTCGGTCCGACACATCCGACTTCAGCAGGCATTGTTTAGGAACCCGGTTACCTTTCCTCTTCATTCCCTTCTACTTAGTAAGTCGGGACGATGAGGCTAACGTCTAGTCAGGCAAAACACACTGATCAGAGAATGTTAGCCAGGGTCAGGAGAAATATGCTGGCCAAAACCCTCACCTGACCTCCTCGGTCGTTTTGGAAATAGACTGTTGTCAAGGACAACAGTCTGGCTAACAAGGTGAGATTCGGGGTGATTTCCGTAGCAGTGAGTGACACACAGATGAGGCTAAGCATAGCACAACCGCCTGGAGGATCCCGGTCCACATTCATCAGCACGCTCGGGATGTGAGGAATGGAAAGCTACTGCAACCTGTCACTTAACTCTATTTTCAGGGCGCACATAAGAGTAACCTACTCATTGTGGGCATTTGGGATCAAGATGCTGAACAGCGCATGAGGTGCAGCGGTCAGCGACCCATAGCTGACTGCTAGCATCAGGGCCAGTAAACCAGAGCTGCCAAGACCCTTCTACGCCTCCACGTGGTGATCCTGGATAACAGGCTGCAACCGAGCAGACTGGCTAAGGAGAAGGGATTGAAGCGGGAAGGCTAACCCGATACTTAAAAATGCCTGTTGAAGTCGGATGTGTTGGACCAAAAGGTGCAAATATCGCAATCAAGGTGTAAACTACGACACAACACATTCCATTCTCCGAACAACATTATGCTACTTGCAAAACCCTTTTCAGGGTTTGGTAGCGGAATATTGAGAAGGAACGAACGCAGACTAAGAGGAAACTGCTCTGCCACTCATATGATCTTGCCACCACTACTGACCTGCAAACTGTGCCCGCACATCCTGAAAGTGGCTGGCATCCATCTGACTCTGCTGAAGCTCTTGAAGTGTTGCTCTGTCCTGGCAAGTTGAGCTGCCCTGGATCGATCCTTGATTCACTTGCATGGAGAGTGCTTCTCGGGCTGCTAAGCTGACGGCTGCCGGAAGGAACCCGCTCTGGTCTGGCTGTAGCCACATCTGCTGCTGCTGTTGCTGCTGCTGGGATCCCAGAGTGACAGTTATCCCAGAACTGTTGATAGATCAAATTGTATTCTGATATAGCGGCTGAACAGCTGTAAGGTTGAAACACAGGTCTAGAAGAGCAGGTCATCATCTTCAGACGGAGAACTGGGCATAACAGACTCACTGGTCATCTTTACAACAAAATGAGGAATGGAACAGATGACAGGTGCCCATGTGGGGAGTATACCATGACCGCAGAACACATCCTGCAAAGCTGCACGCTCACGCAGGAAGAGAGAGAACAATACCGGCCTCGCGAGACAGATATGAGACAAAAGCTGTATGGAGATGAACAGCCTTTCAAACAACGGTGTCCTATGTAAGAGAAGCCCGGACCTTGATTTGAGGATGTAAGAGAAACCGGGACCTTGATCTGAGGATGTAAGAGAAACCGGGACCTTGATCTGAGGATGTAAGAGAAACCGGGACCTTGATCTGAGGATGTAAGAGAAACCAGGACCTTGATCTGAGGATGTAAGAGAAACCAGGACCTTGATCTGAGGATGTAAGAGAAACCAGGACCTTGATCTGAGAATTTAAGAGAAACCGGGATCTTGATCTGAGGATGAACGAAGATGAAGAAAAAAACATAAGTGATCCAATTAGTTTCCAGTGAGGAAATTTTTTTAAAACAATTTTTGTTTCTTCCTTTAGTGTTGCTCCTTAAAGCAAATTGGTATGTACCATGTTTTTGTGCCTACAGGCCCGGTGCATCTGAGTTAGCATTTATTTATTATAATTTGTTGTTTCGAATGCCCACAATGGGTAGGTTTACTCTTTTGTGCGCCCGGAAAAGGACATTACGTTGCAGGTTGCAGTAGCTTTCCTCACACCACGAACATACTGATGAAGGTAGACCGGGGTCCTCCAGGCGGTTGTGCTATGCTTGGCTTCATCTGTGTGTCGCACACTACTATGGGGATCCCATCGATCCATCACCCCATTAGCCAGGCTGCCATGAAAACAGCCCGTTTCCAAGGTCTTGGTCAATATATTTTGCCTGACCCTAAAATGTCTGATCAGTATGTTGTGCCTGACCTATAAAGGAGTAAAGGGTAACCAAGGTATACTTAAATAAATAAATCAATCAAATCAATCAAAACTTGTCATTCCTCTCGGTGCATAGGCCATTTACAACATCCCGCCAGCGCGCACAGTGCTTGGCTGCTATCTCTGCCTCTCTCCAGCTGTAATCATTTAATCTTAGTTCTTTCTCACATTCTCCAATCTAGGTCTCAGTTCAATTCATCCCGTAACCCATCAGGTCATTGGGGCACACATGAAGACACTCCCAAAATCCCACGCCACCCCTCTCTGTCTGTCGCCGCCTGTCGTATCTCGCCGGGACGAAGGCCTGACCACTCAGTGATGTTGTCCACCCATCTCTTCCTTGGACGTCCTCGCCCTCTCTGTCCCGGTACGGAACCAAAGAGTATCGAGTTGGTAATTCCGTTGGACCTCGCGACGTGCCCGCACCAGGCTATCTTATGCTTTATACAGTTTGACTATCACTTCCTTGCTCCTATGTTTATTATTTCTTTTTATCATACCTAACATTGCATTTGCCTTTTTCACTGCTACCTGGACTTGCTCCCTCACCTTACCTGTATGATCTATTATAACCCCTAGGTCTCTTTCCTTTTCTATCATTCTAATATATGCTAATACAGCCCCTACCTAGCATCACACTATAAACCTGCAAGCAAATCCTGAAAAATAACTATAGACAGGAGTGGCTAGATCAGTGGGCCCCATCCCAGACAGGCCGAGTATATTTCAAAAACCAAGCAAAACCAGATCCCCAGGAACCAGCCAAGAAACTGAAACGAAGAGACCAGAGTTTGATCTTCAAGCTGAGAACAGGCTATGCCCCTCTCAACAAACGAAGAGACCAGAGTTTGATCTTCAAGCTGAGAACAGGTCATGCCCCTCTCAACAAACGAAGAGACCAGAGTTTGATCTTCAAGCTGAGAACAGGCCATGCCCCTCTCAACAAACGAAGAGACCAGAGTTTGATCTTCAAGCTGAGAACAGGCCATGCCCCTCTCAACAAACGAAGAGACCAGAGTTTGATCTTCAAGCTGAGAACAGGTCATGCCCCTCTCAACAAACGAAGAGACCAGAGTTTGATCTTCAAGCTGAGAACAGGTCATGCCCCTCTCAACAAACGAAGAGACCAGGGTTTGATCTTCAAGCTGAGAACAGACCATGCCTCTCTCAACAAACATCTGAATAGATAAGACCCACTACGTGAACCAAACTGCAGATTCTGCCACGGCCACGAGGAGTCAGTCGAGCACTTCCTGACTTTGTGCCCAAGGCTGGCCGATCTCCGGAACCTGCTGTTACCACCACACCCCACCATACTCAACACACTTCACACATCACTACAACAATTGAGGAGGACGTGTGCTTTTGTCCGGGAGGCATTGGGCTGTCAAGAGCTGCCAGCTCACAGATAAGGGGATTAAATCATCATCATCATTCTAATATTGTTTTTTCGATGACTAATGCGACACTACTGCATAGTTTTGTGTCATCAGCAAATTTTGCAAATCATGGATCCGATATCACTGTCTAAATCGTTTATATATCAAGAACAAAATTAGTCCCAAAACCGAGCCCAGTGGCACTTCACTTTTTACTTCACACCACTCAGAGTACTCCTTATTTATGCCCACTCTCTGCGTTCTTCTCGCTAACCAATTTTTAATCCATTCGGCAACATATTCCATGTGAGTTGGGGGGGTGGGGGGGGGGTTTTTTTTTGCGTTCGCCTTGTTTCTCTTTTCCCCAAGACGTTGTGCGTTGCACTACGTTTCTATTTTGTGCCTGTTGGCCCAGCGCATCCGACTTCGGCATGAATTTTATATAAGGGTCTGCTTCTTCCTGCAGTTTCTAAGGGTTTGCTTCCCTGGGGTAACAGCCAGTGCTGTGATTGCCAGCACCTTCGATTTGTGAGTGGTGTCACTTAACCACTAGGCCACGCAACGCGCCCCCCCATTGGATTTTAACTTCCTAAACAATCTTTGATGAGGTACTTTATCAAAGACCTTTGCAAAATCTAGATAAATAACATCCACTGGCTGTCCTCGATCTATCATACGCGTTCATCAAGACATTGCGGCTATAACATGGATTTCGTTCTCCTCCTACTCCTGTACGGTAAAAAAGCCACACTAATATGTTTTTAATCTACGAGACGTGTTGAAATGAAACTGGAGCTAAATGCACCAAGTGAACATACGTACGATGCACATGATGACGTCACTTCTGATGTAAACAGCACATACCAACCGTAAAGTTTGCAAAATTTCATTATCCTCAGACTCATATTTTCCTCAGCAGACCGTTGAAAACATGGCGGGTGTGATACGGAATCCGCCGAGAGTTGATCAGCGAATGGTGATTTGGTTTCTAACAGCTGAAGGATGTCGACCAGTTGATATTCATTGCAGAATGCAGGCAGTGTATGGGGACAAATGTGTGGTGAACGTAAGCTCCGGCGACAGTCCAATCGAATTACTGCATAAATTTTGGCGATGGCATCTTCTGGCACGACAATATGCGACTGATTTGATCTTGGAAGATCTTTCGTTAGTTCACATCCTTCTCTAAACATCGTTGTCCAGTTTTTCACTGTTGTCTTCGGCACACTTTTGTCCCCATACAGTGCCTGCATTCTGCGATGAATGTCAACTGGTCGACATCCTTCAACTATTAGAAATCAAATCACCGCTCGCTGATCAACTCTGGACGGATTCCGTATCACATCTGCCATGTTTTCAATAGTCTGCTGAGGAAACTATGAGTCGGAGGATAATGAAATGTTGTAAACTTGACGGTTGGTATGTGCTGTTTACATCAGAAGTGATGTCATCATGCACATCGTACATACGTTCACTTGCTGCAGTTAGATCTAGTTTCATTTGAACATGCCTCGTACTTGAGAAAATAAACAAACCTGTTTCCTTGCGCATGCGATGTCGTGACAACATTCCCACCATCACTGACCATACCCCCGCTGCTTCCAGTTGCATTATGATGAAGATTAACAGTCTGTGTGCCGTTCATTAAGCCGCCACGTTCCAGCAAGTTGGAGGCCTGGTTAAGAACAAGCTGGTGATGTTGTGGTTGTCTGTGAAGATGATGCTGATGTGAATTGACCAAGAGCTGCCCACTTGCTGCTCCGCCGATGATACTGGTCGGAATTGCGTTTAACGTCATGATCTCCCCTGTGTTGATGATGTTATTTTGGTTAACCGAAAGTGGTAAATTCATCGACGACGGCAGCAGGCTTGGAAAGCTTCCTGATGCAACAGCTCGACTCACTGCTGCCCCAAGGGCTTGTATGAGACTTGTCGCGGATGAATTCATTCCAGTGTTTTCACTGCTGTTGAGACTAATAACATTGCCGTTAACAAAACTATTACCAAGATTACTGGACTCGATAATACCGTTGGAACTGATCTCATTTGAATGAAGCACTGATCTGCCGCCATTTGTTCTGGCAATACTTTGAAAGTTCTGTTGCTGCTGCAAATGTAGCTGTCGCTGCTGGTGCTGTTGGTGGTGATCTGAGAGGTTTGCTGCTTCCATGATTATCGGGTGGGAGGACCCACGAAGTCCATCGTTAGTGCCACAATCGGCTGTGCTGCTTATTGTTACATTACCTCCGCTGAAGGTCAGGTTTAAATTGCTGTCGCTGCCCGCAATGCTACTGAGGGCGGTGGAGGTGGTAAACTGGATACCACTTGCTCTCAGAACATCAAGATCTGCGGCACTTAATGGGATCATAACAGCACTCTCTGATTGGTTGATTGAGCCCATGTGGTTATTAGAGTTTGGTGATGCGGAGGACGTCACTCCAATATTGATGTTGCTACCCCCTTGTAGCATGTTTTGGTGTCGCCTACTGTCTGCCATGGCACTGCAATTCTGAAAGAGAGAAAATGAATGAAAGATAAAGAAATTGTAGCAACACTCAGATAAATAGAGATCAGAGAGAATGAGTGACACAGAGTGAACAAGAGCAGCATAGAGAGAAAAGAGAAATAGAGTGGCACTGAGAACTAGAGTGACACAAAGATATAGAGAGAAATAGAGTGACATAAAGAACTAGAGTGACACAAAGATATAGAGAAAAATAGAGTGGCACCAAGAACTAGAGTTACACAAAGATATAGAGAGAAATAGTGTGGCACCGAGAACTAGAGTGACACAAAGATATAGAGAGAAATAGAGTGACATAAAGAACTAGAGTGACACAAAGATATAGAGAAAAATAGAGTGCACCAAGAACTAGAGTCACACAAAGATATAGAGAGAAATAGTGTGGCACCGAGAGCTAGAGTGACACAACGATATAGGGAGAAATATGGTGGCACTGAGAACTAGAGTGACACAAAGATATAGGGAGAAATAGAGTGGCACTGAGAACTAGAGTGACACAAAGATATAGGGAGAAATAGAGTGGCACTGAGAACTAGAGTGACACAAAGATATAGGGAGAAATAGAGTGGCACCGAGAACTAGTCACCCAATGATATAGTGAGAAATAGGGTGGCACCAAGAACTAGAGTAACACAAAGATATAGGGAGAAATAGAGTGGCACCGAGAACTAGTCACCCAAAGATATAGGGAGAAATAGGGTGGCACCAAGAACTGAGTGACACAAAGATATAGGGAGAAATAGAGTGGCACCGAGAACCAGTCACACAAAGATATAGGGAGAAATAGGGTGGCACCAAGAACTGAGTGACACAAAGATATAGGGAGAAATAGAGTGGCACCGAGAACCAGTCACACAAAGATATAGGGAGAAATAGAGTGACACCGGGAAATAATAATAATAGCTGTCCATCGTTGTCGATGAGGACCGCCGACATCATCCTTGTCACAGATTTCCCTGTTGGGTGTGGGTGCGCATGTGGCTGAACAGGCCAATGCGGGCATGAAAACATCTGCTACATATCGGGCACACGAGGTTTGTAGAAGGGGATGGTGTTCCCGCTATTCGGGATTTCCGGGTCTCGCGTCTGATCTGGGCTTTCACAACACGGTCGTCTTCGCCTGTAACTACACCCGATTTGACTGCGCTTCTCCAGTCAGATCTGTTTTGCGCAAGACATTCCCAGGTGTCGATGTCTATCTGGCAACTTTTCAGTGAGTCCTTCAGACCGTCTTTAAAACGTTTCTTTGGGCGCCCTCTCTCGCGCCATCCCTCTCTCAGCTCACCGTAGAGAAGCCTCTTTGGGAGCGTCTCGTCTGACATACGGACGAGGTGTCCAGCCCATGCTAGTCGTGCTTTTTCTAACAGTGCATGGATACTGGGCATGTTAGCCCTCGAGAGAACCTCAATGTCAGTGACACGATCTTGCAAGGAAGTGATAGTCAAACTGTATAAAGCATTTGTTAGACATAGATTGGAGTACTGTGTACAGGTGTGGAGTCCTTATCATAGAGGGGATATAAACATGATGGAAAAAATACAAAAAAGAGCGACAAAGCTGATAGTGGGATTCCAGTTATGAGGAAAGACTCATAAAACTGGCCTACTGTGTCTAGAAGAGAGAAGAATTTGAGGTGACTTAATTCAGGTTTATAAGATGATCAGAGGAACGGATAAATTAGACTGTAACAAGTTTTTCAAAATACAACAACCTACAAGAGCAAGAGGGCATAGCTATAAATTAACTAAAGAAAGGCCCAGATTAGATATTAGGAAATATTTTGTTAGTCAGAGAGTGGAGAATGCTTGGAATGCATTGCCACGAGAGGTAGTGGAGGCATGGACAATTAATGCATTTAAGAATAAATTGGATGTGCATAGCTTTTAGATCAAGGTGATGTAAATTAAACTGGTTGTAGGGATCAAGATGCTGAACAGCGCATGAGCTGCAGTGGTCAGCGACCCATAGCTGACTGCTAGCGTCAGGGCCAGCGAACCATAGCTGCCAAGACCCTTCTACACCTCCACGCGGTGATCCTGGATAACAGGCTGCAGCAGGACAGACTGGCTAAGGAGAAGGGATCGAAGAGGGAATGCTAACCCGGTACTCAAAAATTGCTTGCTGAAGTCGGATGTGTTGGACCGAAAGGTGCAAATATCGCAGCCAAGCTGTAAACTATGACACAACGCATTCCGTTCTCTGGACTACATTCTGCTACGTAAGCCCTTTCAGGGTTTGGTAGTGGGAGATTGGGAATGAACGAAGAAGAAGAAGAAGAAGAAACTGGTTGTATACAGACTCTGCAGAGTCTTCTAAACCAGTATAAAGACGTAAAGTTAAGTTAAGATGAATGTGTCTGCGACACTGACAAAATGGCTGCTGAGCTTCTGCTACAAAGGTGCCCAACATATGAGGGACAGAGAAAGTACGTGTGGCATCACCAACACCATTCCTGAACTAGATCTATGGAAATACAAATAGCCTTAGACTAACCACGGCTTTCTTTGGATATATTGAAGTCAAAGTCAGAAAGGGAAAGAAGAAGAAATACAGATAACCGGAAGCATCCATACCAGGGGTGGAAGAGGCGTGACTTCGCCAGTGGAATTCAGAAAGACTAATCTAATAAAAAGTGAAATAGAAATTGGAAAGAGAATAGGTATGGCCCAGATGGTATTCGGCAACATGCGACACATACTGACATCCAAACAGATAAATTAGGATTTGAAAATGAGAATTGTCAGGTGTTATGTATACTCGTCACTACTTTATGGCGCAGAAACATGGACAATGTGGAGAAGACTAATGAAGCCTTCAAAATGTGGGTATATAGAAGATTGGGTCGAACTTATTAAAAAGATAAAATAAATATGGAGGTATTGAAAGCGTTGGGGGAGGGGGTGAGAAGATAACGACTGACACAAATCAAGGCTAGACAGTTACGTTATTTTGATCATCTAACAAGAACCTACTAGAGGGTAGGGTGGAAGGCAGTTATTAAGAGGCAGACGTTGTAAGTTGGTGAAAAACATCAGGAGATGGACTGGAAAAAGGCCGACCACATTGCACAATTACGGCAAAAGATAGAGTACGCTCGAGATCCATTGCAGCAGGCCTTCGATGCGGAGATGGCACTTGAACTGAACTGATAGACTTAATACCACTGAGGTAAATATCTATGTATCTTAACATTTGTCTACCTACATGTCTCCTCCCTTCACAGAGTAGCACCTATTCGGGTATGCAGTTGTTTTCAATTGTTTTCACGTGTCCCAGTAACCTCAGTCTGCTACTGCTCAATGCCGCCATGGTAATTTCATCCTGGCTCTTCTTCGTTCGTTCTCAATCTCCCGCTATCAAGCCATGAAAAGCGCTTGGCAGTCAGAAGGATGTTGTCCGGAGAACGGAATGCGTTGTGTCGTAGTTACAGCGTGGCTGCAATATTTGCACCTTTCGGTCCAACTTCAACAGGTATTTTTGCGTCTCACTTCGATCCCTTCTCCTTAGCCAGTCTGTCCTGTTACAGCCTGTTATCCAGGATCACCGCGTGGAGGTGTAGAAGGGTCTTGGCAGCTCTGATTCGCTGGCCCTGAAGCTAGCAGTCAGCTATGGGTCGCTGACCACTGCAGCTCATGCACTGCTCTGCATCTTGATCTCGCAACATGGCTCAATGCAGTACGTCTGTGTTGGCGATTTTGTCCTGCCGCTTGATTTTCATTATTGTGTGTAGGTAACACAGATCAAAGATGTTGAGTCTCCTCATGGTCCACGATTCCGAGCCATTAAGTCATTCATAAACTAACGATGACCACCACACCCTTGACCGGCAAGATCAGACTATCCTACTTCGCCTCAGGACAGAGCACAATAGACTGAATAAACACATGTCTCGGCTTCGTCTGTCTGCTTCGCCGCTGTGTACATGTGGGTTAGGCCAACAAACTGCCGAGCATGCTTTACAGGACTGTCCTCTGTATGGTCAGTTAAGGGGGATACACTGGCATAATGATTCGAAACTACAATCAAAGCTGTATGGTCAGTTAAGGGGAATACACTGGCATTATGATTCGAAACTACAATCAAAGCTGTATGGTCAGTTAAGGGGGATACACTGGCATAAT
Source organism: Ariolimax columbianus (assembly GCA_036924085.1). Classification (NCBI taxonomy): domain Eukaryota; kingdom Metazoa; phylum Mollusca; class Gastropoda; order Stylommatophora; family Arionidae; genus Ariolimax; species Ariolimax columbianus. Next base: position 5,710,417 of record JAVGWX010000025.1, on the reverse strand, counting down.
GATTCGAAACTACAATCAAAGCTGTATGGTCAGTTAAGGGGAATACACTGGCCAAATGATTCAAAACTACAATCAAAGCTGTATGGTCAGTTAAGGGGGATACACTGGCATTATGATTCGAAACTACAATCAAAGCTGTATGGTCAGTTAAGGGGAATACACTGGCATAATGATTCGAAACTACAATCAAAGCTGTATGGTCGGTTAAGGGGGATACACTGGCCAAATGATTCGAAACTACAATCAAAGCTGTATGGAGCTAAAGAGCAACTACAGTCAACGGTCGAGTTCATCACGGAAACTTGTCTGATGGGGTAAACATCTATGATGCAGTCACAAGAAGAAGAAAAAAACATCTGATGACATTCATTTTTAGTTTTTTTGTTTTCATAAAGAGGACATCGCGAAATAAATGGCAACCCGGTGGACAAATTAAATATATTATGATTTTCAAGAGCTTATAATATATTGTGTTTTACTGTCTGGAGTAGAAACCTGCCCCTCTGACAAAGAAAATAGAGAAGAGAATTGGAGCAGTTTTTTTTTTTGTGTTTTTTTTTTTTTTGCGTTCGCCTTATTTCTCTAATCCCGAAGGCGGTGTGCGTTGCACTGCGTTTTTTTATTTTGCGCCGGTCGGCCCAGTGCATCCGACTTCAGCATGCATTTTATGTAAGGGTCTGCTTCCTCCTGCATTTTCTAAGGGTTTGCTTCCCCGGGGTAACGGCCGGTGCTGTGGTGGGGATCGAACCCAGCACCTTCTGGTTGTGAGCCGTGTCACTTAACCACTAGGCCACGCCGTCCCCTGAATTGGAGCAGTTGAAATGTGTGACTACAGGATACTTGGATACGTTTCTTGGAAAGATAAGAAAACAAATAGTGAGGAATACAACTAAAGGTGGAAAAGTCGCTGCTGAAGGAAATGAAAAAAGGAAAAATAAAATATTTGGGTCTGTTAAACGACTTAACAGTCTGCTCAAGATTATATTAGAATGAAGAGTGGAGGGAAAGAGAGGTCAAGGGCGAGAGAGGTACAGATGGACAGACAACATCATGATGTGGTCGGGACACAGTTTGACTACGTGTACCAGCTTGGCACTGGACAAAGATGGAGATCCATTACCGTCAACTTCAGATGCGGAGACGGCACGTGATATTGATATACGATGATAATAGCTGTCCATCGTTGTCGATGATGACCGCCGACATCATCCTTGCCACAGATTTCCCTGTTGGGTGTGGGTGCGCATGTGGCGGAACAGGCCAATGCGAGCACGAAAACATCTGCTACATATCGGGCACACGAGGTTTGTAGAAGGGGATGGTGTTCCCGCTGCTCGGGATTTCCGCGTCTCGTGTCTGTTCTGGGCTTTCACAACACGGTAGTCTTCACCGGTAGCTACACCCGATTTGACTGCGCTTCTCCAGTCAGATCTGTTTTGAGCAAGACATTCCCAGGTGTCGATGTCTATCTGGCAACTTTTCAGTGAGTCCTTCAGACCGTCTTTAAATCGTTTCTTTGAGCTCCCTCTCTCGCCTCGCCGTAGAGAAGCTTCTTTGGGAGCCGCTCGTCTGACATACGGATGAGGTTTCCGACCCATCCTAGTCGTGCTTTTTCTAGCAGTGCATGGATGCTGGGCATGTTAGCCCTCGAGAGAACCTCGATGTCAGTGACACGATCTTGCCATCGGATGTGGAATATTCGCCTCAGGCAACCTGTGTGGAAGTGGTTTAACCTCCTTGCATGTCCAGAGTATACAGTCTAGCTTTCGCAAGCGTATAGTAGGGTTGGAATGATGGTTGCACGGTAGACTTTGAGTTTGGTCTTGGCGCTGATGCCACGACGTGCCCACACCATCAAACGCATTCTACCAAGGGCTGTGCTGGCCTTTGCTATTCTGCTTGCCACCTCATCGTCTAGGCTGACAGATCTCGACAGCGTGCTGCACAGATATGTGAATTTGTCTTTGACATTTAGCGTCTGCCCGCTGAGTGTTAGTCTCTGGTTTTGTGTACGGCGTGGTGCTGGTTGGTACATGACCTCTGTTTTTTTGGCATTTATGGTCAGGCCAAAATTGTCGCATGCGGCAGAGAACCGATCCATTCCAACCTGCATGTTCAGTTCTGAGTTGCTCATTAGAGCGCAGTCATCAGCAAATACAAGTTCCCTGATTATGTCGCCAGCCACTTTGGTTTTGACCTTCATTCTTCTGGGATTGAGTAACTTGCCATCTGTGCGGTACTTTATGGGTATTCCAAGCTCCAGTGATCTGAAGGCGTCTGTCATTGTGGCCGCGAACATCATGCTGAACAAGGTCGGGGCGAGTACACATCCTTGTTTTACTCCGTTTGATACTAGAAACGTTTTAGAGATTGCACCGCTGTCAAGTACATGAGAACACATGCCTTCGTGTAGCTGTTTCACCATGGTTATGAACTTGTTGGGGCAGCCAAACTTGGACATTATCATCCACAGCCCTTCTCTGTTTACTGTATCAAATGCCTTTGTCAAATCAATAAATGTGGTGTACAAGGCCTGATTTTGTTCCCGACACTTCTCTTGTACTTGGAGAGCGGCAAAAATCATGTCCACTGTTCCTCTTCCGGCTCTGAACCCACATTGGCTTTCTGGGAGGTGGTGGCTTTGTTCAAGGTGTTTGTTGAGCCTGTTTAGCAGTAAGAGCGCTAGGATCTTGCCTGCTATGGAGAGTAGTGATATTCCACGATGGTTGTCGCATTCCTGGCGGTTGCTTTTTGTTTTGTACAGGTGAACGATTGAGGCGTCCTTTAGCTTCTGCGGAATTTTTCCTTCAGCCCACATGTGGCAGAAGAGTTCAGTGATCCTTCTGGTGAGGTATGGGCCAGCTGTCTTACATACCTCTGCTGATATTGCATCAGCTCCTGGAGCTTTTCCTATAGATAGTGAACTGATTGCCCTGTCGACTTCCTCCTCAGTGATGACTTCATCCAACACCAGGTTCAGTTCCACCTGCGGCATTCACCGGATGGCCTCCTTATTTATGGACGATGGGTGGTTTAGTATTTTGCAGAAGTGGTCTGCCCATCTGTCTAGAATCTGAACCTTATCTGTTAGCAGTGCTCCATCCGCACTGCAAACTGGAGGGCTGCGGGCCGTAGAGAGCTTTCAGTGCCTCGTAAAACCGTTTGGTGTCATGACGCTCGGCGAACATCTCAATTTCGTCAGCTCTTTTGCGGAGCCAGGAGTCTTGCATCTCCCTAAGCCTGGTCTGGACAGCTTTGCGAGCAGTATTGAAGGCAGCTTTTGCTGTCGGAGATGGTGTGCCCCTCTGGTATTCCCTGTGCGCTTCATGTTTTGCATCGAGAAGGCCCTGTATTTCTAGATCGTTCTCGTCAAACCAGTCCTTATGCTTGCGTGTGAGTGGGCCAATGTGTTTAACAGCTGTATCGTAGAGTGTGTTTCTCAATGATGCCCAGTTCTCTTCGATGTCGTTCTTTTCAAAACGGAGCTCAGATAGTCTGCCCTCAAGCTCTTCCTGGAAGCCTCCTCTCGTGGGTTCATATTTCAGCTGAGAGACATTTAGCCTCCTAGGTGGTTTCTTTCCCTGGGGGCGCATTTTGGGTTGGATCTTGAAGTTTAGTTTGGCAATGACAAGTCGATGGTCGGTCCAACATTCTGCACCACACATGTTCTTCGTTACCATAGCATCCGCTCGATCCCTACGTCTGATGATAATGTAGTCAATGAGGTGCCAGTGGCAGGACCTTGGGTGCATCCATGTGGTTCTATTTCGGACCGGAAGTCGGAAAGCTGTGTTTGTAATGAGTAGTTCATTTGCGGCACATGTCCTCAGAAGGAGCAGTCCGTTACTATTGCATTTTCTGATACCATGTCTGCCAATCGCCCCCTTCCAGGCTGTATGGTCTGTGCCAACCCTAGCGTTAAAATCACAGAGGATGACCAGTTTGTCAGATTTGGGGACTGCAGCGATGAGCGCCTCAAGGTCCTCATAAAACTTATCTTTTGTTTCCTGAGGATTTGTCATTGTGGGTGCGTATGCACTGATAAGTGTTGCATGGCGCCCTCCTATTAGGGGGAGACGCAGTGTAATCAGGCGGTCATTAATTCCTCTGGGCATGCTTGTGAGCTTGTCGACCGTTGGTCTATGATGATGATATACGATGATATTATTTGATGATGATATACGATGATATTATTTGATGATGATATACGATGATATTATTTGATGATGATATACGATGATAATATATGGTGATGATATACGATGATAATATATGATGATAATATACGTGTAATGTCACTAAAATGAAATGTTTTAAAGAAGATTTAGACACGACAACATAGATACAGGTGATGGAGGGCGAGATATACAGGTGATGGAGGGTGAGATATACAGGTGATGGAGGGTGAGATATACAGGTGATGGAGGGTAAGGTATACAGGTGATGGAGGTTGAGAGATATATGTGATGGAGGCAAAGAGATACAAATTATGGCGGAGAAGAGATACACGTGATGGAGGGAGGAGGTACATGTGATGGAGAGGAAAAGATATACATGATGGAAGGAAAGATATACATGTGATGGAAGGGAAGAAATACATGTGATGGAAGGGAAGAAATACATGTGATGGGAGGGAAGAAATACGTGTGATGGAAGGGAAGAGATACGTGTGATGGAAGGGAAGAGATACGTGTGATGGGAGGGAAGAAATAGTGTGATGGAAGGGAAGAGATACGTGTGATGGAAGGGAAGAGATACGTGTGATGGGAGGGAAGAAATAGTGTGATGGAAGGGAAGAGATACGTGTGATGGAAGGGAAGAGATACGTGTGATGGAGGGGAAGAGATACATGTGATGGAAGGGAAGAGATACGTGTGATGGAAGGGAAGAGATACATGTGATGGAAGGGAAGAGATACATGTGATGGAAGGGAAGAAATACATGCAATGGAAGGGAAGAGATACATGTGATGGAAGGGAATAGATACATGTGATGGAAGGGAAGAGATACGTGTGATGGAAGGGAAGAAATACATGCAATGGAAGGGAAGAGATACATGTGATGGAAGGGAATAGATACATGTGATGGAAGGGAAGAGATACGTGTGATGGAAGGGAAGAAATACGTGTGATGGAAGGGAAGAGATATACGTTATTGAGGGGAAGATATAAATGTGTTGGGGGGTGGGGAGGATAACATGTCATGGAGAGGAAGAGATACACGTGAAGGGGAGAGAGCCGCATAAAATGAGCATCAACGAGAGGAGGGAATGGACGGGTTTACATGGAAGACATTTGGAGGTGGCTCAGAATAGAAGCGACAATTTTTGAATGAACCCGGGGGTTACAACATACAATATCGACCTCACCACATACATTTATTAGCCGTGGCGGGCATTAAATATGAAATTGTATGCGCATATTGTTATTCTGAATTATAAATAATGATAATTTACTTGTGAATTCTGTATTCATGAAAGGGAATCTAAATAATGAAATAACGAAGCCGACGTGACCCTAAATGCCATAATGAGGGCATCCTGAACACACAGAGAGGACGTGAAACCGGACGGACCCACTTTTGTCGTGTATACATTCACAAGGAAAGATAACTAGAGTAATACAGTGAAGAAGGATACGGGATGGCACGATAACATGGATAGGAAGATAATGAAAGTACTAAGTGATGAAATATTCAAAGGAGAAGACGTTGTGGAGCTAGTTTGTGCCTGCGACTCGAGGCATTAAACATGATGATGATGATGACAGTCGTAACCGGGGAGCTACCATCTTTGGAGTTTTGTGGTTTGGGGGAGAAAAGGTTCGCCTCATCCTGCATCACAAACGTTAATAAAACAACCACCACTGTACGTAATGTCTTACCTTCAGTGCAGAAGCAGTTAGTTTAGACGGTGGTAATGTCTATATAGCCATTATGACGGGTCTGGTGACGAAACTGGAAGTAAAAATGGCCGATTTGTTGAGAACACGACCGAAGGCCGGTAGAGTACATAGTTTGACCTAAACATTTGCATATTTTCCAAACGTAACCTCGCGTGTGCTATTTTAAAAAATGATGTGTGTGCCAGTTAAGCTTACTAAAGCCAAATTTTGGTTTTTGTTATTTGAGGATTTGGCTTAGCAGAACCGACATCACAGCACTCCGGGATGACTCATTGAGGTTCAATCTCTTTCAGCAGATGCCATAGCGTGTAGAAAAAAATGGTGCTTGCAGCTCGCAGGTTGTACACACTCTTGCTCTGTCATCTCATGCACGCAAGAAATAATATCATCAGAAAACTGACCATGATAACATGGGGGGGGGGGGGGGGGCGCACAACCATCGGTCCTTTGGATATCTACACTTGCCTTGTGTTTCTCCGTAGCTGAATACGCTGTGCCAGTCTGGAAAAACTCTGCCCATGCGAAACTAGTTGATACAGCAATAAATTAGGCGGGTCGGTTAGTATCAGTGTGCCTAAAACTCACCCCCATTGATAAAATATACCCCATAATTGGCATAGCACTCTCCCCCCCCCCCCCCCCCCCTCGAGATTCAAAGAAGATTTGCAGTAGAAGTCGAATAAGAAAAACAGGAGCACGACCCAAGGCACCCAATGTTTGGACATCAGTTACAAGACTCAAATCCAAACATAGTTTTCTTAAAAACAACAGACCCTATACATGCACACCCTGAAAGTCGCCGTATCGGGAGGTGGCACGAATTGGTGCAGGCCTCAGAGATGGAATTTCTGGCGGAACCTGCTCCTGTACATCATCTACCATACACAACATGGAAGTTGCTGAACAGACTCCAAACTGGTGTATCACGGTGCAAGAGGAATCTTAAGCGATGGGGATACACAGATGATGGCACATGTGATTGTGGCGCAATACAGGACCCAGACCACCTGATGACCTGCCCCAACCTCCAGGAAACATGCAATAGGCGCGACATGCTGGAGGCAAAAGACAAGGCAATCCTTGACAACGCAAAACATAGATGGTCAGATCACATGTTGCGATGAAATGATGGTTGATGGAGCAACGCGACAGCAATCTGGTACCCCTAAGGTAAGAAGAGACCGCAGGCAAGACTTCCGATGCGTTGATCACACTCTCTTGCTGTACACTCCAACATCCGAGATGCATTTAGAGGAGCACTTACCACGCACTGGACTACCGTGGTCCAAGACAGAGTCCGCTGAAGATGAAGTTTGGACCCACAGGCCCATGTGGAACAAGAGACCAGAAACCTGAGCATATTCTACAGAAATGCCCAATCTATAGGCAAATGAGTTGCCAGACCTGGCCAGAGGGTGCATAGCTGAGAAAACAGCTGGAGGGCAGCCGCTCCGACCTGGTGAAGACTACATACTTCATCATGACGACTGGCCTGCAGATATAGCAAGACCAAAAGATCCTGAACGCAAAGACGAAAAGGGACACACAGGAACGGGTAATCAAGATTAAGATGTTATTACACCTTTTATTACTGATTCATCGATGACTGTGTCATCTTCAGCCATGTGGTTATTGATTGACAAAAAAATGTATCTTAATTGCCCATCACAAGCGAAGATGTTGACATCACCAGACGGTTTTGCCTTGATGATGGAACTTGCCCTGTATTTAGATTATAGTGTTGAAGGCACTGCGCTGGCCATCAACCTTACTCTCTCGTCCCGAGCCACCTTGGACCAGTGGCAAAAGATTAGACAAAACGACTGGAGGCAACCCAGGAAGCAGGAGGGTTGAGCCTGAGGCTGACTACCAATTCTGTAGTAATTTAATCAAAAGACATTTATTTTTTTATTTTTTGCGAACGCCTTATTACTCTATTTCCAAAGGCGGTGTGTTTTTTTGTTTTGTGTTTGCTCATATGGCCCAGTGCATCCTACTTCGGCAAGTAGTTTATATAAGGGTCTGCTTCCTCCTGCATTTTTGCAGTGTGTGCTTCTTCTGGGTAACGGCCTGTGCTATGATTGGTAAGTGAACCCAACACCTTCGGGTTGTGAGCCGTGCCATTTAACAACTATCCCACGCCGTCCCCAGACAAGTATATCACAAAGAGTCACTTCTTGCTAGAACACCAGAGAGATGAGCTGCAAAGAGCCAATCTCTTTGCTTGAGGTTGACGATGCAGCACATATCTGGCTGATATCAAGGTCACTGAATCATAACTGACCAAGACCCTATTCCGTCTCCAGGTGAAGGCCCTGGAAACAGGCTGCACAAGTGAAGTATGCCTAAAAAATATGGATCGCATAGGGAAGATAAACCCGGTCCCAAAGATGGTGGGCTGAAACCGGATATGAAGTGCAGAAAGGTGCATATATCGCTTTCTCTCTTTTTAAACTACGACACAATGTTCTTGTCAGAACGTTTTCTATAATGTTTGCTGTTGGCTTCACAACTGTTGCTATTAATCATAATTTTTGTTTTCACAATGTTAATGTACAGTCATGGGAGGGAATTGAGGAATATGGTGTGGGGGTTCTTCTTCTTCTTCTTCGTTCGTTCTCAATCTCCCACTACCAAACCCTGATAGGGCTTAAGTAGCAGAATGTAGTCCAGAGAACGGAATGCGTTGTGTCGTAGTTTACAGCTTGGCTGCGATATTTGCACCTTTCAGTCCAACACATCCGACTTCAGCAAGCATTTTTTGAGTACCGGGTTAGCATTCCCTCTTTGATCCCTTCTCCTTAGCCAGTCTGCCCTGCTGCAGCCTGTTATCCAGGATCACCGCGTGAAGGTGTAGAAGGGTCTTGGCAGCTATGGTTCGCTGGCCCTGACGCTAGCAGTCAGCTATGGGTCGCTAACCACTGCAGCTCATGTGCTGCTCAGCATCTTGATCCCGTGTGGTGGTTCAAATACTGGATGACATTCGTGCCTTGTACGTAAACAGTGAAGGTGCAGTATGAACGAATGCAGGTATGACAAATCGGTTTCCAGTGCTGAGTGGTGTACGACAAGGGGTGTGTCTTTCTCCACTTTTGTCCATAATTTACATGGATAAAATCACATAGCTGGATAACTCGCATGAAGTTTCTCAATGAACTGTTGTTTGCTGATAATCAGGTCATTTGTTACCAAAATGGAGATGACCTACAACCCCACCTGACCTATCTCCATTTCGCTTGTAACAAATATGACATGAAGATCAACACAGACAAGACGGAAACTAAGTTGATTTCACGTGAACAATTGCAGAGAAGTTTCCACATAAGTGACATTGGTATCAAGCAAGTACGGGAGTTCAAATACATAAGTAGTATGTTGACTGATGATGGCAGAGTGGATAGAGGTATTGCATGTAGAATTCAGAAGGCGAACAGTGTCCGCTATAAAATTGCACCGATTATGAAACACCCTAGAGTGCTTCTTTCAACGAAGAGGAGGCTGATCAATGTATTATTTATTCCTACATTGTGTTACCAATGTCAATCTTGGTCCTTACTAGCAACCCGTAAGAGTAAAATCCAGAGCTGTGAGATGCGCTGTGTGAGAAGTGCAGCCGGAAAGACAATCAGTGACCGAATCCACAACACAACGCTGAGGCAGACAGTGGGGACAAACCCAGTTAGGGCCTACATTGACTCTCAACAAACCCAGTTAGGGCCGACATTGACTCTCAACAAACCCAGTTAGGGCCTACATCGACTCTCAACAAACCCAGTAAGGGCCTACATCGACTCTCAACAAACCCAGTTAGGGCCTACATTGACTCTCAACAAACCCAGTTAGGGCCTACATCGACTCTCAACAAATCAAGAGGTTTGGTCATTTAGTCAGAATACATTACGACCAGCCTGGAGCGAGATCATATCATATGTAGATGTTCAGGGGACGGCGTGGCCTAGTGGTTAAGTGGCACGGCTCATAACCCAAAGGTGCTGGGTTCGATTCCCATCACAGCACCGATCATTACCCCAGGGAAGCAAACCCTTAGAAAATGCAGGAGGAAGCAGACCCTTCCATAAAATGCATGCTGAAGTCGGATGCACTGGGCCGACAGGCGCAAAATAAAAACCACATTGCAACGCACACCCGCCTTGGGGAATAGAGAAATAAGGCGAACGCAAGAACAAAAAAAACAATATGTAGATGTCCGGTCCACGAGCAAGAGACAGACCTCGGCGTCGATGGATCGAGGGTGTCTCTGACACTCTCAGGAAGTCACACCTAACGACCTCACATGCCTCCCACCTGGCGATAACAAGTAATCTACGCATCTCAACTCTCTACGACTCAGTATGGCAAGATCGGTAGGACACCTAAAAAAAAACCCAAAAAAAATTAACAAAAAAAAAAAACAAAAAAAAAAATAAAAAGGTGAAGAAGAATGTCCAGTCCATATTACTTCCCTCTGCATCTGACTCTCTCGACCAGTTCACTATTGTTCACTTTCAGCAAACAATTCTGTGGCATCAGCATATTTCAGATGGTTTATTATTCTTCCATTGATGGCATCTCTTCAATCTCTTTGAGCGTTTTATTTGTGTTGACGCTAAAAAGACAAGATGACACTACACACCCCATTCCGACACCTTCGTTTGTGTCAATTTTTTATGAGTAATTATTTCCAGATTTTACTACCTGTTCCTAGAACAGTTTACTGAGTAGCCCCCATAGTCCTCAAACCCTCCACATAAAATACCCTAAGAATTACAAATAGTCCTTTACCTAAGTAGCCCATTTTCAGTCATGTCTGACTATAGTAGTTCCTTTCAGTCATATCTGACTATAGTAGCCCCTTTCAGTCATGTCTGACTATAGTAGCCCATTTCAGTCATATCTGGCTATAATAGCCCCTTTCAGTCATGTCTGAATATAGTAGCCCTATTTCAGTCATGTCTCACTATAGGTTGATGCGACCTTGGAGTAGCAACTCTCTGCTGAGTTTTTAGTTTTCATTTTCCTTTCGGCGTTGTCTCTTCACTTCCCTGTGTTGTCTCTTCACTTCACTGTGTTGTCTTTTCACTTCCCTGTGTTGTCTCTTCACTTCCCTGTGTTGTCTTTTCACTTCCCTGTGTTGTCTCTTCACTTCCCTGTGTTGTCTCTTCACTTCCCTGTGTTGTCTCTTCACTTCCCTGTGTTGTCTCTTCACTTCCCTGTGTTGCATGAACTTATTTTTCCCCACCTGATGTGGCTCTTCAGGATACATCTCCACTTGGATCGGTCTGCAGCTATTTTCCCAAGATGTCAGATCCCTAGCTAGTGCCTTCGTGTCATGCTTAAATGCGTCGCTGAAACTCAGCTGTGATTGGCCAGCTGTTCTTTTACCACACGTCAGCTACTCATAGAAAATATCTTTGGGGATGCGACCGTCTTCCACACGACGAACATGACCAACATATCGCTGTCCTCTTTGGGTAAAGGCGGGAGAACATCCTTGAAAGATCAGTGCAAGAATGCAGCCCTCTCATTTGTCACCCTGTCTGTCCATGAGACGTCAAGAATGGATGTTTGGCGTCGTAGGTGAAAGGTGTTGAGCCTATGCTCTTGTTTGACATATGTTGTTCACGTTTCGCTGCCATATAGAAGCGCACTGATGACACGTGCAATTTAGACCATGGCCTTGGTCTTTGCTGTAAGTTTGGGGGTTTTGCCATACACGTATTATGTGACGAGAAAATATGGTAGAAGCTCTGCTAACGTGATTGCCTATTTCGGGGTCTAGGGAGAGTTTATCCTTGATGAGGGACCCCAGATAAGTGAACTGGTCTTTAGTTACCAGTTCATAGCTGTTGATAGTGATGGTTGAGGTAGTATTTTCCCAGCACATTTGTTTTATTCAGGCTTATTGCGGGGCGGAATCTTTGCATGCAAGGGAAAATCGATCTATCCGGCTCTGGAGTTCCTGCTGACTGTTAGTGACAATTGCAGCATCATCAGCAAATAACAAGTCCATGACAGTAACTTCCCTGATCTTGGTTTTAGCTTTGCGTCTCGCAAGATTAAACAGACGACCATCTGATCTAGTGTCAAGGCAAATCCCTTTGTTGCATTACCAAATGCGCGTTTCAGTAGCAGCCCAAAGAAGATTCCGAATAGTGTCCGGGCAGGACGCAGCCTTGTTTAACACCACTGCGCCCTTTACCTATTAAATGTATATTTTCCAATCGTCTCTCTCTCCCTCCCTCCCCCACTCTCTCTCTGGCTTTCCCTCTCTCTATTTTTGATTGTCTTTGTCTTCTCTACACTACCCCGTCCAAAAAAGTAATGGTGGTGAGGGGGTGCGACTTGAGGGTTTGGGACAATTAGCTCAGTCGACCCAGTTTACAGTTTACTGCAGGACAAACATACACATCCACACGATGGCAGACAAGTCTTGATAAGACATAAATGACAACGTCTAAAGTTGAAAATGGCGTACCTTCGCCAAAAGCAAGGCAAACCATTAGCAGTGCACATTTTGAAATCATACGCTAGTCAAGCAAAGAAGAGCACATAGGAGGATGGAGTGTGTACAACCATTGAACTACAGGAGCCATCTTTGCCTATATTCTTTGTCTATACTAGCGTCTGTTCAGGCAACATATACTGATCAGATATGTTAGGCAGGGTCAGGAACAATTTACTGACTAATACCCTCACATTGACTTTCCCGTAGTCTTCCATGAAAACATGCTGTTTTCATGGCAGCCTGAATAACACATAATCCCCGTAGTAGTGAGCAACTCGCAGATGAAGCCAAGCACAGCACAACCGCCTGGAGGACCCGGGTCCACCTTCATCAGCTCGCTCGGAATGTGAGGAAAGCTAAAACAAACCGCCACTTAACGTCCTTGTCAAGTTGCACAAAAGGCTAAATTTACTCATTGTGGGTATTCAAGAACAACCTACACTCTTCACCATATGCGGAGAAGGGCTGACACCTAAAGGTCTGTCCAGAGTGCAGCGACATCGATTCTTAACAAAACCAACGAATAACGAAAAACAACTGACCAGGCATTTGTACCTGGCTATGTATCTGGTCGCCGAATATCAGCCATTTTTCATGGCTTTGTGAGGCTAAAGTAGGGAATGTTATCCAATCTTTTGTAATCAATTGATAGGAACAAGCTAGCAATGTTTTCATGTATTTTGAAGCAACATTTATGAGTACAGGCCATTTCTACACGTTTTTGTGTGAATTTAGATACGTTTATTGTAAGTTACTTCGCTTCCATAAACACATATTTATCAGTCCCCCAAGCTTGTTTATTGCTTCATCGGTTTGACCAAATTTCATCAAAGCGACCAAAGTTTTAGATTTTGATGTAACAAGTAACAGTAACAGCCTGAAATATAACACGAATTCATGTTCTAAAATGTATTTGTGTTGATATTTGGAAAAAAGGAAGGTTTGTGATATTTCAGTACTGAAAATAGTTATGTAATCGATAACAGAAATAATAAAGCAAATATTTGCGGAATTTATTTAGTCTACGGATAAATCATTAATAAATGCATTGGCGAGTATGACTGTCGCAGTCATGCACAGAGAAGTACTAGTTAGTAAAGTACTGATCTACATACTACAGCTATTCTTCAGTTGAGACAGTCGCTCCTCTTGTCTTAACCTTCATGTTGTTTTTCTTGTTTCGTGTCTTAATCTTGGCTTCCATCGTCAGATCAAGGTCCCGGTTTCTCTTACAAAGGGCACTGTTGTTTGTGATGTTTTATCTCCGAAATTTGGAACAGCTTCTGCCTCTCGTCTGTCTTGTAAGGCCATTATTGTTCTATTTTTTCACGTGCAAGTGTTCACCTTTGTAGGTTGTGTTACATGGGTGAGGGCGGTCATGGCTAGAGGCTGTTATCATATGCTCTCGTCTCGCTCCACATGGCCTGTCAATTGTCATCTGTCCCAATCATCATTGAGTCATTTTTAAGATGACTCGAGTCCATTATATTCAGTCCTAAGTAAATCTGAAGGTGACGGGTAGCAGAATAACTACATTCTGGATCTCTCATGTAGCATGTCCTTTGTAGAACGTCGCTCCCATCACAGTCTGTCTGAAAGAAACTCGTTCCCTTGCCAAAACTCCAGCTTCCGCCAGTCATACTCAGGCACTCCTGGATATCTTGGTGCCATCGTCTTCTTGGTCTACCCCTTCCTCTTTTGCCTGGCACCATACCTTCCATCACCGTCCTCTCAAGACCGTTGTGTCTCTTGATGTGACCAAAGTATTTGCATTTTCTAGCCAAAATGGAATTGATAAACCAGTTCTCCTCTATGCTCAACTCTTGCCGAATGTCTACATTTGTTCTTTTCTCTGTCCAGGGTATTCTGAGGATCTTTCTGTAACATTTTGACTCGAAGGATTCGATTCTTTGTCTAGAAGTTTTGGTAATCGTCCATGCTTCACAGCCATAAGCTGCCACAGGAAAAACACAGGCTCTCAAGACTTACTTTTATCGTTTTGTTGGTGCCCTGCCATAATTTCTTCAGGCTGTTCAGTCTCTGCATTGCCATATATGCCATACATTCTGTATAGGTATTAAAAACATTTATTTTATTCGCTGTTGACACTGTTGAGCCAGCGACGTCTTCGATGGTTGGACTTCATGTTTACCACATGGGATGGAAGATAAGAGGCTGCCAAAGGATATCCTATATGGAGAGTTGGCCATTGGAGTTATAAGATTCTGCCGTCCCACACTGTGATTCAGGAACGTATGTAAAATTATAGTAAGAGGGACATGAAGTAATGCGACATCCCTTCCGAGGGTTAGATAAACAATGGCTCAGGATCGAGCTGTTTGGGGACACTCAGTCACCTGTAGAGGTATAGTGGTTGCTGACGCTCGTAGAAGTCTTCTGTCTGCAGAGAAAAGAGAAAGACTGAAGAGATCAAGGAACAGCCTGGCCATCCAGCCTCCTCAGATTGGTTGTACGATCTGTGGCAGGGACTGTCACTCGCGGATCGGACATTACAGTCATAGATAGGTACGAGAGACAGAGCTGGACAAAACCCACAGGGCGCCACTTGCATGGTATACAGCAACTGAAATGATAATGATTCCACGTATTCCATGCACAGTGTTGCACCCACCTTCTGACTGGTTTCATACTCTGTCCAGACTTGTGACCTATACATCCGTCCTCAAACACCTCATTTCTCATAATCTACCACGATTATTCTTTCTCATACCTTGATGAAAGTCCACGCCTGACACTGGTCATCATCATGTAGCTTGTCCCTTTCAGAACGTCGCTCTCACAACATCCGATCCGTAAGACTCTTGATATCTAGCCAGAACGTCGCTCTCACAACAGCCGATCTGTAAGACTCTTGATATCTAGCCAGAACGTCGCTCTCACAACAGCCGATCTGTAAGACTCTTGAAATCTATCCAGAACGTCGCTCTTACAACAGCCGATCTGTAAGACTTTCGATCTCTAGCCAGAACGTTGCTCTCACAACAGCCGATCCGTAAGACTCTTGATATCTAGCCAGAACGTCGCTCTCACAACAGCCGATCTGTAAGACTTTCGATCTCTAGCCAGAACGTTGCTCTCACAACAGCCGATCCGTAAGGCTCTCGATATCTGGACAGAATGCCCGCCTCCGTCGCTGTCATCTTCAGGACCTCCATGATGTCTTGTGTCCATCTGTTTCTCGGTCTGCCTCTGCCCCGCCTTCCAGGAACCATACCCTCCGATATTGTTCTCTCTAGGCCATTATGACGTTTGGTGTGACTAAAATATGTTTTCTCGATAAGATGTTGTTCACTAACCAATGTTCGTTGATATCAAGCTCTTTTAGTATATCTCCATTTTTGCGTTTCACCACCTTTGGTATTTTGACCACCCTCCTGTAGCATTTCAGTTCAGAAGAGTCAATCCTTTTCTTAAGTGTCTGTGTGGCTGTCCACGTTTCAGATCCGTATGTTGCCACCGGTAGCTGTATATAACATTGGTATAAAAATAATATTCATCAGCCATCTGTTTGTGTCTTAATAAATATTTAACCGTTATCTTTTTCTGTTGCATCATTGAAGCTAATTCCAACAGAGGACAGACACAGTCTAACTGAACTTTACTTTGTTAGCATAGTACGTAAAAAAATATTCTGCTGTTACACTAAGGATCTTCGGAATTGGTTACACACAATATGACAATTGCAGATGTGTGTAGCTAAATGACATTGCATACAATGATACACATGCATACTTGATCATATTGCTATTAATAGTGTCATTCAACATCGTAGCATCGTGATGAGATGATAATACTTGGGGCTGTTAGACCACCTACGCATTCATTCATCACTCGTCTTGCACCATTAATACAATATTTCACGATTGTGGTGTGCTTGGAGATGCTGGTTATCAAAGGTTACGTCAATTGAAAGACAAGACTTTCCTAATGATTGTTGTTTTATAAAAACTAATATTGAGAGCGAGCGAAGGTTGCATTTTGCAGGATTTGTGTAGCTTCTGATTGGTTACAACATGGCAGCAATAAAGGATGACGGCAGACAGAATGACACAAAGTGAGTTTTTATTTTGTCTCTTCTTTCTTCTGTTTTTGATTTCACAATTTTATCTATTCAGTTTCATGGCTTGTGTTAAAAATTTTTGTTTCTCAATGCATAGAGTAAGGCGGGGCATTAAATCACCAGTGTTTCTGTAACTTCATATAATTTTTGTGATTTATGTACATCCAAGCATGTGTTTAATCAATTCAACTCAATACAGAAACACCATTCACACACTATTACAAAGGTATTGTGCACTCAAAATACATCTCAAAGTAATTTTATTAAATTTTAACAACATAACTATACCAAGAACTGAGAAAATGGGGCAACAGGCACTTAGCCGTGAGGTATTAAGCACCTCTCTTTACTATTTGCAACAATCACAGATCCATTCTTGTCCTTCCAAGTTTTGAAGGCTGGAAGCAATATCTAGACACTCTATGTGGTACCACTTATCACAGAAATCATACTGGACCCAATTAGTGGCACCAGGCTGTCGACATCTGTGACCTGTCTGCAAATCATCATTTTGAGTTATTGCAAGCAATGCTATACTATACAGATACAATGGATGCAAAAAGGGTAGTGGTACAGTAGGTACCATCCCACTGCAACATCCAAGGCAACGAGGAGGCAGACAGACTGGCAAAAGAAGGTGCAAAACTACCTCAACCAGATACTAGTATGGCATACGAAGAGTCAAAACGGCTTATTAGAGCTAGATACATGACCAAATGGGAAACCGAACATACTGGCTACACAAAAAACGATGCCTATTACCAGTTGAACAGAAAAGAGCAGGTCGTGGTCTTCAGACTTCGCACTGGCCACAATAGACTGAGGTACCACCTATTCAACAAATTGAAGATAGGTGGCACTGACGAATGCCCGTGTGGTACCGGAAAATGACCGCTGAGCATCTGCTGCAAAACTGCCCGACATACGAGGATCAGAGAGAGCAGATGTGGCCATCACCAGTGGCAACACTAGACAAGCTCTATGGCAGTGTCGACAGCCTCAGGATGACCGCTGCTTTTTTCGAAAAAATAAAGGTTGCCTGACTGCGTACGATGAAGAAGAAGAAGATACAAAGCCAAGGACCGACCACGCAAAAGATGGACATCAGAAATGACAAGCAGTAAAGTTCCTTGTGTACGAAGCACATACTAGGGCTCAGTCAAGAAACCTCTCTGTAACTTTACGCTGGAAAGCACAAGCACATACTAGGGCACAGTCAAGAAACCTCCCCATAGCCTTACGCTGAAATGCACAAGGACATACTAGGACCCGGTCAAGAAATTGCTCCATAACCTGATACTGAAAGGCACAAGCAGGGCAGGACAACGACAACAAGCAGAAAAAAGAAATGGCAATGAGACAGTAGACAGGCTAGTAAAAACGACTAGGAGCAAGCATGGTTAAGATAAACACACCAGAAAACATGCCAGCAGCAAGGCAAATTTCTACTTCAAAGCAACTTCAAAGAGAAATGGATGGATGGAAGGATCAACTGAGCATGCCATGTTAGTTGGGCACTGCACATGATGGCGACATCATCAGACGGTTTTGTCTTGTTTGATGTAGCTTGCACTGTATTTGGATTATATTGAGGAAGAAACAGCCATGGTCATCCACCTCACTGTCTAGTCCCAATCTAACTTGGACCAGTGGCAAGACAATATGTCAAGATAACTAGAGGTTACCCGGGATGCAGACACTCTGATCGCACCTCCATTGAGAACAGCATTCGCTTGAAACTTGGGGGATTCGTTATCGCCCATTGTTTCCATTCATCGATTTGAAAGACGAGATCCTTACCTCTTGGCCACAGTGGGAGGGGGGGGGGACACACACACAACACACACCCCAATGTCATGTTCTAGACCCAAAAGGTACGCTACCATTTAAAATCTAACTTTTATATTTAAATTTGAAGGAATGTTTTTGTAAGTGACAATATAAGTTTTTGATGTCTAATTATGAAAGATGTCACACAGATGACCTTCATTTGCTGTTTCACCAGTGCAAGCCCTTTCCAGTTCATTTTCTAAAACATTGGACAACATATCAGGTCCCAATTTTTCAAATTTCTGTTTTGTTTTCCTTCAGCTGCTGGATATTGCAAGAGTTTGTTAATGTACACACACTTCTTTAGGTAGCCTCGCAGGAACAAATATGAAGCAGTTAACCCATTACACCCACGCCTTCAAGCAATCTACTCTAATTATGTTCTAACTTTGTATGGGCAAAGTCTATGGATTATTCAAGCTCACTTCCGTCATTAAAGTGGTCTACTTAACCACTTTTTGGTCTATCTGGCAATCTGTGTGACTTACAAAGAAAGGAAATCGCATTTTAGCTATTAGTTTCAAGTGTATAGGGTTAAATCATGAGCTGCTTGCTTTCCGTGTCCAAGAATCACGTCATACAGCATGCATCCAGTATTCAGCGAAATGGATTGCCTTGTCATTTGCCTCCAGCATGTCGTACCTGGTGGTTGAGGCAGGCCATCAGGTGGTATGGGTCCTGTATTGTGCCACAATCACACGTTTCATCGGTGTATCCCCATCGATTCATTTTCCTCACCAGTTCGGAGTTTGTTCAGTGACTTTATTGTTGGGTATGGCTCTGTAGACAGTTGCGTTCATGACAAAGTGACTTGCGCATGAATTTGATTATAGTGAAGGAGAGTTGCGCACGACAACTTCACTCTCTCGTCCTCAGCTATCCTTATTCAGTGGCAAGACAGGGTCGAGACGACTGAAGGCAGAAGAGGATGGTAGATGATGTCTGGGGGCAGGTTTCTCTCGAAGTACCATCTCAGCGGCCTGCATCAATTCATACCATCTCTCAATACAGTGGTTTCAGTGCTTGTCTGTATTGGCTTTGTTGATTTTAGGAAGCCATGCCTAGATTTGAGTTTTGCGCTCTGTACCTGATGTCCAAACATTGGATTGTTTGGTCGTGCTCCTGTTTTTCTCGTTCAATTTCTGCTGCAGCGTTTCTTTGGAATTAAGACTCAAAAACAGAAACAAAGGTCTGCGCTGAAATTATTCTACCTGCCCTCTTATATGCATGAGACCTAGACCGTCTAAAGTAGCCATGCCGGGAAATTAAACCACTTCCACGTGTATTTCCTATGGAAACCACTGAAGATTAGATGACAGGACATGGTGCCAAATACAGATGTGTTAGCGCAATCGGGCATGTTCAGTATACACACCATGATATGTGCAGCACAGCTGAGATGGGCTGGTCATGTGGTACGCATGTCAGATCGTCTGCCAAAAGAGCTGCTCTATGGTGAACTGCAAAATGGCAACAGCAAGTGATGGGCAGCGGAAAGGGTCCAAGGGTGCTCTTAAGAGATCACTGATTCAGTGCAGCATTAACCACGATGACTGGAAAAGAATCGCCACTAATTGCACAGACTGGTGCAGCACTATTGCTGAGGGTGTTATGGGACATCAAGAATAAATGAAGCTTTCCAGAGACGATCGCTCCACGTTAGTTCACAGCAACGGTTCTTCAACCCCCGGGGAAGGAGGCGTCTTATTTCCCTGTACAAAGCGCAACAGACAATTTCCAGCTCCCGGTTGGCTTATTTAGCCAACTTTGAACTCATGTGAACAGTGAATGCTGCCAAAGTAGTCCTCATCGATTACGAACAACAGAGATAATGTTCGGATAGACCACATGCCACTTAGAAATGCCACATTCAATTGGAGGAATCATACAGAAGTAACAATCATTAAGATGGTTTCGGTTACACCATTGGAGCTGCAAAACACATCAATCGTCCTTTTCAGTTCAACAAGTAGCAGATTTGTTGCACAGGATTGACAACATATGTGTAGAACCGTTCCAGGTCACCAATCTCATAACCATAATAAAAGCTGTCATCTTTTTTTATCATCGGTGTAATGGGTCGCCTTTGTGATAGCAAGGTTATTTGTTCGCAAAAATAGTCCATACTGTTCAGATATTCATTAAAAAAATCAAAATTCACAAACAATATCAAAATTCACAACACAAATGATAAGGAAGTGGATGTGGTTGCAATTGACTCCAGCATATTGCATCATGCAATTGGCGCTCAAGTTTATCTGTCCTATGGGAAATCACGTGCCAGGACTATAGAAAAGAGTAATGTCCTTTGTCCAGCATGGTACTTCTAAGCAGAAAAGAGATGAGCTTAGACTATATTTGGCTACCTGACATAGGGCGCATCATGTGCCCGAATAAACACAGGATTAAAATATTACAATAAAGAAGCCAGATCCACGCCGAAACCTCCTTAGTCACCTCTTATGACATTGACGGATTAGTGTTTCTATATTTTGCTTCCCCTTCGGGCCCCGATAACACACAAGGTGCAACTTATTTAAAGTTATTTCTAATTATAAAAATTTATACTTAATTACTGCTCTTAACAGGTGATAAATGATTGAGGTGATATTAGATAAGAAGGCTTTATTGATTTTGTAAACCGACAGTGCACTATTGTGATACCACAGCATACTTTTTCTTATCTTGACATTGATAATGTTGACATCATCGTTATTCAGAGTTAAAATCCGCAGTCAGATAGTACTACACATGCGCACATATATATTCTTGTATTTACCAACAGTGCAGTGATAATAATTTGTACAATTATGTGATTGCCCTCAATGGATAATGGATACTTGTTTCAACAGTGAACTTGGATGGAAAGCCAAGCTGAAGGTCCCACCACCAGACACCCGGATACAGACATCAGTAAGTGGGTCATTTTGGAAACATACAAATATTTAGGTCCATGTGGATCCCCATACAGAGTCCTCCCGTTTGAGACATCTGTCTAAACACTCTTAATGCTCCTTTTTATATCTGCCCTCAGCTCTCTTCTTTGAGTGTGCTTTGGTCTCTCTATATCTCTCTCTCTCAAAATATATTAATATATATAATAGCTGTCCATCGTTGTTGAGGAGGACCGCCCACATCATCCTTGTCACAGATTCACCTGTTGGGTGTGGGTGCGCATGTGGCTGAACAGGCCAATGCGGGCATGATAACATTTGCTACATAACGGGCACACAAGGTTTGTAGAAGGTGATGGTGTTCCCGCTGTGTTGCGTCTGCTCTGGGCTTTCACAACACTGTCGTCTTCGCCTGTAGCTACACCCGATTTGACTACGCTTCTCCAGTCAGATCTGTTTTGCGCAAGATATTCCCAGGTGTCAATGTCTATTTGGCAACTTTTCAGTGAGTTCCTCAGACCGTCTTTAAAACGTTTCTTTGGACGCCTTCTCTCAGCTCGCTGTAGAGAAGCTTCTTTGGGAGCCACTCGTCTGGCATACGGACGAGGTGTCTGGCCCATCCTAGTCATGCTTTTTATAGCAGTGCATGGATGCTGGGCATGTTAGCCCTCGAGAGAACCTCGATGTCTGTCACGCGATCTTGCCATCGGATGTGGAATATTCGCCTCAGGCAACCTGTGTGGAAGTGGTTTAACCTCCTTGCATGTCCAGAGTATACAGTCCAGCTTTCGCAAGCGTATAGTAGGGTTGGAATGATGGCTGCACGGTAGACTTTGAGTTTGGTCTTGGCGCTGATGCCACAGCGTGCCCACACCATCGAGCGCATTCTACCAAAAGCTGTGCTGGCCTTTGCTATTCTGCTTGCCACCTCATCGTCTAGGATGACAGATCTCAACCACGTGCTGCCCAGATATGTGAATTTGTCTACGACATTTAGTGTCTGCCCGCTGACTAGTCTCTGGATTTGTGTACAGCATGCCTGGTGCTGGTTAGTACATGACCTCTGTTTTCTTGGCATTTATGGTCAGGCCAAAATTATCGCATGCGGCAGAGAACCGGTTCATTCCAACCTGCATGTTCAGTTCTGAGTTGCTCATTAGAGCACAGTCGTCAGCAAATACAAGTTCCCTGATTATATCATATATATATATAGACACACACGGTGAGCCACCCTAAAAATTGTCAAGCCCTGTGTGTGTTGTTCGTCCATCACAAGTAATGGGGACCTCTACTTTTTTCACCTAGCCAGTCCTTCCAGTCGAGTATTCTGTAAATCCGGGTTGTGAATGGATGCGAGTCCGATTTGGGATCTGCATACTTGCAGGCAGTGAAAGCATGGACAGTTTGCTTTGTGAGACGGTGATCATAATTGTCAGCAAATCCATGTATCTCATCCACTTTATTGCTCAGCCAGGACATCCACAGCTGTAGTTTAGCTTGTCAGCGGACTTAAGCTCTCTGCTTCGTCGCTCGCCCGTCATCACGGATAAATGAAAAGAGAATTACTTGCGCTATGAATTTAAGTGGGGAGGTGTTGCGCAATTTGTCTACCTCACTCTCTCGCCAGAGTCCAACTTTAACCAGTGACAAGTCAAGACGACTGGATATGAACTCGGGTGCAGTGGATGACCACGGCTACTCAAGGGCCTCGCCGTGTTCTGTGCGGTGTATATGTATAAATATATATGTGTGTGTATATATATATATATATATATATATATATATATATATATATATATATATATATATATATATATATGGTAATAGACAGCAGGGGAGGAATTAAAGAGAAGTTAACTGCACGAAGGGCAGCAGCAGTTAGACTTTTCCATGCAATAAACAGGTTTCCTCAGTAAAAGAGAAATAAGCAGTAAAACAAAGACGGGTGTATACCGCTCGACCTATATGCCTACCCTGACATATGGATGTGAGTCATGGGCAATGACTACAGCCCAAGAAAGGCAATTACAAACTTCAGAAATGAGGTACCTAAGAAAGGCGGTTCAGGTGATGAAAAGGGACAAGATCCGTAACCAGACAATACGGAGCAGTCCCAACTACAGTGGTTTGGCCATGTCTGTAGAATGGAAGAAGATCGGATACCAAAGCGGTCATGGGAGATAAAAAGTCAAGGACGCAGATCCCCAGGACGTCCCAAAGTACGTTGGCAGTCCCTTAGTGATAAGAGAGCTGGATTGGAAAGAGGCCAGGAAAAAGATGGCGGATAGAGCAGTGTGGTTTTCTCTTTAGCAAACCTGTATACCTCACAGTAGAAGAAGAGCGACTAAGTAAGTAATATATATATATATATATACGCACGACACGCACACACAAGGGGGCTTCAAATAAAAACCTTAAAAGTGGGATAGAAATGAGAAAAACCATACCTTTCTATTGTAACTTGTTAGTATGTTTGCTAAGGATGTCAAGTGTGTCCTGCACGTGTGATAGCGGTTCAGACAAACAGCATTCTATCATTTTTTTTTTGTGTAGCGAAGGGGTGAAACTTATAGAAATTCGTATTTCATATCACAATATATAATTACATCATAAGTAATAGGCCGCCGGTTAATCAGTAGCGAACAATTAATCGGTATCGGTAGATAGGGTAAAGCACATTAATTGGTAATTTGCCAATTTGCCTTTCGATGCAACCCTAATGTTAAAGTAAATAATAATGTTCGCCAATGCATCTTGGTCCTGTTGCGTCGATCGATCACGACCGTATCCAACTGCTGAGGCTTGCAGCCAAACCTCGTCAAATGTCGAACGAGAGACTGCTATCTGCAGGAGCCATGTAGAACGGGGGCATTGGGAGACCGCTGTTACACATAGCTGACATGGACATAATTTTGCGAGCTTGAACTTCCTCGCCAGTCGAACCACGTGACCAAACACAGACAGGCGATGGCGGACTAGAGAGTCCGAGATGGAGAGAAGGCTCGTCGTTGCAGAGACCGACATTACGGACGAGATCGAATCACAGGGGAATGAGGATGCATCGCTGGTTTGTTCCATATTAGTCAAAAACTGCTGTCTAGAAATGTTGTTAGACTATTCAGTATACTAAATCACACCTTGTGGGAAGTAGGGTGGCCAGTTCCTTCCTCACTGTTTTCTACTTCCCTAGTAGTATGCCAGGTACCCATTTACAGCTAGGTCGTAATGGTTGTGGGAGTTGAACCTCGCACCTTTGCTGCACGAGTGCTTTATCACTACACTCATCAAACAAATCTACTTACTTACTTTTTCGTTGTTGATTATTTATTGGACCTTGTGTGGATTCTTACTTTTCTGTTGTTGATTATTAATTGGACCTTGTGTGGATCCTTACTTTTCTGTTGTTGATTATTAATTGGACCTTGTGTGGATCCTTACTTTTCTGTTGTTGATTATTAATTGGACCTTGTGTGGATCCTCAGGATGTCACCAACACAAAAGGTAATGAGTTTGAGGACTTCTGCTTGAAACGGGATCTCTTGATGGGGATATTTGAAAAGGGCTGGGAAAAGCCATCTCCTATACAAGAAGCCAGTATTCCTATTGCCCTGACTGGGCGTGATGTCCTAGCCCGCGCTAAAAATGGAACTGGCAAAACGGGAGCATATGCAATTCCATGCCTTGAGAAAGTCGATTCAACAAGAGATATAGTTCAAGGTATGTATATAAAATTCAGTCTGTTTTTTATATTCAGATCCTGCATGTGGGAACGAAGATGTGGCAGTGAATGAGCTGACAGCCAGCGACGACCCATAGCTGGCTGCTTGTATGAGGATCAGTGACCAAGACCATATTGAGAACGAAGAGAAACTAAAAATACCCCATTCCCAGAGCCGCACATTGTTCGGTGTGGTGGATGTACCATTATTTTAAGACATATTTTGAGCTGTACTGCTTGGATAAATTTCAGATGATGATTAGGGATCAAGATAATGAACAGCGCATGAGCTGCAGTGGTCAGCGACCCATAGCTGACTGCTAGCGTCAGGGCCAGCGAACCATAGCTGCCAAGATCCTTCTACACTTCCACGCGGTGATTCTGGATAACAGGCTGCAGCAGGGCAGACTGGCTAAGGAGAAGGGATCGAAGAGGGAATGCTAACCCGGTACTAAAAAAATGCCTGCTGAAGTCAGATGTGTTGGACCGAAAGGTGCAAATATCGCAGCCAAGCTGTAAACTACGACACAACGCATTCCGTTCTCTGGACTACATTCTGCTACTTAAGCCCTTTCAGGGTTTGGTTGTGGGAGATTGAGAAAGAATGAAGAAGACGAAGAAGAAGGTGATTATTCTGAAAAGGGTTATTTAAATGACCACATATGTGATCAGATTATGGTCGCGCTAGATCTGTCCCTCGGAGGATCAGACTAAAGTCCAAGGCAGTGTTTCATATAATGTATCAATGTGTTAAAGGCGGCCTGCAAAAAATATATTTCACAATCTGCTGGCATGTCGGGGGTGGTTTTGAGTTCAGGTGTCTGCCTCGTGTGCAGGAGGTCGGATGCTTGAATCACAATGAAGACCAGGATTTTTTTCACGTGGATCTGCTGGTAAAAATTCCTTTGATCTCTGGGGAGTGAGATTGGACTTCCGTGTTCAGTGTCGAGCACGTTAAAAATTCCTTGGCAGTTGGAAATCGAAAAGAGTAGGCTTAACAGCTGCTGCCCGGACAAAATTCAAAGTTAAAAATCTATTAAAATTTTGTGTACTTTCCCCAGGTGGTTTGTTAAGAGCAGCTATAGGTAGCGCCTAACAGGCTGCGGGTCTATTTAGCTCTAGTGTTTTGAGTCTATTAAGATGGACTCGCACATCGGTTAAACCATATTCAAAGAAACTGGTATGCAGACTCTGTAGTCTTCTAAACCAGTATAAAGAAGTTGAGTTACAACAGGTAGGAACATTAGAGATGATCAGGTCAGTCAATTTTAGCCAGAATGACATTGGAACAGTGTTTTGTCATGGTAAATAGCTTTCCTCAAATGTCTTCCTTCGTTGAATATTTTCTCAGGGGAATGGGATTTTACATTCAGGCCAGTGTTCAAAGGGTTAATGTACAATAGTGTAATGTATAATAGTGTAGTGTATAATAGTTATAATAGTGTAGTGTATAATAGTGTAGTGTATAATAGTGTATAATAGCGTAGTGTAGTGTATAATAGCGTAGTGTATAATAGTGTAATGATAAAGGGAAAGCTGAAAAAATGATAAAGCTTACTCTTTCGGGCCGTCCTGAAAAGGACATTAAGTGCCCGGTTGTAGTAGCTTTACTCACATCCCGAGCACGATTTTATCATGCACATGGTTTTTATGTTCAGCCATTTCTGCTGCAGTCTGAAGATCTTCAATTTCGGCTTTAGCACTAAAAAGCCAGAAAAATACAGAACTAAACGAATTAAAGATCAGCAGTCCACACCCAAAAGAGACGTGGTACAGTGAAGGCAAAAGAAAGTGGAAGGTTACTACAACCAGATTCTAATGTGGCCTACAAAGTCCAAAAGGTTTATTAGGGGCAGATACATGGCCAAATGGGAAACAGACCATACTGGCTACACAAAAAAAGGATGCTTATTACCAATTGAACAGAAGAGAGTAGGTGGTGGTCTTGGCCCCAAAGTGACGTCCTTGTCAGTATTTTGTGCCTGACTAGTCTAGCGTCTTGGTTCCCCATAATGACATGTTACAATTATCTTTACATGTTTTGTTTACAATTATTTCAGTCCTAATCATAGTACCAACTCGAGAACTTGCCCTGCAGACTAGTCAGATATGTATAGAGCTGAGCAAACACATTGGCTGCCGTTGCATGGTCACGACAGGAGGCACTAACCTCAAGGACGATATTATGAGGCTGACAGAACCAGGTTAGTATAGAGACAAGAGTTTTATCAGGTTATTTTAAGCCGGGATTGAGATAAAGTGAATGAGATCACAGCAGTCAGCGATTCTCACAGCTGACTTCTTGAATCAGGGTCACATGCATACACTGACTGTTCTGCAACAAATGCAACAAAAAAAGGAGGGTGATGGGTATTCCTGTTCCTAACAAATGGTAGAAAGATAACTCGTCAGTGTCAGCTGTATTCTCAAGCAATTTCAGAGGCATTGAAAGTTGCGGTAGAAGCAATGCTGACAGGCGAAAGCAATGAAAGCCGCCTTTACAGATGCCCTATCCGTATTTACAGCTGATCTAAAAAAAAAATAAGAGTCCGAAAAATACAGAACTAAATGACCTAAAAACGTTTGTAAGGGAAACTGATATGACGATCTTGTAAGAAACACTATCGGTGTTCTGTAACGATTTTCACATTCCGAAGATCCAGATTCCCTGTGAAATTAGCACATCTAAATGTTGTTGCGGTTTTTAAAATTTTCACATTCATCTTGTATCTCAGAAACTAACACCCACACAACACAATAACACCAAGTAGTTCTTTATTCATTTATGTCTCTACATACAAACAAATCAAATTTATACAACACACACTTGCTGAAGTCGGATGTGTTGGACCGAAAGGTGCAAATATCGCAGTCAAGCTGTAAACTACTACAACGCATTCCGTTCTCTGGACTACATTCTGCTACTTGGGCGCTTGTCAGGGTTTGGTATCGGGAGATTGAGAACGAACCAAGCCAAGCCATACAACAAACAAACAAAAAATACAGGTTTTCAAAGTGAACAACCTAGAAAAAACGTGACGTGCTGAAAAATAATTCACGTGTTGTGGTATCTTCCGTACTTTTATTGTTCAGTGCCGTAAACTATGCCAGCAGTCCACACCCAAAAGAGTCATGGTACAGTGGGTTTCATCCCACTGTAACATTCAAGGCAACGAGAAGGCAGACAGACTGGCCATAGAAGGTGGAAGGTTACTACAACCAGATTCTAGTGTGATTTACAAAGAGACTTAAAAAAGAGAGTAGGTGGTGGTCTTAATTCAAACTCCGTACAGACTGAGGTACCATCTATTTAATAAACTGAAGATAGGTGCTTCTGACGAATGCACCTGTGGTACTGGGAAAATGACCCCTGAACATCACCTGCAAAATTTCTCGGCATACGAGGACCAGAGGAAGCACATGTGGCCAACACTAGACAAGATCTATGACAGTGTTGACATCTGACAGCGTACGAAGAAGGATCATGAGGGTCGGCAAAACAGCTATGCAAGACCCTGTTCCTTCTCCAAGCCCAGGCTGGCTTGAGAGGGAAGGCAAACTTGGTCCCAAAAATGCTGTGCTGCCGTCCGGATGTATTAGCCGAACGGCACTGCTATCACAGCCTTGCTTTATACTATGACACATCCTCCTTTGCAGGTTTAACGCCTGAAAGAAAGAAAGAAAGAAACACATTTACTTTACAATCTACTTTGCCACGAAGAAAGCTGATCTAAATTTACAAATTTCTTTATAACTGTCCGTTTTCGTACTGCTTTTCTCTCTCATAAATCCCTCAACTCAAAACGTGCGCTGCGAAAGGAATGGCAACAACTAAGACCAATCTCTAGCATGAAGTCTCTCGAGACTGACAGGATACCACTCTATCAAATTCTGGCTCGGGGATCAAGATGCTGAGCAGCGCATGAGCTGCAGTGGTCAGAGCTGCCAAGACCCTTCTACACCTCCACGCGGTGATCCAGGTTAACAGGCTGCAGAATGGCTAAGGAGAAGGGATTGAAGAGGGAATGCTAACCAGGTACTCAAAAAATGCTTGCTGAAGTTGGATGTGTTGGACCGAAAGGTGCAAATATCGCAGTCAAGCTGTAAACCACAGCGCATTCCGTTCTCTGGACTACATTCTGCTACTTAAGCCCTTTGGGTTTGGTAGCGGGAGATTGAGAACGAACGAAGTCACGCCCAAATTCCGGCTCACTAGCACCGTATTGTACAGTCAACTATCTTCTTCATTGGCGTTCGTCCGAAAAAGAACGTCTTGTAGCTTACAGCAAGACTGCGCTTTCGGTCCGGCATATTGGTTTTGGGATTCCAGGTTTGCCTTCCCACTGCGACCCCCCTATTCTCTTTGTCAGCCTACACTAGTACAGCCTGTTACCAGGACCACCTCTTGGAAGCAGAATAGAGCCTTGGTCAGCTCTTGTTTACTGACCCTGATGCAAGCGGCCAGGTACGAGTCGCTCTTCTGCAGCCTCAGTCCACATCTCTGAGTTTTCTATCTCATAAATTCTGAATCACTAGCACCTTGGTGTCTTCTGGGTGGGTGGTGCTAGGTGATACAAGCCGTGAAGGGCCTGTGTCTTCTCTGTTTGTTCTCAATCTCCCGCAACCAAGCCCTGAACAGGGCTTTGCAAGTAGCAGGATGAAGTCCAGAGAACGGAATGAGTTGTGTCACTAGTGTACAGCATAACTGCGATATTTGCACCTTTCAGTCCGACACGTCCGACACATCCGTCTTCGACAGCTGTGAAGGGCCTGTGTCTTCCCTGTTTGTTCTCAATCTCCCGCAACCAAGCCCTGAACAGGGCTTTGCAAGTAGCAGAATGTAGCCCAGAGAACTGAATGCGTTGTGTTGCTAGTTTACAGTTTTACTGCGAAATTTGCACCTTTCAGTCCGACACATCCGTCTTCGACAGCTGTGAAGGGCCTGTGTCTTCCCTGTTTGTTCTCAATCTCCCGCAACCAAGCCCTGAACAGGGCTTTGCAAGTAGCAGGATGTAGCCCAGAGAACTGGTTGTGTTGCTAGTTTACAGTTTTACTGCGAAATTTGCACCTTTCGGTTTAACACATCCATCTTCGGCGGCTGTGAAGGGTTAATGGTGATATGTCATGTCGTTAATGTGATAACTGATTTGTTACCACATTACATTATTGAGTTCTTGCACACTGTCCATTCACTTTCATTCTACCATCATCTATTAACGTTAACATTATCCTCAATAAATATAAAGATTAACCAGTGTGTTGACATTCACAATTATTGTCAGTTCATCATTTTTTTTTATCTTCTCTCCTTTTTTCTTCAGTTCATGTGATAATTGCTACACCTGGCCGTATTCTCGATTTGATGAACAAGAACCTTGTGAAAATTCACAACTGTGGAACGCTCATTTTGGATGAGGTAAACAAAATTGAAATATGCCTTCATGGGAATTGAGAACACTGTAGTCATATTGGAGACTGACGGAAAAACTCGGAAATCCCATTTGCACGTAAAAGAACCCTTTGCAGTTGAAAATCAATAAATGTAGGCTAGTCGTCCACAGCCTAATGTGGATACAGGTCTTTGAAACATCGCATTCCAAGGCCGATCTAAATAATGGAACTTATATTGTGCCAAGGTTTATTATCAATCCATTTCTCCACACGGAGAAATACAACAAATTCACGGTGCAAAATACAACAAATCACTGTTGAGAGTGATCCTTTCGCAGAATCCTGCCCTGAAATCAACTGCCTATCCATCTTTGTTTTCTCGAATATGGGATTATGGCTGCTCTGATTGTTGACACATGCAAATTTAGACATCCTATGAAAGTGTAATTTCAAGGGGATTTCCTCGTGGGTCAGCAGGCCTGTATTTAAAGTAGGCTGTGAGTCATCTGACCAAGATGCTAAAAATAAAAAAATTCCTGTGCAATATGCAGGCCCCCGAGGCCTAGTACAGCTTGAATTTGTTCAAAATGTGCAGCGGTCATCCTGAGACTGTCGGCACTGCCACAGAGCTTGTCTAGTGCTGATGATGACCACATGTGCTTTCTCTGGTCCTCGTATGTCAGGCAATTTTGCAGCAGATGTTCAGCGGTCATTTTCTCTGTACACTAAGTGCACTTGTCAGTAGCACCTATCTTCAGTTTGCTGAATAGATCGTACCTCAGGCTGTTGTGACCTGTGCGGAGTCTGAAGACCGCCACCTGCTCTTTTCTGTTCAACTGGTAATAAGCATCATTTTTTGTATAGCCAGTCAGGCTATAAACTAGCGAAACAACGCATTCTATTCTCTGGACTACATCCTGCTACTTGCGAAGCCCTGTTCAGGGCTTGGTAACGGAAGACTGAGAACGAACGCAGAAGAAGAAGAAGTTAAATGTCAATTGCACATGCTTCGATAGATGCCACATTATATAGAGCAATTACAAAAATTAAATTCCACTCACAAAACGCAAGCACATATTGCAGAAGTTGATTTTGGTCGCAGTGGGATACAATTTTAAGTTTTACAATGCTGTTGATTTCGATGCCTGCGAGATGGTTAGCAGTCAATCATTTAGAGTGAAGAATTGTAAATTATTTCTTTTATCTTTATTTGACATTATTCAAATCTTTAGTGTGAAGAATTGTAAATTGTTGTACACCCGAGCATACCTCGTACATGTATTTATCTTTACCTTTATTTAACATTACTCAAATATTAACCGTGAAGAATTCTAAATTGTTTTTTCTTTCTATTTACATTGGCAGGCAGACAAACTTTTATCTCAGGATTTCAAGGGAATGTTAGATAGTATTATTGGACATTTACCAAAGGACAGGCAAATAATGCTCTACTCTGCTACATTCCCTCACTCTGTGGAATCATTTATGGTAATTGACCAGTTTGTGTGTTTTGTCTTGAATTATTCTCGCAGACTGGTTAAGGAGACGGGATTGAAGAGGAAGGATAACCTGGTACCCAAAAATGCTTTCTGAAGTCGGATGTTTCGGGCGGCCAAGCTATAAACTATGAATCAACTCATTCCGTTCTATGGACAATATCCTGATACTTGCAAATCCCTATATAGAACTTGGTAGATGGAGTTTGAGAACGACTATGAAATTTCGTTACTATACAGCATTATGCAACATATGGTTTGGATGGTAACTTTGGGTGGTGTTGTTAGTGAATGTGTCAATCATGAAAAACAAACCATACCAGTTCTGCTTCTGAAGTCTGAATGAAAATGATTTTCTGATGGCACGTGTTTTCATTTGACTTTTTTAAAATCTCAATTTTTGTGTGCGGAAGAATTGTATGTTAAATAATGCTCTAGCACGCGATTATATCTTCGTTTTCTTTGATTTTTAAAAATTGCTGCTCATGCATCTCCTGAATTGTTGGCTTCTTGGATTGTGAGAGTTATTTCAGAGTCAGGCCAGCATAATTGACTGGACTTGTTAATCCTTCTAGTTCCCGTTACAACATTTAGGGGCTATATATACAGTACACCACTATCACAACTTTGTCTTCTCTGTCGCAGTTCTTAGCCGGGTTTTTAATACACTTTCATCAAGATGCTGAGCAACGCATGAGCTGCAGTGGTCAGCGACCCATAGCTGACTGCTAGCATCAGGGCCAGCGAACCATAGCTGCCAAGACCCTTCTACACCTCCACGCGGTGATCCTGGATAACAGGCTGCAGCAGGGCAGACTGGCTAAGGAGAAGGGATCGAAGAGGGAATGCTAACCCGGTACTCAAAAAATGGTTGCTGAAGTCGGATGTGTTGGACCGAAAGGAGCAAATATCGCAGCCAAGCTGTAAACTACGACACAACGCATTCCGTTCTCTGGACTACATTCTGCTACTTAAGCCCTTTCAGGGTTTGGTAGCGGGAGATTGAGAACGAACGAAGAAGAAGAAGAATACAACACTTTCCCTCCCACGTGGGTTGTAAAGACAGTTGCAAATTTCTGTTATTGAAGTGATGATGGTCAATGAATGTGTCAGTGATGAAAAACAAACACAAGTTCTGCTTCTGAAGTTTGTGAATGAACACGATTTTCTGATGGCACATATTTTTATTTGATTTATTTAAAAAATCCTCCTCCTGCGTTCATTCTCAATCTCCCGCTACGAAGCCCTGTACAGCAACTAGCAGGATGTAGTCTGGAAAACAGAATGCGTTGTGTCGCTAGTTTACAGCTTCGCTGCGATATTTGCCCCTCTTGGTCCGACGCATCAGTCTTCGGCAGGAAAAACAAAAAAAATCATTAGATAGGTAGTCATATACCATCGTATTGTAATAACTTTTATGCAAGTTTCGCCCGTACAGTTACTGAATTGTTGGCTTGCAAAAGATCTTTCAGGCTAATAGTATTGGCTGGACTAGTGTAACCTTCTGACACATCTTGGAGCTTACGATTACTCCAGCAGATGCTGTCCACTATCCCCATTTTTGTCTTCTTGAGCACTTACCATGAAACATCCAAGTGTTATGGCCTCCTCTACCACATTCTTTGTCAGTTGTTGCTTGGTCTCTGCATGCACTTTACTCCCACATGAGTTGTATATACAATTAGAAATATGTGATAGTGGTCAATGAATGTGTCGGTGAGGAGAAAAACAAACGATACCAGTTCTGCTTCTGAAGTCTGAATGAACATGATTTTCTGATGGCACATGTTTTTTATTTGACTACATTTTTAAAACATAGCAATTTGTTTGACAATTTTGTAAACACAACCCTCCTTAGTCAACTCATTCAATATCCTTGGAATATTATAGTGGTGCTGTTCATAACTCCCTTTGGTAAATAAAATTCAGGT
Source organism: Ariolimax columbianus (assembly GCA_036924085.1). Lineage (NCBI taxonomy): Eukaryota > Metazoa > Mollusca > Gastropoda > Stylommatophora > Arionidae > Ariolimax > Ariolimax columbianus. The sequence goes on along the minus strand of JAVGWX010000025.1, from coordinate 5,676,668 downwards.
GATTTTTAACTAAACAGCCCATATTCCTTTCGTAACTTTTCACAAATTTTTCTTCGCGTTTCACTAGCGTTCAATTAATTCTGTGTCCTTTGTTCATTTGTCTGATTGTGTCAGTGATGAAAAAACAGATACCAGTTCTGCTTCTGAAGTCTGTGGATGAAATGATTTTCTGATGGCACATAAATGTTGCATAAACACAACTATCCTCAGTCGAGACTTATGACGTGCTTAGAATGCTACAATGGTGAACGAACATTTTCTGACGTCACATGAATGTTTTATTGACTGTAAAGAGCTTTTTAACATGCCAATATGGCATTCTTGGAATATGGTGTTAGACCCATATTTTTCTTGACCAACGGCAAACATGGGTGATGTGGTCAACGTCACATCAGCCGCCTTTACTTTCCCGTATTATTAAATTATTCTGGGGGATCAAGATGTTGAGCAGCACATGAGCTGCAGTAGTCGGCGACCCATAGCTGATTGCTAGTGTCAGGGCCACCAAACCAGAGCAGCTAAGACCCTTCTACACCTCCACGCTGTGATCCTGGATCACAGGCTGCAACAGGGCAGACTGGCTAAGTAGAAGGGATCGAAGAGGGAATGCTAACCCGGTACTCAAAAAAATGCAGTCAAGCTGTAAACTATGACACAATGAATTCCGTTCTCTGGACTACATTCTGCTACTTAAGCCCTTTCAGGGTTTGGTAGTGGGAGATTGAGAATGAACAAAGCCAAGCCAAGCCAAATTATTCTGGAACCATTGTTTTAGTCCGGGTCGACCACAGGAGGCACTTTGCGATAGGAAAAATCGTGCTCCGACTGGGGACTGAACCCTGATTACTCGGCTGAGCAGTAAGTGCACTAACCTCTGTGCTACCTTGGCTCCCCTTCATTGACTACCTTTTCATATTTTTGTTTGCAGCTGTGTAGTGGGATCTAACGTACAAATGCACCTTGGATTCAATTTTAATATTTATATCCACAGAGAAAACACTTAAAAAACCCATACGAGATCAACTTGATGGAAGAACTCACACTGAAAGGCGTCACCCAGTACTATGCCTTCGTGCAGGAGAAACAGAAAGTTCACTGTCTCAACACACTTTTTTCCAAGGTCTGTATATCATCATTACCTGTCTCTACTGTTTTATATCATCATTACCTGTCCTCAATTTTAGATCATGTATACAAGGCGTGTTCAAATGAAACCGGCCCAAACTGCAACTCGTGTACATATGTACTATACACATGATGTCACTTCTGATGTAAACAGCACATACCAACTGTCAAGTTTGCAAAATTTCATTATCCTCCAACTCATAGTTTCCTCGGCAGACCGTTGAAAACATGGCCGGTTTCTTCTTGTTCTTATGCTGTCAGACATCGACCTTTATTTTTTCGAAAAAAGCGGCAGTCATCCTGAGGCTATCGACACTGCCATAGAGCTTGTCTAGTGTTGCCGCTGGTGATGGCCACATCTGCTCTCTCTGATCCTCGTATGTCGGGCAGCAAATGCTCAGCGGTCATTTTCCCGGTACCACGCGGGCATTCGTCAGTGCCACCTATCTTCAATTTGTTGAATAGGTGGTACCTCAGTCTATTGTGGCCAGTGCGAAGTCTGAAGACCACGACCTGCTCTCTTCTGTTCAATTGGTAATAGGCATCGTTTTTTGTGTAGCCAGTATGTTCGGTTTCCCATTTGTCATGTATCTAGCTCTAATGAGCCGTTTTGACTCTTCGTATGTCACACTAGTATCTGGTTGTGGTAGTCTTGCACCTTCTTTTGCCAGTCTGTCTGCCTTGGATGTTGCAGTGGGATGGAACCCACTGTACCACTACCCTTTTTGGTGCGGACTGCTGGCATAGTTGACAGAGTACTGCTCTTAAAACATTAAACATTAAGTTCAGTATTTTTCTGGCTTTTTAGTGCTTGTGACTACGGCCAGTATCTGGTTGTGGTAGTCTTGCACCTTCTTTCAGCAAGTGTATGAGTGGGATAATAGTGAATGATAACAAAAGTGAGTCGAAGACAACAGCGAAGAACTGGACCAACGATGTTTAAATAAGGACGCGAGTTAACGAAAGATCTTCCGAGACTAGGTCAGGCGCATATTGTTTCTCACCCGCCATGTTTTCAACAGTCACATATTTTATTTTTTTAATTTTAACAGATTTCTGCATCTTTTGATTGTTGCTTGTTGTAACAATAGCCATACTCTCTTTCAGCTGCAGATAAATCAGTCCATCATTTTTTGCAACTCCACCCAACGTGTGGAGTTGCTGGCCAAGAAGATCACCGAGCTTGGCTACTCCTGTTACTACATCCATGCCAAGATGAACCAACAACACAGGAACCGTGTCTTCCATGACTTTCGGCAAGGACTCTGCAGGAACCTTGTTTGTTCTGGTGAGTTCATCATCAAAATATAAATTAGTGTTCTGTTCTGGTCTGTAAACCTTTACCACACCGTGACGGAAGTCATGAAAACTGCCACGGTTGGCTCCCGCAATGCTGGACTACATTCTGCTACTTAAGCCCTTTCATGGTTTGGCAGCGGGAGATTGAGAACGAACAAAGAAGACGAAGACCAATTGATAGTTATTGTGTATATCCCTTGAATCTTCAGCTATCATTAGCTGATAGCCAATCAGAAAGAATCTTTGTCAGGTGTCTTGTCCTAGTCCAGCTGCTCTTGTGCAGGTCCCAGCTCTTCTACAAGTTGGTGGTAGCTGGTAGGTGCTTTTTCCTGTTTAGTAGGCTAGGCTCGAGCAGCATTGCGTTCTTTGGTCTTGTGCGAGTCTCTTCTCAGGTTTCAATCAGTTTTATCGTGGGCATGAGTTGTCCCAGGTTGTAAGGAATGCAAATGACCAACCCAACAACCTGTTTGTCTGCACACTTCATTACAACTTGGTATAAAAAATGACCTACAATCCCAGGGGTAGAAAAGAAAGAAGAGAATACATTTATAATATTAAATATAATGGCAAATTTCTCAGACAGTAACTGCCTAATCTTTTCTACTGCTAAGTTTTCTTTTACACACCCAGTTTGTACACTGGACCTTCATTTCCCTTCTCCATTATTGGAACATTTTGTTTGCAGCGATGATGAAAAACAATTTATCCAGTTCTGCTTCTGAGAAATATGAATGATTTGTTGATCCTGAGCTTGCAGCCAGTTTATATGTGGTGCTCGGTCGTTAAAAAAAATATGAAACTATAATTGAAAAACAACGAAAAGCAGGTTATTGCTGTGTTTGGAAACAATTTGTATAAATAGGAAGCATTAGACGTACTGGAAGATGGCGTTACTATGTGGAAATGACAGACACCAAGGTTAGCTGGTAATTTGGTTGGTGAGTGGTTAAGATATTGAGATATTTTTACTAGAAAAAAAATATGCATCCTGGATTTTTAAAACGGTGTTAAATCATAAAAGTCAGATAACATACAATTTTTGTTAGAGCAGTTATAGCTGTAAATCTGAAATATTAGATGAGTAGAAATTCTAGATTTTAGCCTTTGGCAATATTATTTATTCAGAGAAAAATTCTGTCAAATTCATTAAAGATAATTGTGAAGGTCTGCGATTAATACGAAAGCTAACTTATAATGTGGAATGATCTTAGTAGAGGATTTTTTACATATCCACATTTTATTTGTATAAAAGTAGGCATTTTGGCATTATGCCGTTCTGTTAATATTTAGGGATGGGTCATGGATCTGTCCTCTTTGGTTTTCTGGAACATTTTGTTTGCAGCGATGATGAAAAACATTTTATCTAGTTCTCCTTCTTAGAAATGTGAATGATTTGCGGTTTTATTCTGAGCTTGCAACTTGATCTTAGATTTGTAATGGACAATTGTCAACTTGGATGGTTCAGGACAATTGTTAGTTGTCATATATAACCCTTGGATCTTCAGCTATCATTAGCTGATAGCCAATCCGAAAGTAGCTTTGTAGGGCATTTTGGTCCTAGCCGAGCAGTATTACGTTCTTTAGTCTTGTGGGAGACCTTCTCAGGTTTCAGTTTTGACGTGAGCACGAGTTGTCCTAGGTTGTGTGCAAAAAAGACCACCCACCTGTTTGTCTCACCTGTTTGTCTGCACATTTGATTACAATTATTTATAAAAGATGACCTCTGTAATCCCAAGTGTGGAAAAAAAAACAAGAGAATACATATTTAATGTTATATGTAATGTTCAATTTATCAGACGGGAACTAACAACCTAAATTCTTTTCTACTGCTAAGGTTTCTTTTAAACACACAGCTTGTGCACTGGACCTTCAAGTTCATTGCCCTTCTCCGTTACTGGAACATTTTTTTTTTTTTTTTTTTTTTTTTTTTTTTTGCGTTCGCCTTATTTCTCTAATCCCCAAGGCAGTGTGCATTGCACTGCGTTTTTATTTTGCGCCTGTCGGCCCAGTGCATCTGACTTCAGCATGCATTTTATGTAAGGGTCTGCTTCCTCCTGCATTTTCTAAGGGTTTGCTTCCCCGGGGTAACGGCCGGTGCTGAGATGGGGATCGAACCCAGCACGTTCTGGTTGTGAGCCGTGTCACTTAACCACTAGGCCACGCCGTCCCACTGGAACATTTTATTGCAGCTATGATGAAAAACAATTTATCCAGTTCTGCTTCTGAGAAATGTGAATGATTTGTTGATCCTGAGTTTGCAACTTGATCTAAGATTTGCTATGAATAATAGTGAACTTGGATAGGTCAGGACAATTGTTAGTTGTCATATATAACCCTTGGATCTTCAGCTATCATTCGCTGATGGCCTATCAGAAATTAGCTTTGTAAGGTATCATAGTCGACCTGTTCTTCTACAGGGGCTGTTGCCTGTTTTTCCTCGGGGGTTGTTGCCTGTTCTTCCTCGTGGGCTGTTGCCTGTTCTTCCTCATGGGCTGTTGCCTGTTCTTCCTCGTGGGTTGTTGCCTGTTCTTCCTCATGGGTTGTTGCCTGTTCTTCCTCATGGGTTGTTGCCTGTTCTTCCTCATGGGTTGTTGCTTGTTCTTCCTCATGGGTTGTTGCCTGTTCTTCCTCATAGGTTGTTGCCTGTTCTTCCTCATGGGTTGTTGCCTGTTCTTCCTCGTGGGTTGTTGCCTGTTCTTTCTCGTGGGTTGTTGCCTGTTCTTCCTCGTGGGTTGTTGCCTGTTCTTCCTCGTGGGTTGTTGCCTGTTCTTCCTCGTGGGCTGTTGCCTGTTCTTCATGGGTTGTTGCCTGTTCTTCCTCGGGGGTTGTTGCTTGTTCTTCCTCGTGGGCTGTTGCCTGTTCTTCCTCATGGGTTGTTGCCTGTTCTTCCTTGGGGGTTGTTGCTTGTTCTTCCTCGTGGGCTGTTCTTCCTCGTGGGCTGTTCTTCCTCGTGGGTTGTTGCCTGTTCTTCCTCGTGTGTTGTTGCCTGTTCTTCCTCGTGGGTTGTTGCCTGTTCTTCCTCGTGGGCTGTTGCCTGTTCTTCCTCGTGGGTTGTTGCCTGTCCTTCCTCTCAGGTTGTTGCCTGTTCTTCCTCAGCTGTTGCTGGCCATGTGCAGGTCCCAGCTCGTCAACAAGTTAGTGGTAGCTGGTAGGTGCTTTTTTTCTGTTTAGTAGGCTAGGCTTGAGCAGTTTTGTGTTATTGGTCTTGTTCGAATCCCTTCTCAGATCTCAATCAGTTTTGATGTGAGCACGGGTTTTCCCCGGTTGTAAGGTGTGCAAAAAAGACCACCTGTTTGTCTCACCTGTTTGCCTCACCTGTTGGTCTGCACACTTCATTACAGCTATATACAAAAGATATCTACAATCTCAGGAATAGAATAGAAAGAAGATAATACATTTATAATGTTGAATTTGTCAGACAGGAACTAACAACCTAAATTCTTTTCTACTGCTAAGGTTTCTTTTAAACACGCAGCTCGTGCACTGGTCCTTCAAGTTCATTGCGCTTCTCCGTTTCTGGAACATTTTATAGCAACGATGATGAAAAACAATTTATCCAGTTCTGCTTCTGAGAAATGTGAATGATTTGTTGATCCTGAGTTTGCAACTAATTTATATGTGGTTACAGTCATATAAAAATATGAACTTCTTAATTGGAAAAACAATAAAAAAGAAAGCACGGTATTGCTGTGATTGGAAATAATTTTTATAAATATGAATCATTAGATTTACAATGACAGACACAGAGGTTTAACTGGCAGTCTGAGGTAATTTGGTTGGTGAATGGTTAAGATACTCAGATACATTAAACTAGAAAAAAATATGCATCCTGATTTTTTAAAGCCGTAATAAATCATAAAAGTCTGATAGTTTGATTGACAGTTATACAAAATATTTGTAAGAATATTTATAGTTGTATATCTGAAATATTAGATTGATAGAAATTCAAGATTTTGGAGTTAGCTAATTATTTTAGAGGATAATTCACCCTGTCATTTGACAAAATACAATTTATTGTGAAGGTCTGTGATTAATACGAAAGATAACTTGAAATGTACAATGATTTTAGTGAAGTAAATTTAACAAATACTAAATCAATGTATTTTGTTATTTTTATTGAAGTAAGCGATTTAGAATAATCCGGTTAATTTAATATATTAGGAATGGGTCATGGATCTGTCCTCTTTGGTTTTCTGGAACATTTTGATTGCAGCGATGATGAAAAACATTTTATCCAGTTCTGCTTCTGAGAAATGTGAATGATTTGTTCATCCTGAGCTTGCAGCTTGATCTTAGATTTGTGATGGACAATTGTCAACTTGGATGGTTCAAGAGAATTGTTAGTTGTGTATAATCCTTGGACCTACTGCTATCATTAGCTGATAGCCAATCAGAAAGTAGCTTTGAAAGATGTCTTGGTCTTTGTCGAGCTGCTCTTCTACAGGGGTTGCTGCCTTGTGCAGGTCCCAGCTCTTATACAAGTTGGTGATAGCTGGTAGGTCCTAGCAGTTTTATTTTCTTTGGTGTTGTGGGAGTCCCTTCTCAGGTTTCCGTTTTGTCTTGGGTATGGGTTGGTCCAGACTGTAAGGTGTGCACGAAAGACCAACCACCTGCTTGTCTACACACTTGATTACAACTATGTATAAAAGAGCTACAATCCGAGGAGTAGAAAAGAAACAAAAGAATATATTTAGTGTTAAATATAATGTTGAATCTGTCAGACAGCAACTAACAGCCTAAATCGTTTCTACTGCTAACGGTTCTTTTTACACACACAGTACGTACACTTTACCTTCAAGTTCATTGCCCTTCTCCGTTTCTTTATATTGTGATTGCAGCGATGATGAAAAACAATTTATCCAGTTCTGCTTCTGAGAAATGTGAATGATTTGTTGATCCTGAGTTTGCAGCCAGTTTATATGTGGTGCTCTGTCGCAAAAAAATTGGAATTGAAAAGCAGGTTGTTGCTATGTTTGACTACTGTGTCAATGTCAAACAAAGAGGTCTAATTGTCAATTTGAAGGAATTTGGTCGGTGAATGGTTAAGATACTGAGATATTTACAAGAAACAATATGCATCCTGGATTGTCAAAGCCTTGACAAATCATAATAATCTAAGATGCAGTTTCTGTTAGAACAGTTATAGCTGTAAATCTGAAATATTAGATTACTAGATATTCAAGATTCTAGCCTTTGGCAAAGTTATTTATTCCGTACCAAATTCACCCTGTCAAATTCATTAAAAATTATTGTGAAGATTTGATTAATATGAAAGATAACTTAAAATGTACAATGATCTTAGTAAAGGATTTTTTTACCACTCCCAAATCAATGTATTTATTTGTTCGTATGGAAGTGGACAATTTAGCATGATCCTGGTTTTTAATATTTTGGGGCGGGTCATGAATCAGTCCGATTTTTATTCTGGAACATTTTGTTGCAGCGCTGATGAAAAACATTTGATCCAGTTCTGCTTCTGAGAAATGTGAATGATTTGTTGATTCTGAGTTTGGCCTTGTGGGAGTCCCTTCTCAAGTTTCTGTTATGTCGTGAGCACTAGTTGGTCCAGGTTGTAAGGTGTGCACAAAAGACTAACCACCTGTTTGTCTGCACAATTTTTTGTTTGTTTTTGCGTTCGCCTTATTTATCAATTCCTCAAGGCGGTGTGCGTTGCACTGTGGTTTTTATTTTGCGCCCGTCGGCCCAATGCATCCGACTTCAGCATGCATTTTATGTAAGGGTCTGCTTCCTCCTGCATTTTCTAAGGGTTTACTTCCCCGGGGTAACGGCACGGTGCTGTGATGGGGATCGAACCCAGCACCTTTGGTTGTGAGTCGTGTCACTTACCACTAGGCCACGCCGTACCCTGTCTGCACACTTGATTGCAGCTATATATAAAAGATGACCTATACAATCACAGGGTTAGAAAAGATCCCAGAAAAATATATTTAGTGTTATATATAATGTAGAATTTGTCAGACAGCAACTGAGAACTTAATTGTTTCTACTGCTTAGGATTCTTTTACACACACAGCTCGTACACTTTACCTTCAAGTTCATTGCCCTTCTCCGTTACTAGAACATTTTGATTGCAACGATGATGAAAAACATTTTTATCCAGTTCTGCTTCTGAGAAATGTGAATGATTTGTTCTTCCTGAGTTGCAGCCAGTTTATATCTTGTGCTCGGTCACAGATAGGTGGAAACTTGATAATTGAAAAGCAACAAGAAGCAGGGTGTTTTGAAATAATTTCCTAAATTGAAACATTAGATGTTCTCAAAGATGGCGTTACTATGGGACAAGTTCAGATTCAGAGGTTCAACTGGCAGTTTTCTGGAACATTTTAATTGCAGCGATGATGAAAAATATTTTATCCAGTTCTGCTTCTGAGAAATGTGAATGATTTGTTCTTCCTGAGCTTGCAGCTTGATCTTAGATTTGTGATGGACAATTGTCTACTTGGATGGTTCAGGAGAATTTTTAGTTGTTGTGTATAATCCTTGGATCTACAGCTATTATTAGCTGATAGCCAATCAGAAAGTAGCTTTGAAAGATGTCTTGGTCTTTGTCGAGCTGCTCTTCTACAGGGGTTGCTGCCCTTGTGCAGGTCCCAGCTCTTATACAAGTTGGTGAGAGCTGGTAGGTCCTAGCAGTTTTATGTTCTTTGGTGTTGTGGGAGTCCCTTCTCATGTTTCCGTTTTGTCTTGGGTATGGGTTGGTCCAGGCTGTAAGGTGTGCACGAAAGACCAACCACCTGCTTGTCTACACACTTGATTACAACTATGTATAAAAGAGCTACAATCCGAGGAGTAGAAAAGAAACAAAAGAATATATTTAGTGTTATATATAATGTTGAATCTGTCAGACAGCAACTAACAGCCTAATCGTTTCAACTGCTAACGGTTCTTTTACACACACAGTACGTACGCTGGACCTTCAAGTTCATTGCGCTTCTCCGTTTCTGGAACATTTTGTTGCAGCGATGATGAAAAACAATTTATCCAGTTCTGCTTCTGAGAAATGTGAATGATTTGTTGATCCTGAGTTTGCAGCCAGTTTATATGTGGTGCTCTGTCGCAAAAAAAATGTGAAACTTTAAAATTGAAAAGCTGTGTTTGGAAACAATTTTATAAATATGAAAGCATTAGATGTACTGAAAGATGATGTTACTATGTGGCATTGCTAGAAACAGAGGTCTAACTGTCAATTTGAAGGAATTTGGATTGTGATTGGTTAAGATTCTGAGGTACAATAAACTAGAAAAAAAATATGCACTCTGATAATTTTAAGCCTTGACAAATCACCTTGTGGTCAAAGAACTCGTAACACCAAGACAAAGCAGGAACCTTATGATCCATGATATAAACGGCAAGTGTCTCATTGAGGGAAATGACGTACTGACAAGATGGACAGAATACTGCTCTGAGCTATTTAACTATGAAGGGCGAAACAAACCTGAGAAAATTTTCCCCCTAACACCAACAAATATAGAGGATAACCAACTGATAACGAAGGAAGAGGTAATGGCAGCGGTAAAGACATTGAGACTAACGGCCAGGAACTCGAAGTCGTTGACTGTTTTAAATATCTTGGGTCGATTGTCAGTGATGAAGGATCAAAATGTGAGGTGTTGGCCAGAATAGCACAGACAATAGCGGCGCTTGCACAGCGTAACAAAATCTGGCAAGATAAACGGTTAGCACTAAGCACGAAAATCAGATTAATTCGTACACTGGTCCTGTCAATATTCCTCTACGCTTGTGAGACATGGACAGTTACAGCTGACCTTCAACGAAGGATACAGGCCTTGGAGATGGGATGTTTCCGAAAACTTTTAAACGTCACGTACAAAGATCGAGTTACAAACGAGGAAATACGAGATAGAATTACAACAGCAATAGGACCTTTCGAAGATATCTTGGCAACTGTCAAAAGAAGGAAACTCACTTGGTACGGTCACATATCGAGATCAAGTGGTCTTGCAAACACAATCCTCCATGGGCAGTCGACGAAGAGGCCGTCCCAAAAAGAGGTGGGAGGACAACATAAAAGAATGGACCGGTCTCTGACCAGAGGAGTCACGGGCAGAAGCATCTGACAGAGAGGGATGACGTGGAGTTGTGAGGATGTCTTCATATGTGCCCCAACGACCTCACTGGTTACGGGATGACCTGACCTGAAAAATCATCAAAATCTTATAATATGCAGTTTTTGTTAGAGCAGTTATAGCTGTAAATCTGAAACATTAGATTAGTAGAAATTCAAGATTCAAGCCTTTGGCAAAGTTATTTATTCCGAACAAAATTCACCATGTCAAATTCATTAAAAATTATGGTGAAGTTTTGATTAATACGAAAGATAACTTAAAATGTACAATGATCTTAGTAAAGGATTTTTTTTTACTTATCCCAATTCAATGTATTTTTTTGTTTGTATGGAAGTGGACAGTTTAGCGTAATTCTTTTTAATATTTAGGGACGGGTCATGAATCGGTCCCATTATTTTCTGGAGCATTTTGATTGCAGCGATGATGAAAAACATTTTATCCAGTTCTGCTTCTGAGAAATGTGAATGATTTGTTGGTCCTGAGTTTGCTACCAATTTTTATGTGGTGTTCGGTCGTAAAAAGTGTGAAACTTTACTAATGAAAAGCAGGATATTGGTGTTTTTGGATACAATTTCCTAAATTTAAGTATTAGATGTTCTCAAAGATGATGTTACTATGTGGCAATGACAGGAACAGAGGTTTAACTGGCAGTTTAAGGAAATTGCTTCAGTGAATGGTTAAGATACTGAGGTACATTAAACTGTAAAAAATATGCAACCCAAATTTTTAAAGCCTGGACAGATCATAATAATCTAATGGTTTGTTATGCAATATTAGCTGGAAGAATCTATAGTTGTTTATCTAGAATATTAGACTAGTAGAAATTCTAGATTTTGGCGTTAGTAAATTATTTTAGAGGATAATTCACCCTATCAAATTCATTACAAATTATTGTGAAGGTCTGTGATTAATACGAAAGCATTTTTAAATATCCATAATCCCATTCTTTTAATATTTAGGGATAGGTTATGAATCTGTCCTTTGGTTATCTGGAACATTTTGGTTGCAGCGATGATGAAAAACATTTGATCCAGTTCTGCTTCTGAGAAATGTGAATGATTTGTTGATCCTGAGTTTGCAGCCAATTTATATTTAGGGATTGGTCACAGATAGGTGGAAACTTGATCATTGAAAAGCAACGAGAAGCAGGGTGGTAAACAATTTCCTAAATTGAAGCATTACATGTTCTCAAAGATGGTTTACTATGGGACAATGACAGACACACAGGTAAACTGGCAGTTTGAAGTAATTTGGTCGGCGAATGGTTAAGATTCTGAGGTACATAAAACTAGGAAAAAAATATGCACCCTGATTTTTTAAGCCTGGACAAATCATAAGAATCTGATGGATAGTTATGCAATATTTGTTGGAGCGTTTATAGTTGTATATCTGAAATATTAAACGTAAAATTTCTAGATTTTTACCGTAGTAAATTATTTCAGAGGATAATTGACAATGTCAAATTCATTAGAAAATGATTGCGATTAATACAAAAGATAACTTAGAATGTACAATGATCTTAGTAAAGGATTTTTTACAAATCCAAATATTTTTGTTATTCATATACAGGTAGGCATTTTGTCATAAATCCCGTTTTTTTAATATTTAGGGATGGGTTATGGATCTGTCCCCTTTTTTTTTCTGGAACATTGTCATTGCAGCGATGATGAAAAACATTTGATCCAGTTCTGCTTCTGAGAAATGTGAATGATTTGTTGATCCTGAGTTTGCAACTTGATTTTAGATTTATGATGGACAATTGTAAACTTAGATGGATCAGGACAACTGTTAGTTGTTGTGTATAGCCTTTGTATCTACAGCTATTATTAGCTGATAGCCAATCGGAAAGTAGCTTTGTAAGGTGTCTTGGTTGTAGTTGACCTGCTGTTCTACAGGGGTTGTTGCCTGTTCTTCCTCGGTCATTGTTGTCTGTTCTTCCTCTGGGGCTGTTGCCTGTTTTTCCTCAGGGGTTGTTGTCTGTTCTTCTTCAGTCATTGTTGTCTGTTCTTCCTCTGGGGCTGTTGCCTGTTTTTCCTCAGGGGTTGTTGTCTGTTTTTCTTCAGTCATTGTTGTCTGTTCTTCCTCTGGGGCTGTTGCCTGTTTTTCCTCAGGGGTTGTTGTCTGTTTTTCTTCAGTCATTGTTGTCTGTTCTTCCTCTGGGGTTGTTGCCTGTTTTACCTCAGGTGTTGTTGCCTGTTCTTCCTCAGGGGTTGTTGTCTGTTCTTCTTCAGTCATTGTTGTCTGTTCTTCCTCTGGGTTTGTTGCCTGTTTTTCCTCAGGTGTTGTTGTCTATTCTTCCTCAGGTGTTGTTGCCTGTTTTACCTGAGGTGTTGTTGCCTGTTCTTCCTCATGCGGTTGTTGCCCGTGTGCAGTTCCCAGCTCTTCTTCTACAAGTTGGTGGTAGCTGGTATGTACTTTCTTCTGCTTAGCAGGCAAGGCTTGAGCAGTATTGCGTTCTTTCGTCTTGTACGAGTCTCTTATGTTTCAGTTCTGACGTGAGCACGAGGTGGTCCAGGTTGTAATGTGTGCACAAAGACCAACCACCTGTTTTTCTGCACACTTGATTACAACTATATATAAAAGAGCTACAATCCGAGGAGTAGAAAAGAGAAACAAAAGAATATATTTAGTGTTATATGTAATGTTGAATCTGTCAGACAGCAACTAACAGCCTAATCGTTTCTACTGCTTAGGATTCTTTTACACACACAGCTCGTACACTGGACCTCCAAGCTCATTGCCCTTCTCCGTTTCTTTATATTTTGATTGCAGCGATGATGAAAAACATTTTATCCAGTTCTGCTTCTGAGAAATGTGAATGATTTGTTGGTCCTGAGTTTGCTACCAATTTTTATGTGGTGTTCGGTCGTAAAAAGTGTGAAACTTTACTAATGAAAAGCAGGATATTGGTGTTTTTGGATACAATTTCCTAAATTTAAGTATTAGATGTTCTCAAAGATGATGTTACTATGTGGCAATGACAGGAACAGAGGTTTAACTGGCAGTTTAAGGAAATTGCTTCAGTGAATGGTTAAGATACTGAGGTACATTAAACTGTAAAAAATATGCAACCCAAATTTTTAAAGCCTGGACAGATCATAATAATCTAATGGTTTGTTATGCAATATTAGCTGGAAGAATCTATAGTTGTTTATCTAGAATATTAGACTAGTAGAAATTCTAGATTTTGGCGTTAGTAAATTATTTTAGAGGATAATTCACCCTATCAAATTCATTACAAATTATTGTGAAGGTCTGTGATTAATACGAAAGCATTTTTAAATATCCATAATCCCATTCTTTTAATATTTAGGGATAGGTTATGAATCTGTCCTTTGGTTATCTGGAACATTTTGGTTGCAGCGATGATGAAAAACATTTGATCCAGTTCTGCTTCTGAGAAATGTGAATGATTTGTTGATCCTGAGTTTGCAGCCAATTTATATTTAGGGATTGGTCACAGATAGGTGGAAACTTGATCATTGAAAAGCAACGAGAAGCAGGGTGGTAAACAATTTCCTAAATTGAAGCATTACATGTTCTCAAAGATGGTTTACTATGGGACAATGACAGACACACAGGTAAACTGGCAGTTTGAAGTAATTTGGTCGGCGAATGGTTAAGATTCTGAGGTACATAAAACTAGGAAAAAAATATGCACCCTGATTTTTTAAGCCTGGACAAATCATAAGAATCTGATGGATAGTTATGCAATATTTGTTGGAGCGTTTATAGTTGTATATCTGAAATATTAAACGTAAAATTTCTAGATTTTTACCGTAGTAAATTATTTCAGAGGATAATTGACAATGTCAAATTCATTAGAAAATGATTGCGATTAATACAAAAGATAACTTAGAATGTACAATGATCTTAGTAAAGGATTTTTTACAAATCCAAATATTTTTGTTATTCATATACAGGTAGGCATTTTGTCATAAATCCCGTTTTTTTAATATTTAGGGATGGGTTATGGATCTGTCCCCTTTTTTTTTCTGGAACATTGTCATTGCAGCGATGATGAAAAACATTTGATCCAGTTCTGCTTCTGAGAAATGTGAATGATTTGTTGATCCTGAGTTTGCAACTTGATTTTAGATTTATGATGGACAATTGTAAACTTAGATGGATCAGGACAACTGTTAGTTGTTGTGTATAGCCTTTGTATCTACAGCTATTATTAGCTGATAGCCAATCGGAAAGTAGCTTTGTAAGGTGTCTTGGTTGTAGTTGACCTGCTGTTCTACAGGGGTTGTTGCCTGTTCTTCCTCGGTCATTGTTGTCTGTTCTTCCTCTGGGGCTGTTGCCTGTTTTTCCTCAGGGGTTGTTGTCTGTTCTTCTTCAGTCATTGTTGTCTGTTCTTCCTCTGGGGCTGTTGCCTGTTTTTCCTCAGGGGTTGTTGTCTGTTTTTCTTCAGTCATTGTTGTCTGTTCTTCCTCTGGGGCTGTTGCCTGTTTTTCCTCAGGGGTTGTTGTCTGTTTTTCTTCAGTCATTGTTGTCTGTTCTTCCTCTGGGGTTGTTGCCTGTTTTACCTCAGGTGTTGTTGCCTGTTCTTCCTCAGGGGTTGTTGTCTGTTCTTCTTCAGTCATTGTTGTCTGTTCTTCCTCTGGGGTTGTTGCCTGTTTTTCCTCAGGTGTTGTTGTCTATTCTTCCTCAGGTGTTGTTGCCTGTTTTACCTGAGGTGTTGTTGCCTGTTCTTCCTCATGCGGTTGTTGCCCGTGTGCAGTTCCCAGCTCTTCTTCTACAAGTTGGTGGTAGCTGGTATGTACTTTCTTCTGCTTAGCAGGCAAGGCTTGAGCAGTATTGCGTTCTTTCGTCTTGTACGAGTCTCTTATGTTTCAGTTCTGACGTGAGCACGAGGTGGTCCAGGTTGTAATGTGTGCACAAAGACCAACCACCTGTTTTTCTGCACACTTGATTACAACTATATATAAAAGAGCTACAATCCGAGGAGTAGAAAAGAGAAACAAAAGAATATATTTAGTGTTATATGTAATGTTGAATCTGTCAGACAGCAACTAACAGCCTAATCGTTTCTACTGCTTAGGATTCTTTTACACACAAAGCTCGTACACTGGACCTTCAAGCTCATTGCCCTTCTCCGTTTCTTTATATTTTGATTGCATCGATGATGAAAAACATTTTATCCAGTTCTGCTTCTGAGAAATGTGAATGATTTGTTGATCCTGAGTTTGCAGCCAGTTTATATGTGGTGCTCGGTCGCAAAAAAATGTGAAACTTCATAAATGAAAAGCAGGGTATTGCTTTATTTGGAAACAATTTTTGTAAATATGAAGCATTAGATGTACCATGAAGATGATGTTACTATGTGGCAATGTTAAACACAGACGTCTAACTGGCAATTTGAAGGAATTTATTCGGTAATTGGTTAAGATGCTGAGATTTTTAAAAGAAGTAATATCCATCCTGGATTGTCAAAGCCTTGACAAATCATTCTTATCTTCTTTGTTCGTTCTCAATCTCCCACTACCAAACCCTGAAAGGGGTTAAGTAGCAGAATGTAGTCCAGAGAATGGAGTGCGTTGGGTCGTAGTTTACAGCTTGGCTACGATATTTACACCTTTTGGTCCAACACATCCGACTTCAGCAAGCATTTTTTAGTACCAGGTTAGCATTCCATCTTCGATGCCTTCTTCTTAGCCAGTCTGCCCTGCTGCAGCCTGTTATCCAGGATCACCGCGTGGAGGTGTAGAAAGGTTTTGACAGCTATGGTTCGCTGGCCCTGATGCTAGCAGTCAGCTATGGGTCGCTGACTACTGCAGCTCGTGTGCTGCTCAGCATCTTGATCGCCATTCTAATCTGATAATATGCAATTTTTGTTATAGCAGTTATAGCTGTAATTCTGAAATATTAGATTAGAAATTTAAGATTCTAGCCCTTGGCAAAGTTATTTATTTCGAACACAATTCACTGTCAAATTCATTAAAATTTATTGTGAAGGTTTGATTAATACGAAAGATAACTTAAAATGTACAATGATCTTAGTAAAGGATTTTTTTTTACTTATCCCAATTCAATGTATTTTTTTGTTTGTATGGAAGTGGACAGTTTAGCGTAATTCTTTTTAATATTTAGGGACGGGTCATGAATCGGTCCCATTATTTTCTGGAGCATTTTGATTGCAGCGATGATGAAAAACATTTTATCCAGTTCTGCTTCTGAGAAATGTGAATGATTTGTTGGTCCTGAGTTTGCTACCAATTTTTATGTGGTGTTCGGTCGTAAAAAGTGTGAAACTTTACTAATGAAAAGCAGGATATTGGTGTTTTTGGATACAATTTCCTAAATTTAAGTATTAGATGTTCTCAAAGATGATGTTACTATGTGGCAATGACAGGAACAGAGGTTTAACTGGCAGTTTAAGGAAATTGCTTCAGTGAATGGTTAAGATACTGAGGTACATTAAACTGTAAAAAATATGCAACCCAAATTTTTAAAGCCTGGACAGATCATAATAATCTAATGGTTTGTTATGCAATATTAGCTGGAAGAATCTATAGTTGTTTATCTAGAATATTAGACTAGTAGAAATTCTAGATTTTGGCGTTAGTAAATTATTTTAGAGGATAATTCACCCTATCAAATTCATTACAAATTATTGTGAAGGTCTGTGATTAATACGAAAGCATTTTTAAATATCCATAATCCCATTCTTTTAATATTTAGGGATAGGTTATGAATCTGTCCTTTGGTTTTCTGGAACATTTTGGTTGCAGCGATGATGAAAAACATTTGATCCAGTTCTGCTTCTGAGAAATGTGAATGATTTGTTGATCCTGAGTTTGCGGCCAATTTATATTTAGGGATTGGTCACAGATAGGCGGAAACTTGATCATTGAAACGCAACGAGAAGCAGGGAGGTAAACAATTTCCTAAATTGAAGCATTACATGTTCTCAAAGATGGGTTACTATGGGACAATGACAGACACACAGGTAAACTGGCAGTTTGAAGTAATTTGGTCGGCGAATGGTTAAGATTCTGAGGTACATAAAACTAGGAAAAAAATATGCACCCTGATTTTTTAAGCCTGGACAAATCATAAGAATCTGATGGATAGTTATGCAATATTTGTTGGAGCGTTTATAGTTGTATATCTGAAATATTAAACGTAAAATTTCTAGATTTTTACCGTAGTAAATTATTTCAGAGGATAATTGACAATGTCAAATTCATTAGAAAATGATTGCGATTAATACAAAAGATAACTTAGAATGTACAATGATCTTAGTAAAGGATTTTTTACAAATCCAAATATTTTGTTATTCATATACAGGTAGGCATTTTGTCATAAATCCCGTTTTTTTAATATTTAGGGATGGGTTATGGATCTGTCCCCTTTTTTTTTCTGGAACATTGTCATTGCAGCGATGATGAAAAACATTTGATCCAGTTCTGCTTCTGAGAAATGTGAATGATTTGTTGATCCTGAGTTTGCAACTTGATTTTAGATTTATGATGGACAATTGTAAACTTAGATGGATCAGGACAACTGTTAGTTGTTGTGTATAGCCTTTGTATCTACAGCTAATATTAGCTGATAGCCAATCGGAAAGTAGCTTTGTAAGGTGTCTTGGTTGTAGTTGACCTGCTGTTCTACAGGGGTTGTTGCCTGTTCTTCCTCGGTCATTGTTGTCTGTTCTTCCTCTGGGGCTGTTGCCTGTTTTTCCTCAGGGGTTGTTGTCTGTTCTTCTTCAGTCATTGTTGTCTGGTCTTCCTCTGGGGCTGTTGCCTGTTTTTCCTCAGGGGTTGTTGTCTGTTTTTCTTCAGTCATTGTTGTCTGTTCTTCCTCTGGGGCTGTTGCCTGTTTTTCCTCAGGGGTTGTTGTCTGTTCTTCTTCAGTCATTGTTGTCTATTCTTCCTCTGGGGTTGTTGCCTGTTTTTCCTCAGGTGTTGTTGTCTATTCTTCCTCAGGTGTTGTTGCCTGTTTTACCTGAGGTGTTGTTGCCTGTTCTTCCTCATGCGGTTGTTGCCCGTGTGCAGTTCCCAGCTCTTCTTCTACAAGTTGGTGGTAGCTGGTATGTACTTTCTTCTGCTTAGCAGGCAAGGCTTGAGCAGTATTGCGTTCTTTCGTCTTGTACGAGTCTCTTATGTTTCAGTTCTGACGTGAGCACGAGGTGGTCCAGGTTGTAATGTGTGCACAAAGACCAACCACCTGTTTTTCTGCACACTTGATTACAACTATATATAAAAGAGCTACAATCCGAGGAGTAGAAAAGAGAAACAAAAGAATATATTTAGTGTTATATATAATGTTGAATCTGTCAGACAGCAACTAACAGCCTAATCGTTTCTACTGCTTAGGATTCTTTTACACACACAGCTCGTACACTGGACCTCCAAGCTCATTGCCCTTCTCCGTTTCTTTATATTTTGATTGCATCGATGATGAAAAACATTTTATCCAGTTCTGCTTCTGAGAAATGTGAATGATTTGTTGATCCTGAGTTTGCAGCCAGTTTATATGTGGTGCTCGGTCGCAAAAAAATGTGAAACTTCATAAATGAAAAGCAGGGTATTGCTTTATTTGGAAACAATTTTTGTAAATATGAAGCATTAGATGTACCATGAAGATGATGTTACTATGTGGCAATGTTAAACACAGACGTCTAACTGGCAATTTGAAGGAATTTATTCGGTAATTGGTTAAGATGCTGAGATTTTTAAAAGAAGTAATATCCATCCTGGATTGTCAAAGCCTTGACAAATCATTCTAATCTTCTTTGTTCGTTCTCAATCTCCCACTACCAAACCCTGAAAGGGGTTAAGTAGCAGAATGTAGTCCAGAGAATGGAGTGCGTTGGGTCGTAGTTTACAGCTTGGCTACGATATTTACACCTTTTGGTCCAACACATCCGACTTCAGCAAGCATTTTTTAGTACCAGGTTAGCATTCCATCTTCGATGCCTTCTCCTTAGCCAGTCTGCCCTGCTGCAGCCTGTTATCCAGGATCACCGCGTGGAGGTGTAGAAAGGGTTTGACAGCTATGGTTCGCTGGCCCTGATGCTAGCAGTCAGCTATGGGTCGCTGACTACTGCAGCTCATGTGCTGCTCAGCATCTTGATCACCATTCTAATCTGATAATATGCAATTTTTGTTATAGCAGTTATAGCTGTAATTCTGAAATATTAGATTAGAAATTTAAGATTCTAGCCCTTGGCAAAGTTATTTATTTCGAACACAATTCACTGTCAAATTCATTAAAATTTATTGTGAAGGTTTGATTAATACGAAAGATAACTTAAAATGTACAATGATCTTAGTAAAGGATTTTTTTTTACTTATCCCAATTCAATGTATTTTTTTGTTTGTATGGAAGTGGACAGTTTAGCGTAATTCTTTTTAATATTTAGGGACGGGTCATGAATCGGTCCCATTATTTTCTGGAGCATTTTGATTGCAGCGATGATGAAAAACATTTTATCCAGTTCTGCTTCTGAGAAATGTGAATGATTTGTTGGTCCTGAGTTTGCTACCAATTTTTATGTGGTGTTCGGTCGTAAAAAGTGTGAAACTTTGCTAATGAAAAGCAGGATATTGGTGTTTTTGGATACAATTTCCTAAATTTAAGTATTAGATGTTCTCAAAGATGATGTTACTATGTGGCAATGACAGGAACAGAGGTTTAACTGGTAGTTTAAGGAAATTGTTTCAGTGAATGGTTAAGATACTGAGGTACATTAAACTGTAAAAAATATGCATCCCAAATTTTTAAAGCCTGGACAAATCATAATAATCTAATGGTTTGTTATGCAATATTAGCTGGAAGAATCTATAGTTGTTTATCTAGAATATTAGATTAGTAGAAATTCTAGATTTTGGCGTTAGTAAATTATTTTAGAGGATAATTCGCCCTATCAAATTCATTACAAATTATTGTGAAGGTCTGTGATTAATACGAAAGCATTTTTAAATATCCATAATCCCATTCTTTTAATATTTAGGGATAGGTTATGAATCTGTCCTTTGTTTATCTGGAACATTTTGGTTGCAGCGATGATGAAAAACATTTGATCCAGTTCTGCTTCTGAGAAATGTGAATGATTTGTTGATCCTGAGTTTGCAACTTGATTTTAGATTTATGATGGACAATTGTAAACTTAGATGGATCAGGACAACTGTTAGTTGTTGTGTATAGCCTTTGTATCTACAGCTAATATTAGCTGATAGCCAATCGGAAAGTAGCTTTGTAAGGTGTCTTGGTTGTAGTTGACCTGCTGTTCTACAGGGGTTGTTGCCTGTTCTTCATCGGTCATTGTTGTCTGTTCTTCCTCTGGGGCTGTTGCCTGTTTTTCCTCAGGGGTTGTTGTCTGTTCTTCTTCAGTCATTGTTGTCTGGTCTTCCTCTGGGGTTGTTGCTTGTTTTTCCTCAGGTGTTGTTGTCTATTCTTCCTCAGGTGTTGTTGCCTGTTTTACCTCAGGTGTTGTTGCCTGTTCTTCCTGAGGGGTTGTTGTCTGTTCTTCTTCAGTCATTGTTGTCTATTCTTCCTCAGGTGTTGTTGCCTGTTTTACCTCAGGTGTTGTTGCCTGTTCTTCCTGAGGGGTTGTTGTCTGTTCTTCTTCAGTCATTGTTGTCTGTTCTTCGTCTGGGGTTGTTGCCTGTTTTTCCTCAGGTGTTGTTGTCTATTCTTCCTCAGGTGTTGTTGCCTGTTTTACCTGAGGTGTTGTTGCCTGTTCTTCCTCATGCGGTTGTTGCCCGTGTGCAGTTCCCAGCTCTTCTTCTACAAGTTGGTGGTAGCTGGTATGTACTTTCTTCTGCTTAGCAGGCAAGGCTTGAGCAGTATTGCGTTCTTTCGTCTTGTACGAGTCTCTTATGTTTCAGTTCTGACGTGAGCACGAGGTGGTCCAGGTTGTAATGTGTGCACAAAGACCAACCACCTGTTTTTCTGCACACTTGATTACAACTATATATAAAAGAGCTACAATCCGAGGAGTAGAAAAGAGAAACAAAAGAATATATTTAGTGTTATATATAATGTTGAATCTGTCAGACAGCAACTAACAGCCTAATCGTTTCTACTGCTTAGGATTCTTTTACACACACAGCTCGTACACTGGACCTCCAAGCTCATTGCCCTTCTCCGTTTCTTTATATTTTGATTGCAGCGATGATGAAAAACATTTTATCCAGTTCTGCTTCTGAGAAATGTGAATGATTTGTTGGTCCTGAGTTTGCTACCAATTTTTATGTGGTGTTCGGTCGTAAAAAGTGTGAAACTTTACTAATGAAAAGCAGGATATTGGTGTTTTTGGATACAATTTCCTAAATTTAAGTATTAGATGTTCTCAAAGATGATGTTACTATGTGGCAATGACAGGAACAGAGGTTTAACTGGCAGTTTAAGGAAATTGCTTCAGTGAATGGTTAAGATACTGAGGTACATTAAACTGTAAAAAATATGCAACCCAAATTTTTAAAGCCTGGACAGATCATAATAATCTAATGGTTTGTTATGCAATATTAGCTGGAAGAATCTATAGTTGTTTATCTAGAATATTAGACTAGTAGAAATTCTAGATTTTGGCGTTAGTAAATTATTTTAGAGGATAATTCACCCTATCAAATTCATTACAAATTATTGTGAAGGTCTGTGATTAATACGAAAGCATTTTTAAATATCCATAATCCCATTCTTTTAATATTTAGGGATAGGTTATGAATCTGTCCTTTGGTTATCTGGAACATTTTGGTTGCAGCGATGATGAAAAACATTTGATCCAGTTCTGCTTCTGAGAAATGTGAATGATTTGTTGATCCTGAGTTTGCAGCCAATTTATATTTAGGGATTGGTCACAGATAGGTGGAAACTTGATCATTGAAAAGCAACGAGAAGCAGGGTGGTAAACAATTTCCTAAATTGAAGCATTACATGTTCTCAAAGATGGTTTACTATGGGACAATGACAGACACACAGGTAAACTGGCAGTTTGAAGTAATTTGGTCGGCGAATGGTTAAGATTCTGAGGTACATAAAACTAGGAAAAAAATATGCACCCTGATTTTTTAAGCCTGGACAAATCATAAGAATCTGATGGATAGTTATGCAATATTTGTTGGAGCGTTTATAGTTGTATATCTGAAATATTAAACGTAAAATTTCTAGATTTTTACCGTAGTAAATTATTTCAGAGGATAATTGACAATGTCAAATTCATTAGAAAATGATTGCGATTAATACAAAAGATAACTTAGAATGTACAATGATCTTAGTAAAGGATTTTTTACAAATCCAAATATTTTTGTTATTCATATACAGGTAGGCATTTTGTCATAAATCCCGTTTTTTTAATATTTAGGGATGGGTTATGGATCTGTCCCCTTTTTTTTTCTGGAACATTGTCATTGCAGCGATGATGAAAAACATTTGATCCAGTTCTGCTTCTGAGAAATGTGAATGATTTGTTGATCCTGAGTTTGCAACTTGATTTTAGATTTATGATGGACAATTGTAAACTTAGATGGATCAGGACAACTGTTAGTTGTTGTGTATAGCCTTTGTATCTACAGCTATTATTAGCTGATAGCCAATCGGAAAGTAGCTTTGTAAGGTGTCTTGGTTGTAGTTGACCTGCTGTTCTACAGGGGTTGTTGCCTGTTCTTCCTCGGTCATTGTTGTCTGTTCTTCCTCTGGGGCTGTTGCCTGTTTTTCCTCAGGGGTTGTTGTCTGTTCTTCTTCAGTCATTGTTGTCTGTTCTTCCTCTGGGGCTGTTGCCTGTTTTTCCTCAGGGGTTGTTGTCTGTTTTTCTTCAGTCATTGTTGTCTGTTCTTCCTCTGGGGCTGTTGCCTGTTTTTCCTCAGGGGTTGTTGTCTGTTTTTCTTCAGTCATTGTTGTCTGTTCTTCCTCTGGGGTTGTTGCCTGTTTTACCTCAGGTGTTGTTGCCTGTTCTTCCTCAGGGGTTGTTGTCTGTTCTTCTTCAGTCATTGTTGTCTGTTCTTCCTCTGGGTTTGTTGCCTGTTTTTCCTCAGGTGTTGTTGTCTATTCTTCCTCAGGTGTTGTTGCCTGTTTTACCTGAGGTGTTGTTGCCTGTTCTTCCTCATGCGGTTGTTGCCCGTGTGCAGTTCCCAGCTCTTCTTCTACAAGTTGGTGGTAGCTGGTATGTACTTTCTTCTGCTTAGCAGGCAAGGCTTGAGCAGTATTGCGTTCTTTCGTCTTGTACGAGTCTCTTATGTTTCAGTTCTGACGTGAGCACGAGGTGGTCCAGGTTGTAATGTGTGCACAAAGACCAACCACCTGTTTTTCTGCACACTTGATTACAACTATATATAAAAGAGCTACAATCCGAGGAGTAGAAAAGAGAAACAAAAGAATATATTTAGTGTTATATATAATGTTGAATCTGTCAGACAGCAACTAACAGCCTAATCGTTTCTACTGCTTAGGATTCTTTTACACACACAGCTCGTACACTGGACCTCCAAGCTCATTGCCCTTCTCCGTTTCTTTATATTTTGATTGCATCGATGATGAAAAACATTTTATCCAGTTCTGCTTCTGAGAAATGTGAATGATTTGTTGATCCTGAGTTTGCAGCCAGTTTATATGTGGTGCTCGGTCGCAAAAAAATGTGAAACTTCATAAATGAAAAGCAGGGTATTGCTTTATTTGGAAACAATTTTTGTAAATATGAAGCATTAGATGTACCATGAAGATGATGTTACTATGTGGCAATGTTAAACACAGACGTCTAACTGGCAATTTGAAGGAATTTATTCGGTAATTGGTTAAGATGCTGAGATTTTTAAAAGAAGTAATATCCATCCTGGATTGTCAAAGCCTTGACAAATCATTCTAATCTTCTTTGTTCGTTCTCAATCTCCCACTACCAAACCCTGAAAGGGGTTAAGTAGCAGAATGTAGTCCAGAGAATGGAGTGCGTTGGGTCGTAGTTTACAGCTTGGCTACGATATTTACACCTTTTGGTCCAACACATCCGACTTCAGCAAGCATTTTTTAGTACCAGGTTAGCATTCCATCTTCGATGCCTTCTCCTTAGCCAGTCTGCCCTGCTGCAGCCTGTTATCCAGGATCACCGCGTGGAGGTGTAGAAAGGGTTTGACAGCTATGGTTCGCTGGCCCTGATGCTAGCAGTCAGCTATGGGTCGCTGACTACTGCAGCTCATGTGCTGCTCAGCATCTTGATCACCATTCTAATCTGATAATATGCAATTTTTGTTATAGCAGTTATAGCTGTAATTCTGAAATATTAGATTAGAAATTTAAGATTCTAGCCCTTGGCAAAGTTATTTATTTCGAACACAATTCACTGTCAAATTCATTAAAATTTATTGTGAAGGTTTGATTAATACGAAAGATAACTTAAAATGTACAATGATCTTAGTAAAGGATTTTTTTTTACTTATCCCAATTCAATGTATTTTTTTGTTTGTATGGAAGTGGACAGTTTAGCGTAATTCTTTTTAATATTTAGGGACGGGTCATGAATCGGTCCCATTATTTTCTGGAGCATTTTGATTGCAGCGATGATGAAAAACATTTTATCCAGTTCTGCTTCTGAGAAATGTGAATGATTTGTTGGTCCTGAGTTTGCTACCAATTTTTATGTGGTGTTCGGTCGTAAAAAGTGTGAAACTTTGCTAATGAAAAGCAGGATATTGGTGTTTTTGGATACAATTTCCTAAATTTAAGTATTAGATGTTCTCAAAGATGATGTTACTATGTGGCAATGACAGGAACAGAGGTTTAACTGGTAGTTTAAGGAAATTGTTTCAGTGAATGGTTAAGATACTGAGGTACATTAAACTGTAAAAAATATGCATCCCAAATTTTTAAAGCCTGGACAAATCATAATAATCTAATGGTTTGTTATGCAATATTAGCTGGAAGAATCTATAGTTGTTTATCTAGAATATTAGATTAGTAGAAATTCTAGATTTTGGCGTTAGTAAATTATTTTAGAGGATAATTCGCCCTATCAAATTCATTACAAATTATTGTGAAGGTCTGTGATTAATACGAAAGCATTTTTAAATATCCATAATCCCATTCTTTTAATATTTAGGGATAGGTTATGAATCTGTCCTTTGTTTATCTGGAACATTTTGGTTGCAGCGATGATGAAAAACATTTGATCCAGTTCTGCTTCTGAGAAATGTGAATGATTTGTTGATCCTGAGTTTGCAACTTGATTTTAGATTTATGATGGACAATTGTAAACTTAGATGGATCAGGACAACTGTTAGTTGTTGTGTATAGCCTTTGTATCTACAGCTAATATTAGCTGATAGCCAATCGGAAAGTAGCTTTGTAAGGTGTCTTGGTTGTAGTTGACCTGCTGTTCTACAGGGGTTGTTGCCTGTTCTTCATCGGTCATTGTTGTCTGTTCTTCCTCTGGGGCTGTTGCCTGTTTTTCCTCAGGGGTTGTTGTCTGTTCTTCTTCAGTCATTGTTGTCTGGTCTTCCTCTGGGGTTGTTGCTTGTTTTTCCTCAGGTGTTGTTGTCTATTCTTCCTCAGGTGTTGTTGCCTGTTTTACCTCATGGTGTTGTTGCCTGTTCTTCCTGAGGGGTTGTTGTCTGTTCTTCTTCAGTCATTGTTGTCTATTCTTCCTCAGGTGTTGTTGCCTGTTTTACCTCAGGTGTTGTTGCCTGTTCTTCCTGAGGGGTTGTTGTCTGTTCTTCTTCAGTCATTGTTGTCTGTTCTTCGTCTGGGGTTGTTGCCTGTTTTTCCTCAGGTGTTGTTGTCTATTCTTCCTCAGGTGTTGTTGCCTGTTTTACCTGAGGTGTTGTTGCCTGTTCTTCCTCATGCGGTTGTTGCCCGTGTGCAGTTCCCAGCTCTTCTTCTACAAGTTGGTGGTAGCTGGTATGTACTTTCTTCTGCTTAGCAGGCAAGGCTTGAGCAGTATTGCGTTCTTTCGTCTTGTACGAGTCTCTTATGTTTCAGTTCTGACGTGAGCACGAGGTGGTCCAGGTTGTAATGTGTGCACAAAGACCAACCACCTGTTTTTCTGCACACTTGATTACAACTATATATAAAAGAGCTACAATCCGAGGAGTAGAAAAGAGAAACAAAAGAATATATTTAGTGTTATATATAATGTTGAATCTGTCAGACAGCAACTAACAGCCTAATCGTTTCTACTGCTTAGGATTCTTTTACACACACAGCTCGTACACTGGACCTCCAAGCTCATTGCCCTTCTCCGTTTCTTTATATTTTGATTGCAGCGATGATGAAAAACATTTTATCCAGTTCTGCTTCTGAGAAATGTGAATGATTTGTTGGTCCTGAGTTTGCTACCAATTTTTATGTGGTGTTCGGTCGTAAAAAGTGTGAAACTTTACTAATGAAAAGCAGGATATTGGTGTTTTTGGATACAATTTCCTAAATTTAAGTATTAGATGTTCTCAAAGATGATGTTACTATGTGGCAATGACAGGAACAGAGGTTTAACTGGCAGTTTAAGGAAATTGCTTCAGTGAATGGTTAAGATACTGAGGTACATTAAACTGTAAAAAATATGCAACCCAAATTTTTAAAGCCTGGACAGATCATAATAATCTAATGGTTTGTTATGCAATATTAGCTGGAAGAATCTATAGTTGTTTATCTAGAATATTAGACTAGTAGAAATTCTAGATTTTGGCGTTAGTAAATTATTTTAGAGGATAATTCACCCTATCAAATTCATTACAAATTATTGTGAAGGTCTGTGATTAATACGAAAGCATTTTTAAATATCCATAATCCCATTCTTTTAATATTTAGGGATAGGTTATGAATCTGTCCTTTGGTTATCTGGAACATTTTGGTTGCAGCGATGATGAAAAACATTTGATCCAGTTCTGCTTCTGAGAAATGTGAATGATTTGTTGATCCTGAGTTTGCAGCCAATTTATATTTAGGGATTGGTCACAGATAGGTGGAAACTTGATCATTGAAAAGCAACGAGAAGCAGGGTGGTAAACAATTTCCTAAATTGAAGCATTACATGTTCTCAAAGATGGTTTACTATGGGACAATGACAGACACACAGGTAAACTGGCAGTTTGAAGTAATTTGGTCGGCGAATGGTTAAGATTCTGAGGTACATAAAACTAGAAAAAAAATATGCACCCTGATTTTTTAAGCCTGGACAAATCATAAGAATCTGATGGATAGTTATGCAATATTTGTTGGAGCGTTTATAGTTGTATATCTGAAATATTAAACGTAAAATTTCTAGATTTTTACCGTAGTAAATTATTTCAGAGGATAATTGACAATGTCAAATTCATTAGAAAATGATTGCGATTAATACAAAAGATAACTTAGAATGTACAATGATCTTAGTAAAGGATTTTTTACAAATCCAAATATTTTGTTATTCATATACAGGTAGGCATTTTGTCATAAATCCCGTTTTTTTAATATTTAGGGATGGGTTATGGATCTGTCCCCTTTTTTTTTCTGGAACATTGTCATTGCAGCGATGATGAAAAACATTTTATCCAGTTCTGCTTCTGAGAAATGTGAATGATTTGTTGATCCTGAGTTTGCAGCCAGTTTATATGTGGTGCTCGGTCGCAAAAAAATGTGAAACTTCATAAATGAAAAGCAGGGTATTGCTTTATTTGGAAACAATTTTTGTAAATATGAAGCATTAGATGTACTATGAAGATGATGTTACTATGTGGCAATGTTAAACACAGACATAACTGGCAATTTGAAGGAATTTATTTGGTAATTGGTTAAGATGCTGAGATTTTTAAAAGAAGTAATATCCATCCTGGATTGTCAAAGCCTTGACAAATCATTCTAATCTTCTTTGTTCGTTCTCAATCTCCCACTACCAAACCCTGAAAGGGGTTAAGTAGCAGAATGTAGTCCAGAGAATGGAGTGCGTTGGGTCGTAGTTTACAGCTTGGCTACGATATTTACACCTTTTGGTCCAACACATCCGACTTCAGCAAGCATTTTTTAGTACCAGGTTAGCATTCCATCTTCGATGCCTTCTTCTTAGCCAGTCTGCCCTGCTGCAGCCTGTTATCCAGGATCACCGCGTGGAGGTGTAGAAAGGTTTTGACAGCTATGGTTCGCTGGCCCTGATGCTAGCAGTCAGCTATGGGTCGCTGACTACTGCAGCTCATGTGCTGCTCAGCATCTTGATCGCCATTCTAATCTGATATGCAATTTTTGTTATAGCAGTTATAGCTGTAATTCTGAAATATTAGATTAGAAATTTAAGATTCTAGCCCTTGGCAAAGTTATTTATTTCGAACACAATTCACTGTCAAATTCATTAAAATTTATTGTGAAGGTTTGATTAATACGAAAGATAACTTAAAATGTACAATGATCTTAGTAAAGGATTTTTTTTTACTTATCCCAATTCAATGTATTTTTTTGTTTGTATGGAAGTGGACAGTTTAGCGTAATTCTTTTTAATATTTAGGGACGGGTCATGAATCGGTCCCATTTTTTTCTGGAGCATTTTGATTGCAGCGATGATGAAAAACATTTTATCCAGTTCTGCTTCTGAGAAATGTGAATGATTTGTTGGTCCTGAGTTTGCTACCAATTTTTATGTGGTGTTCGGTCGTAAAAAGTGTGAAACTTTACTAATGAAAAGCAGGATATTGGTGTTTTTGGATACAATTTCCTAAATTTAAGTATTAGATGTTCTCAAAGATGATGTTACTATGTGGCAATGACAGGAACAGAGGTTTAACTGGCAGTTTAAGGAAATTGCTTCAGTGAATGGTTAAGATACTGAGGTACATTAAACTGTAAAAAATATGCAACCCAAATTTTTAAAGCCTGGACAGATCATAATAATCTAATGGTTTGTTATGCAATATTAGCTGGAAGAATCTATAGTTGTTTATCTAGAATATTAGACTAGTAGAAATTCTAGATTTTGGCGTTAGTAAATTATTTTAGAGGATAATTCACCCTATCAAATTCATTACAAATTATTGTGAAGGTCTGTGATTAATACGAAAGCATTTTTAAATATCCATAATCCCATTCTTTTAATATTTAGGGATAGGTTATGAATCTGTCCTTTGGTTATCTGGAACATTTTGGTTGCAGCGATGATGAAAAACATTTGATCCAGTTCTGCTTCTGAGAAATGTGAATGATTTGTTGATCCTGAGTTTGCAGCCAATTTATATTTAGGGATTGGTCACAGATAGGTGGAAACTTGATCATTGAAAAGCAACGAGAAGCAGGGTGGTAAACAATTTCCTAAATTGAAGCATTACATGTTCTCAAAGATGGTTTACTATGGGACAATGACAGACACACAGGTAAACTGGCAGTTTGAAGTAATTTGGTCGGCGAATGGTTAAGATTCTGAGGTACATAAAACTAGAAAAAAAATATGCACCCTGATTTTTTAAGCCTGGACAAATCATAAGAATCTGATGGATAGTTATGCAATATTTGTTGGAGCGTTTATAGTTGTATATCTGAAATATTAAACGTAAAATTTCTAGATTTTTACCGTAGTAAATTATTTCAGAGGATAATTGACAATGTCAAATTCATTAGAAAATGATTGCGATTAATACAAAAGATAACTTAGAATGTACAATGATCTTAGTAAAGGATTTTTTACAAATCCAAATATTTTTGTTATTCATATACAGGTAGGCATTTTGTCATAAATCCCGTTTTTTTAATATTTAGGGATGGGTTATGGATCTGTCCCCTTTTTTTTTCTGGAACATTGTCATTGCAGCGATGATGAAAAACATTTGATCCAGTTCTGCTTCTGAGAAATGTGAATGATTTGTTGATCCTGAGTTTGCAACTTGATTTTAGATTTATGATGGACAATTGTAAACTTAGATGGATCAGGACAACTGTTAGTTGTTGTGTATAGCCTTTGTATCTACAGCTATTATTAGCTGATAGCCAATCGGAAAGTAGCTTTGTAAGGTGTCTTGGTTGTAGTTGACCTGCTGTTCTACAGGGGTTGTTGCCTGTTCTTCCTCGGTCATTGTTGTCTGTTCTTCCTCTGGGGCTGTTGCCTGTTTTTCCTCAGGGGTTGTTGTCTGTTCTTCTTCAGTCATTGTTGTCTGTTCTTCCTCTGGGGCTGTTGCCTGTTTTTCCTCAGGGGTTGTTGTCTGTTTTTCTTCAGTCATTGTTGTCTGTTCTTCCTCTGGGGCTGTTGCCTGTTTTTCCTCAGGGGTTGTTGTCTGTTTTTCTTCAGTCATTGTTGTCTGTTCTTCCTCTGGGGTTGTTGCCTGTTTTACCTCAGGTGTTGTTGCCTGTTCTTCCTCAGGGGTTGTTGTCTGTTCTTCTTCAGTCATTGTTGTCTGTTCTTCCTCTGGGTTTGTTGCCTGTTTTTCCTCAGGTGTTGTTGTCTATTCTTCCTCAGGTGTTGTTGCCTGTTTTACCTGAGGTGTTGTTGCCTGTTCTTCCTCATGCGGTTGTTGCCCGTGTGCAGTTCCCAGCTCTTCTTCTACAAGTTGGTGGTAGCTGGTATGTACTTTCTTCTGCTTAGCAGGCAAGGCTTGAGCAGTATTGCGTTCTTTCGTCTTGTACGAGTCTCTTATGTTTCAGTTCTGACGTGAGCACGAGGTGGTCCAGGTTGTAATGTGTGCACAAAGACCAACCACCTGTTTTTCTGCACACTTGATTACAACTATATATAAAAGAGCTACAATCCGAGGAGTAGAAAAGAGAAACAAAAGAATATATTTAGTGTTATATGTAATGTTGAATCTGTCAGACAGCAACTAACAGCCTAATCGTTTCTACTGCTTAGGATTCTTTTACACACACAGCTCGTACACTGGACCTTCAAGCTCATTGCCCTTCTCCGTTTCTTTATATTTTGATTGCATCGATGATGAAAAACATTTTATCCAGTTCTGCTTCTGAGAAATGTGAATGATTTGTTGATCCTGAGTTTGCAGCCAGTTTATATGTGGTGCTCGGTCGCAAAAAAATGTGAAACTTCATAAATGAAAAGCAGGGTATTGCTTTATTTGGAAACAATTTTTGTAAATATGAAGCATTAGATGTACTATGAAGATGATGTTACTATGTGGCAATGTTAAACACAGACATAACTGGCAATTTGAAGGAATTTATTCGGTAATTGGTTAAGATGCTGAGATTTTTAAAAGAAGTAATATCCATCCTGGATTGTCAAAGCCTTGACAAATCATTCTAATCTTCTTTGTTCGTTCTCAATCTCCCACTACCAAACCCTGAAAGGGGTTAAGTAGCAGAATGTAGTCCAGAGAATGGAGTGCGTTGGGTCGTAGTTTACAGCTTGGCTACGATATTTACACCTTTTGGTCCAACACATCCGACTTCAGCAAGCATTTTTTAGTACCAGGTTAGCATTCCATCTTCGATGCCTTCTTCTTAGCCAGTCTGCCCTGCTGCAGCCTGTTATCCAGGATCACCGCGTGGAGGTGTAGAAAGGTTTTGACAGCTATGGTTCGCTGGCCCTGATGCTAGCAGTCAGCTATGGGTCGCTGACTACTGCAGCTCATGTGCTGCTCAGCATCTTGATCGCCATTCTAATCTGATAATATGCAATTTTTGTTATAGCAGTTATAGCTGTAATTCTGAAATATTAGATTAGAAATTTAAGATTCTAGCCCTTGGCAAAGTTATTTATTTCGAACACAATTCACTGTCAAATTCATTAAAATTTATTGTGAAGGTTTGATTAATACGAAAGATAACTTAAAATGTACAATGATCTTAGTAAAGGATTTTTTTTTACTTATCCCAATTCAATGTATTTTTTTGTTTGTATGGAAGTGGACAGTTTAGCGTAATTCTTTTTAATATTTAGGGACGGGTCATGAATCGGTCCCATTTTTTTCTGGAGCATTTTGATTGCAGCGATGATGAAAAACATTTTATCCAGTTCTGCTTCTGAGAAATGTGAATGATTTGTTGGTCCTGAGTTTGCTACCAATTTTTATGTGGTGTTCGGTCGTAAAAAGTGTGAAACTTTACTAATGAAAAGCAGGATATTGGTGTTTTTGGATACAATTTCCTAAATTTAAGTATTAGATGTTCTCAAAGATGATGTTACTATGTGGCAATGACAGGAACAGAGGTTTAACTGGTAGTTTAAGGAAATTGCTTCAGTGAATGGTTAAGATACTGAGGTACATTAAACTGTAAAAAATATGCATCCCAAATTTTTAAAGCCTGGACAAATCATAATAATCTAATGGTTTGTTATGCAATATTAGCTGGAAGAATCTATAGTTGTTTATCTAGAATATTAGATTAGTAGAAATTCTAGATTTTGGCGTTAGTAAATTATTTTAGAGGATAATTCACCCTATCAAATTCATTACAAATTATTGTGAAGGTCTGTGATTAATACGAAAGCATTTTTAAATATCCATAATCCCATTCTTTTAATATTTAGGGATAGGTTATGAATCTGTCCTTTGTTTATCTGGAACATTTTGGTTGCAGCGATGATGAAAAACATTTGATCCAGTTCTGCTTCTGAGAAATGTGAATGATTTGTTGATCCTGAGTTTGCAACTTGATTTTAGATTTATGATGGACAATTGTAAACTTAGATGGATCAGGACAACTGTTAGTTGTTGTGTATAGCCTTTGTATCTACAGCTATTATTAGCTGATAGCCAATCGGAAAGTAGCTTTGTAAGGTGTCTTGGTTGTAGTTGACCTGCTGTTCTACAGGGGTTGTTGCCTGTTCTTCCTCGGTCATTGTTGTCTGTTCTTCCTCTGGGGCTGTTGCCTGTTTTTCCTCAGGGGTTGTTGTCTGTTCTTCTTCAGTCATTGTTGTCTGGGGTTGTTGCTTGTTTTTCCTCAGGTGTTGTTGTCTATTCTTCCTCAGGTGTTGTTGCCTGTTTTACCTCAGGTGTTGTTGCCTGTTCTTCCTGAGGGGTTGTTGTCTGTTCTTCTTCAGTCATTGTTGTCTGTTCTTCGTCTGGGGTTGTTGCCTGTTTTTCCTCAGGTGTTGTTGTCTATTCTTCCTCAGGTGTTGTTGCCTGTTTTACCTGAGGTGTTGTTGCCTGTTCTTCCTCATGCGGTTGTTGCCCGTGTGCAGTTCCCAGCTCTTCTTCTACAAGTTGGTGGTAGCTGGTATGTACTTTCTTCTGCTTAGCAGGCAAGGCTTGAGCAGTATTGCGTTCTTTCGTCTTGTACGAGTCTCTTATGTTTCAGTTCTGACGTGAGCACGAGGTGGTCCAGGTTGTAATGTGTGCACAAAGACCAACCACCTGTTTTTCTGCACACTTGATTACAACTATATATAAAAGAGCTACAATCCGAGGAGTAGAAAAGAGAAACAAAAGAATATATTTAGTGTTATATGTAATGTTGAATCTGTCAGACAGCAACTAACAGCCTAATCGTTTCTACTGCTTAGGATTCTTTTACACACACAGCTCGTACACTGGACCTTCAAGCTCATTGCCCTTCTCCGTTTCTTTATATTTTGATTGCATCGATGATGAAAAACATTTTATCCAGTTCTGCTTCTGAGAAATGTGAATGATTTGTTGATCCTGAGTTTGCAGCCAGTTTATATGTGGTGCTCGGTCGCAAAAAAATGTGAAACTTCATAAATGAAAAGCAGGGTATTGCTTTATTTGGAAACAATTTTTGTAAATATGAAGCATTAGATGTACTATGAAGATGATGTTACTATGTGGCAATGTTAAACACAGACATAACTGGCAATTTGAAGGAATTTATTTGGTAATTGGTTAAGATGCTGAGATTTTTAAAAGAAGTAATATCCATCCTGGATTGTCAAAGCCTTGACAAATCATTCTAATCTTCTTTGTTCGTTCTCAATCTCCCACTACCAAACCCTGAAAGGGGTTAAGTAGCAGAATGTAGTCCAGAGAATGGAGTGCGTTGGGTCGTAGTTTACAGCTTGGCTACGATATTTACACCTTTTGGTCCAACACATCCGACTTCAGCAAGCATTTTTTAGTACCAGGTTAGCATTCCATCTTCGATGCCTTCTTCTTAGCCAGTCTGCCCTGCTGCAGCCTGTTATCCAGGATCACCGCGTGGAGGTGTAGAAAGGGTTTGACAGCTATGGTTCGCTGGCCCTGATGCTAGCAGTCAGCTATGGGTCGCTGACTACTGCAGCTCGTGTGCTGCTCAGCATCTTGATCGCCATTCTAATCTGATAATATGCAATTTTTGTTATAGCAGTTATAGCTGTAATTCTGAAATATTAGATTAGAAATTTAAGATTCTAGCCCTTGGCAAAGTTATTTATTTCGAACACAATTCACTGTCAAATTCATTAAAATTTATTGTGAAGGTTTGATTAATACGAAAGATAACTTAAAATGTACAATGATCTTAGTAAAGGATTTTTTTTTACTTATCCCAATTCAATGTATTTTTTTGTTTGTATGGAAGTGGACAGTTTAGCGTAATTCTTTTTAATATTTAGGGACAGGTCATGAATCGGTCCCATTTTTTTTGTGGAGCATTTTGATTGCAGCGATGATGAAAAACATTTTATCCAGTTCTGCTTCTGAGAAATGTGAATGATTTGTTGGTCCTGAGTTTGCTACCAATTTTTATGTGGTGTTCGGTCGTAAAAAGTGTGAAACTTTACTAATGAAAAGCAGGATATTGGTGTTTTTGGATACAATTTCCTAAATTTAAGTATTAGATGTTCTCAAAGATGATGTTACTATGTGGCAATGACAGGAACAGAGGTTTAACTGGCAGTTTAAGGAAATTGCTTCAGTGAATGGTTAAGATACTGAGGTACATTAAACTGTAAAAAATATGCATCCCAAATTTTTAAAGCCTGGACAAATCATAATAATCTAATGGTTTGTTATGCAATATTAGCTGGAAGAATCTATAGTTGTTTATCTAGAATATTAGACTAGTAGAAATTCTAGATTTTGGCGTTAGTAAATTATTTTAGAGGATAATTCACCCTATCAAATTCATTACAAATTATTGTGAAGGTCTGTGATTAATACGAAAGCATTTTTAAATATCCATAATCCCATTCTTTTAATATTTAGGGATAGGTTATGAATCTGTCCTTTGGTTATCTGGAACATTTTGGTTGCAGCGATGATGAAAAACATTTGATCCAGTTCTGCTTCTGAGAAATGTGAATGATTTGTTGATCCTGAGTTTGCAGCCAGTTTATATGTGGTTCTCGGTCACAGATAGGGGGACACTAGATAATTGAAAAGCAACGAAAAGCAGGATGTTTTGAAACAACATCCTAAATTGAAGCATTAGATGCACTCAAAGATGGCGTTACTATGTGACACTGACAGACACAGAGGTTTGATTGAGAGTTTGAAGGAATTTGGTCGGTGAATGTTTAAGATAATGAGAAATTTTTACTAGAGGAGATATGCATCCTGGATTATTAAAACTATTATCTGTGAGCACTAGTTAGTCCAGGTTGTAAGGTGTGCACAAATGACTAACCATCTGTTTGTCTGCACACTTGATTACAGCTATATATAAAAGATGACCTCTACAATCTGAGGGGTAGAAAAGAAACAATATATATATATATATAAACATGTACTGAACAGGGTTAAGGGACCATTTGAACCTTTCATTGAAATGGTATTATTTGCTTAAACTTAGTGAGTACATTACTTTCTGTTGTTGACATAAATCTCATGTTTCAGACCTCATGTTTCAGATCTGTTCACCAGGGGCATTGACATCCAGGCTGTTAACGTTGTGATCAACTTTGACTTCCCGAAACATTCGGAAACATACTTGCACAGGATTGGTCGATCGGGACGATACGGACACCTTGGTGTGGCAATCAATCTCATAACATATGATGACAGGTAATAATTTGCTTGGCTTAAGCCCTATTGGACCATCTTGGCTGTGGTGAATGTTCGATGATTCTAATTTTGGGCCAGCTTCAGAATGTTGCAGGTCCCAGCTGGGAACTGTGTGGCCTTGTAGTTAAGTGACATGGCTCACAATCCGAAGGTGCTGGGTT
This sequence comes from Ariolimax columbianus, assembly GCA_036924085.1. NCBI lineage: Eukaryota > Metazoa > Mollusca > Gastropoda > Stylommatophora > Arionidae > Ariolimax > Ariolimax columbianus. Next base: position 5,640,191 of record JAVGWX010000025.1, on the reverse strand, counting down.
CGCTTCCCAATCACAGCACCATCCGTTACCCAGGGGAAGCAAACCATTAGAAAATTCAGGAGGAAGCAGACCTTTACATAAAATTCATGCTAAAGTCTGATGCACTGTGCCAACAGGTGCAAAATTTTAAAAACAGCGTAACCACACCGCCATGGGGAATAGAGAAATAAGGCGAACGCAACAAAACAATATCCCAGCTCGGGATGAAGATACATCAGCCAATGAGCAGCCAGCGACTTATAGATAGACTGTTTGCATCAGGGGCTGCAAACCATATATGACCAAGACCCCTTCCCACCTCCATTCAGCGACCCTGGAAACAGGCTGCACTTGTGTAGTCCGACTGGTAAGAGAATACGGATTGCAGTGGGAAGACAAAAACAGGTGCCAATGGCACCCTCCATTTGGATCTGTCTAGATCCTTCCGACAGGTCATCGTCGTCGTACCATTTCCCACCAAGTATTCTGCGCTGGCTGGAACCATATGGTACTCTAAAATGATCAAAATGCATGTCATGTTAAGGATCTTCAATTCTAGTGTGAAGTCATTTTCAATTCTAGTGTGAAGTCATTTTCAATTCTAGTGTGAAGTCATTTTCAATTCTAGTGTGAAGTCATTTTCAATTCTAGTGTGAAGTCATTTTCAATTCTAGTGTGAAGTCATTTTCAATTCTAGTGTGGAGTCATTTTCAATTCTAGTGTGAAGTCATTTTCAATTCTAGTGTGAAGTCATTTTCAATTCTAGTGTGAAGTCATTTTCAATTCTAGTGTGAAGTCATTTTCAATTCTAGTGTGAAGTCATTTTCAATTCTAGTGTGAAGTCATTTTCAATTCTAGTGTGAAGTCATTTTCAATTCTAGTGAAGTCATTTTCAATTCTAGTGTGAAGTCATTTTCAATTCTAGTGTGAAGTCATTCTCAATTCTAGTGTGAAGTCATTCTCAATTCTAGTGTGAAGTCATTCTCAATTCTAGTGTGAAGTCATTTTCAATTCTAGTGTGAAGTCATTTTCAATTCCATTGTGAAGGATTGGGTGACATGCGTGTGTTCCCCCCTTGGAACATGCCCAAGACACATCACGCACAAGGGGAGGGATGCAGCTACGACCTTTCTGAGGGTTACGGGAACAACGAGACGATATATATGTGTATGTTATGGCATGTTAAATGTATGATACGTTAATGTATGCTACGTCAAATGTATGTTACGTTAATGTATGCTATGTTATGTGTAGCCAAGATTCATCAGTGCATGAGCTATAGCTGACTGCTTGCACCAGGGTCAGCAACCATAGCTGACCAAGACCCTATTCCGCCTCCATGTGGTAGCACTAGTGTAGTCTGGCCAAGGGATAAAGATTGCGATGTGAAGGCAAACCTGTTACGTAAAAAAGCTTGCTGAATTCTGATTTGTTGAGCCGAAAGGCACAGATATTGCAACCTAACTGTAAACTACAGTACAATGTCATATCCTTTTCAGGGCGAACTCCAAAGAAGGTCATGTTATGTATGGACTATAGTATGTCCATCTTTGTTCAGTCCGCTTGTGTTAGACGTTTGTGATCTCGTTTCATATTTTTTGGCACGGGAAAATCCGCTGGTGACTTGCCAGGCCAATCCCAGTATCTGTTACCGACGACCGTTAGGTTGGTAGCCCCTGGAATATATGATCACCTATTTTTGGAACTGGTGGTGGTGAAAGCGTAAATTAGAACAAAGTAGACCCACAAGATTTTTAACTTGAATTTTGCCAGATGAGCGACTGATCAATTTCCAACTGTCATGGGATTTTTAACGTGCGCACCACTGTACACAGGTATTCGATCTCACTACTCAGAGATCAGGGGAAATATTTAATGGATTATCCACAGTATTTGAACCTGTGACCTCCAGTGGGCCCCTCACCCATTATGGTACGGTATGTACATGCATGGCTTGGCTTTGTTCGTTCTCAATCTCCCACCACCAAACCCTGAAAGAGTTAAGTAGCAGAATGTAGTCCAGAGAACGGAATGCGTTGTGTCGTAGTTTACAGCTTGACTGCGATATTTGCACCTTTCGATCCAACACACCTGACTTAGGAAGCAATTTTTGAGTACCGGGTTAGCATTCCCTTTTCGATCCCTTCTCCTTTGCCAGTCTGCCCTGCTGCAGCCTGTTATCGAGGATCACTCCATGGAGGTGTAGAAGGGTATTGGCAGCTCTGGTTCGCTGGCCCTGACGCTAGCAGTCAGCTATGTGTCAATGACTACTGCAGCTCATGCGGTGCTCAGCATCTTGATCCCATGTACATACATAATAAAGATATTTTCGAAAATATTTCTAACTAAAATGAAAACTTGTTTTTGTCCGTCCAGATTTGCTCTTCATAAGATTGAGCAAGAGCTGGGCACAGAGATCAAGCCTATACCTAAAACTATTGACCCATCCCTCTATGTGGCCGATGCCCAGATGGTGGACCCCGACATGGAAGAAGAATTTTACAGACTGCAGCAGCGACAACCACCCAACCATCAACAGCCACGCGCCAACAGCAGCCATCAGCACCACGCAGCAAGGGCACCGCCCCCACACCAGCACCAAACAGTTGCTTAGTTGTGACAGTCAGAAGTGTGTGAACAAGTTGTGTGGATGTTGGTTGTTTTGACAAGAAAATTGGTTCATGACAGCGTTAAGTATTTTGGTGTTGAGGGGATCCTTTGATAATGTTAAAAGTGTTGTGTTCGTGTGTGTAAATACGCGTGCTTGTGTTCCGGGACTCGGATGGAATGAAAGGAATAGTGACTTTTGACGTATGAGACGGATAAGGATTGGGCACAGGGCCTGCTAACTTATACTGTTGATAAAGTAACCCATAGCATTACTGCCGTAGGGGTGTGAGGTGTTAGCGATCTCACATTTCAAAGGCTCGGCTATATGAGGGCAGTAGCCATTTCCTCTCCCTCTCTGCTTTTACTTCCCGGACTGAACCGGTACCCATTTAAGGCTGAGTCGACCCGGGAGCCGTTGCAGTCCAAATAAAAAAAAACATTTCCTCAACGGGAATGAACCCAGGACCACTCGAATGTGAAGCCAGCTCGCTAACCACTGTGCTGCGTGGCTCCTACTGTAGATACAAAAGGTAAAAATAGCAGCTGTGTCCCATAGTAGTAGAGGAGTGGCAGAGCCAAGTCAGATGTGTATTTTTGGATTCTGGTGTCATCGGCGTTTGCTAGTGCCATTGAAGAACTATTCATGATCATGTGATTCATTCGTCGCCTATTCTGTTACTTTGAAAGGGTAGCATATAATAGTAATACTGTAGCCTGCCAGACTAAGGAGGGTTGTTTGTGTGACTAGCTACCTCATTCAGCAGCAACAATAAACTACAAGAAAGAAAAAGGCCTCTAGACCCCATAGTAGAAGTGAAGCGACTGAGTTGTCCATGATTCACGATGTTTATGTTCTGTTTTGTTTTTTGTTAAGAATTGATGACACTATGCTCCAGACACACCCATAGGTACTTGGTTTTCCTCAATTAATGTTAAGAGAATGCGGATAGTTCAGTCCTCTCAGGCACCAAACCCTGCCTCACACACGTTTGATCTTCAAACAGCGTTAGTTTCTGATTGTCAAACAGATCTTCTGATACCTGAGCAAATTATCCCGATATTGAAAGTTTGCATGCGGGAAAATATGTTGATATGCTTGTCCTTACAAGAGGAGGCAGACAGACTGGCAAAAGAAGGTGCAAGACTACCACAAACAGATACTAGTATGACGTACGAAGAGTCAAAACGGCTTATCAAAGCCAGATACATGACCAAATGGGAAACCGAACATACTGGTTACACCAAAAACGATGCCTATTACCAGTTGAACTGAAGAGAGCAGGTCGTTGTCTTCAGACTTCGCACTGGCCACAATAGACTGAGGTACCACCTATTCAACAAATTGAAGATAGGGGGTACCGACGAATGCCCGTGCGGTACTGGTAAAATGACCGCTGAACATCTGCTGCAGAATTGCCCGACATACGAGGATCAGAGAGAGCAGATGTGGCCATTGCCAGTGGAACTGCAAGACAAGCTCTATGGTAGTGGCGAGAGTCTCAGGATGACCGCCGCTTTTTTCGAGAAAATAATGGTTACTGTCTGACTGTACGCAGAAGAAGAAGAAGAAGTCCTTACAAGAAAATATTTGCTCAAGGGTCATTCATAAAAGATGTCCACAAAATTCAGCAGATTTTTTTACCCTTCCCTCATATCCACCTCTGTGCACTTTGAATTAATCATTTTCCCTCCGGGGTAATTTGACCGATTTGTGTCAGGCTGATTTGAGCCAAAATGTTTGATCCCTTCTCCTTAGCCACTATGCACGAAAATCAGATTAATGCGCACAGTGGTCCTGTCAACATTCCTCTATCCTTGTGAGGCATGGACAGTTACAGCTGACCTTCAGCGAAGGATACAGGCCTTGGAGATGAGATGTTTCAGACGACTTTAAACGTCGCGTACAGGGACCGAGTTACAAATGAGGAGGTACGAGATAGAATTACAACAGCAATAAGGCCTTTTGAAGACCTCTTGGCAACTGAAAAGCAGACTTCGCTTGGTGCGGTCACATGACGAGATCAATTGGTCTTTCAGATACAATCCTGCGCGGAAGGGTGCAGGGCAGACGACGAAGAGGCCGTCCCAGGGAGAGGTGGGAGGACGACATAAAAGAATGGACCAATCTCCGACCAGAAGAGGCACAGGCAGCGGCCACTGGCAGAGGGGGGGTGGTGTGAAGTTGTGATTTTTTCCCCCAACGACCTCACCGATTACGGGATGACCTGATCTGACTTCAAATGCGTGATCATTGTGATAATAAAATATATCATTTCTAAGGCAAGGAATTCATAACTTTAAAAGCCATTTCTGAAAAATTCTCCAAAATTTTAAAACACATTCAAATCACCCATTCGTTTTGAGAAAATCATAGCTTCATGTATCCCAGATGTTTGGTTATAATTTTGTTTTCCTAACCAAGGAGAGTTCCAGCTGCTATGCAACAATGGCTGACGCTAGTGTTAAGTGGGCGAATTCACACTGATGACTTCAATGTTACAATTTCCAGCAGGGCGAATAAGATGCCACTGAACTGAAGAGAGCTAGACACGAACTGAAATGCTGTAATCACCTACTTCTTTTTCTTCTGCGTTCATTCTCATTTTCCTACTACCAAGGTATGAACATGGCTTTGCAAGTAGAAGGATGTAGTCCAGAGAAAGGAATGTGTTGTCGCTAGTTTACAGCTTGACTTGTGATATTTGCACCTTTCGGTCCGACACATTCGTCTTCGGCAGATCGCCTACTTATAATTAAGACAAAGTTTCGTTTTATACACGCCTGTGGTGTGTGTGGAGTCCTTATCATAGAGGGGATATCTTCTTCTTCTGCGTTCGTTCTCAGTCTCCCGCTACCAAGCCCTGAACAGGGTTTCACAAGTAGCAGGATGTAGTCTAGAGAATGAAATACGTTGTCGCTAGTTTACAGCTTGACTGCGATATTTACACCTTTTGGTCCGCCACATCCGTCTTCGATGGGAGAGGGCATATAAACATACTGGAAAGAATACAAAAAAGAGCAACAAAGATGATAGTGGGATTCCAGAATTACAGTTATGAGGAAATTCTCAGAAAAACTGGCCTACAGTGTCTAGAAGAGAGAAGAATTTGTGGTGACAATACAGGTTTATAAGATGATCAGAGAAATGGATAAGTTAGACTATAACAAGTGTTTTTAAAATACAGCCACCCACAATGAGGGCATAGCTACAAGCTGACTAAAGAGAGGTCCAGATTAGATATTAGGAAATATTTTTTTAGTCAGAGAGTGGTGTCTGCTTAGAATAAACTGGATAGCATAGCTTTTAGAGCAAGGTAAGATGTAAATGTGACTGGTTGTATACAGACCCTGCAGGGTCTTCTAAACCAGTATAAGTTAAGTTACAATACAGGGTCTATATATAGATAGCTTGAGTCTCTTACCCGTTCAGGCTAATTATGCCGATTTTTGTCTTTGACGCAAATGCTCACACGCACAAGAAAAAAAAAATTATTTACATGGCTTACCCTACCCGTGTCCATATTACACATAACTCTCTTCTTTCTCTCTCTCTCTCCACCCCCTCTCCCCCCCCCTCCTCTGTTGTGGGCATTTTTTGTGGATAGCCTCCAATGCGTTTGCTTGACTGAATTGTGAGTGCCAGTTTGGATGACTTTGAACTGCAGGTGTATCATGTTGCCGTCCATGTGGGTTTTCCTTATCAGCATAAATCAGTGGGTACGTGTGTATGAACATTGAGTGCGACAATCTGCTGTTGAAGTTAAATATTACGAGAGGTTGCTCAGAAAGTAATGCCCCAGATTTTTTTCCATCCCAGGATAAAGATAGCGAGTGAAAATTTACAGGATGCAGTGATTTGTTTTACTGAGCATGCGTGCGTAATTGCACAATCTTCTGACGTATAGCGCTGAATTAGTGGTGGGACAAGTGCTACAAACAGCGCAAGCTTTAATTGAATTCTCGGTGGTGGTGGTGAAAGTAAGTGTGAATATTCACAAACATTTAAGTACTGTCTATGGAAGTTATGCAGCCTGTAGGAACACTATTGAACGCTGGGTTCAGAAAGTTAAAGCTCCAGGAAGTAGAGGGACTTAGATGCATGCTCGCCTGCGGCCTGAGCATTCTTCCGCAGCCACCATCAGCCAAGACATAATGTAGCTTGCTGATGCCATTATTCATGAGAATAATTGTATCACAATTTATCGCACTACATTTTTGTCAGCAATGGAAGTGAGATGCCATTTTCTGCGATTTTGGATATTCGAAGATAAATGCAAGACGGGCTCATCAAAGTCGCACAGCTGACCACAGACATCAGAGGTGCAGGAAAGGCAAAATGAAGTAGATGTGGGCAGCGATCATGTGCAAATTAAACATTCAGTTATACTGTTATTGATTTTCATACATTGTGAATAAATAGTTTCAGAAACAACAATTGTGGTGCATTACTTTCTGAGCAATCCTCGCTCGTATTTTTAGTACGTGTATTCATTCATTCATTTTGACTTTTCACTACATGTGTTGTTGTTTGAAGCTCGTACTGAATTAACCCTTTTCATTCCGAGCTAATTTTGTCGATTTGTGTCTTTCAGACCAGGCCAAAATGTTGAAATTTTGTGCGAGTTTTATTCAAAATAAAATGAATAAATATTGAACAAATTGAGCTAAAATTATGATCTAAACACATAATTAAACTACCAATAATTATTCCGAATTACTGGGTGACCTCTCCTTCAGAGCTGGTTACAACTGTTGCGGGTCCCAACGTCTCTTCCAACGTTCTGTCTTACGCCACGGTGGACCAGTGGCCTATCTGTGGCATCGTGAATGTTGTTGTGGGATGCAAGGGAGTCGGACAAATGTGTCCGTGGCTGTTCCCATGGTCGTTTATTGCCTATGGAGTACCCCGTCGATCGTCTGTTCTTCGCAGTAAGTGGGCGCCCCAGCGACACACAAAGCGCGCCCCCCACCCCCAAGCAATGTTTCATCTGGTCTGCATAAATAACCATCTTCCACCAAGGACAATTGATGTATGTCCAAGTTATGCGTCTCTCAAAGGAGGCTTGGGTCACCTAGTTTGGACTCCATCTCCTTTGCGAGTGTCCATGTTTCCGCAGCTAACCATATAGCAGGTAGTGCTGTGGAGTTGAGTTAGAGAGATGCGCAGGCTCTGGTCGTGCATGTTGTCCAGTAGAGACTTTATCGAAAAGAAAAATGTCCAACCCGCACGGCGCGTCTTGTCAACTCTGGGCTTAAGTTGTTCTGCATGTTGAGCATGTCCAAGGTAGATGCACGTTGTCGAGTCTCTCTCCATCTAAATAACTATTCATAATAAAGATGATATATTAGTATGAAGCAGGTGTAAATTAGAGAGAAAATTATTTTGGTACATACCACATCGTGTATTTAGTAAATATATTGGCCAATTCCTTGACAATTTGGGCATGTGTTGAATATACACGAGTAGTCCAGATGCACGATCATTGGACTGATAAATAATTGTTTTTTAGGTCTTGAAGTCCAACTTTCGTTGTTAAAAAAAAAATAAACTTTGTTGTTGTTTGCGAATGTCCACAATGAGAAGGTTACTCGTTTGTGCGCCGTGAAAAGGACATTAAGTGGCAGGTTGCAGTCCTCACACCCCGAGCGTGCTGATGGTGGAGGACTGGGGTCCTCCAGGCGGTTGTACAATGCTTGACTTTATCTGCATGTTGCTCATTACGGGATAACGTTGATCCCTTAGCTTGTTAGCCAGACTGCCATGAAAACAGCCCGTTTCCAGGGAGGGCTACAGGTAAGCCGAAGTAAGGGTCTTGGCCAGTATATTTGACCTGACCCTGACTAACATGTCTGATCAGTATGTTGTGCCTGACCAGATGTTAGTCTTCCTCCCCAACTGGAAAGGCTAAATGTGCTTAGCATTTTTTTCCATTTCAAAGCCACTTCACCGATGGCAGTTGCAACTGATACTTTTGCGATACGATACTTTTGCGATACAATTTATTTTAGTATATCGATGGACTGTTTGGGAAGCAAATGTTACAGAAGGTTACTCATGCGTTTAAATGCAGACTCAATGTGCCGTGTTTCATGTCATGCTTAGGCGGTGTAAGGGCAGACAAGCCAACACCATTATTAGTCTGCCGTGTTCGCTGAACATAGGGCTGCTGCAACAGTTGTTCTCAATCTGTGCCATCCTCCGCCGAGTTGGCAGACACCCTGCACTTAATTAGCAATTCTTCCGGTAAAATAAGGCAGGCTTTAGCAACACTGGATTACAATAAACTTTAAAAATATTTGTGCCTTGTACATCAACAACGAATGCCAGTGTGACAAATTGGTTTCCAGTGCTGAGTGATGTACAACGGGGGTGTGTTCTTTCGCCACTTTTGTTAAGGATTTAAATTGATAACATTACACAGTATGGGACCCAGAGGTTCGAGGTAAGGAGTTCTCAGGTGATGGAGGTCGCGGGTTCAAATCACGGTGGGGGACGGCGTGGCCCAGTGGTTAAGTGGCACGGCTCACAATCCGAAGGTGCTGGGTTCGATCCCCATCACAGCACCGGCCGTTACCCCGGGGAAGCAAACCCTTAGAAAATGCAGGAGGAAGCAGACCCTTACATAAAATGCATGCTGAAGTCGGATGTACTGGGCCGACAGGCGCAAAATAAAAACCACAGTGCAACGCACACCCGCCTTGGGGAATAGATAAATAAGGTGAACGCCAAAAAAAAAAAAAAAATCACGGTGGAGACTGGTATTTTTATTATGCGGATAGGTTGGTTACAAATTTCTGTTCATATCTCCGAGTAGTGAGGTCAGATACCTGCGTGCAGTGGCACACGCGTTTAAAATTCTTTGGCCTGTTGGAAATCGAAAAGAGTAAGCAAAATGGCCGCAGCTCGGCAAAATCCAAGTTAAAAATTTATTCAAATTATTCTATGGATTCTCGCCCCACAGAGAGTGTTGTAAAAAGAGGATTGCGGCTATAACATCAAGTCTTGGTTATGTGGTTAGCTGAGAGGTCTAGATGGTGCCTAACAGGCTGCGGGTCTACCTTGCTCTAATTTACGTTTCCACCACCACCAGTCCGAAAAAGGCAATCCTATATTTCAGAGGCGGCTACCAACCTGACAGTTGGTAACAGATACTGGAATTGACCTGGCAAGCAACCAGCAAATTTTCACCTGCCAAAAAATATGACACAAAGGTCACACCTCCCCATGACATCTAACGACACAAGTAGACGGAAGATAAGATTCATAGACATTACGCAATTGGCTAACCTCCATGGGGGAGGGGGGGTCGTCCCTCAATGAATTGTTGATAATCAGGTCATCTTTTACCAAAACGGGGAAAACCTACACCACCACCTAACTAATTTTTCGCTTGAAACGAATGTGACATGAAGATAACACAGACAAGACAGAGACTATGTTGATGTCACGTGACCACATACAGAGAAATTTCCACATCAGTGACATTAGAATCAATAATCACTCTCTGAACAGTATCTCAGACATCAATCAAGAGCGGGTTGTCATGGATGGCACAGGCTGAGACAACAATCGGACACGTCACTCCAGCTGAGACAATAGCCAAAGGGAAATGATGGAATACCAGAGAGTCATCATAACCTTAGACAAAGAATGCAGAGAACGGAACAACGAGAGAGCAGATCATGAGGTAAATCAGCTAACTGAGAACACACAGGAGAGTGGTGCTGTCATTTACTCCGACGGATCAGTCGTGCACAGTGGGACATCAGGCTGGGGTTTCTCGTCCAGAGTGAGAGGAGAGGTCGTTGCTGAGCACAGTAGGGCATACATGTCAACAATCTCCAGTATGAGAATGGAGACGGAAGCAGTGACCTCAGCACTGAAATGGATATCTGAGACTTCTATTACAAGGGCAGTCATCGTGACAGACGCGCAAGCCGTACCTCAGAAAGTACGGAAGGGATGGCTTAGGTATGTGTGGATAGTTGCTGTTGAGGCCACAAACCTCCAGGCGTTGACATGGATCAACTGTCCTGCTCATGCCGGGGTTCGGGGCAATGAAAGAGCTGACATGACTTCACAAGCTCCCATGATGGGCACTTTGGTGATGGATAGAAGTGACATTTTGAAATCAATCAATGACCGCCTGCTGGATGAGGACACCGCAATAGATGAAGCAGCAATCCACAGACTGGAACGTTTCGACATTAAACGAGGTTCGAGCGAGGTGGGGCGCATGAGAGGACGGCGCAGGAGAGTGTACAACCAGCGAGCTACAGGGACCATCAGCATCCATACCTTACGCCATTTGATGAGAGAGACTGAGCACATATGGGTATGCTCAGAGTGCAGTGACGTCGATTCTTAGAAACAGAAACAAATATAATCAAGCAAGTAAGGGAGTTCAAATACCTAGATGGCAGAGTGGACAACAGATACAACCACCACATAGAATTTAGAAGATGAACAACAGCGACAGAGCGAACTACACAATAGCGACATCCAGAGAATGTCACACATCAAGGATGTCCTACAATACGTCAACCATTCGAAACACCGCTGGGCTGGTCATATATCCAGAACAGATGAAAGGTGGAGTACCATAACCACCATGTGGTACCCGCGCGACAAGAAGAGACCTCGGGGACGGCCCCCAACTCGCTGGTGAGATTCACTAGAAAAATACAACATTCACGACCCCACAACAGACAGACTACTATCACACTGGACGACATGCTCCCGCGACAGAAACGACTAGATCCTGAGTTGGGGACCTATCAAGGGTGACCACCCCTTTACGAAGAACGGGTCGAACAAAGAAAAACAGAATTTAGAAGGTGAACACAGTCCACTTTCAAATTGCATCGGTGTTGAAACACCATAGAGGGCTTCTTTCAACTAATAGAAGGCTGATAAGTACAGTTTATTCTTACATTGTGTTACCAATGTCAGTCTTGGCCCAAACTAGAAACATATAAGTGTGATCTGGAGACAATCTGTGACCGGATCCACACCACCATGCTGAGGCATCCAGTGGGGTCGGAACCAGTTAGTGCCGACATTGGCTTGGCTTCGTTCGTACTCAATCTCCTGCTACCAAACCCTAAAAGTAGCAGAATGTAGTCCATAGAACGGAATGCGTTGTCGTAGTTTACAGCTTGACTGCGATATTTGCGCCTTTCGGTCCTTCTTCTTCTTCATACGCAGTCAGACAGTAACCATTATTTTTTCTAAAAAAGCGGCGGTCATTCTGAGGCTGTCGACACTGCCATAGAGCTTGTCTTGCAGTTCCACTGGTGATGGCCACATCTGCTCTCTCTGATCCTCGTATGTCGGGCAGTTCTGCAGCAGATGTTCAGCGGTCATTTTACCGGTACCGCACGGGCATTCGTCGGTGCCACCTATCTTTAATTTGTTGAATAGGTGGTACCTTAGTCTATTGTGGCCAGTGCGAAGTCTGAAGACAACGACCTGCTCTCTTCTGTTCAACTGGTAATAGGCATCGTTTTTGGTGTAACCAGTATGTTCGGTTTCCCATTTGGTCATGTATCTGGCTTTGATAAGCCGTTTTGACTCTTCGTACGTCATACTAGTATTTGTTTGTGGTAGTCTTGCACCTTCTTTTGCCAGTCTGTCTGCCTCCTCGTTGCCTTGGATGTTGCAGTGTGATGGGACCCACTGTACCACTACCCTTTTTGCACCTTTCGGTCCAACACATCCGACTTCAGCAAGCATTTTTTAGTACTGGGTTAGCATTCCCAGTTCTTCGTGTCTCAGGTGACGCTACGACGATTATGGGACATTTTCTCAGTTGGTGTATGTCTTAGGCCCCTAGTGACTATCCGGCCTGTCTCTTTCATTGCTGTATCAGTCAGTTAATCAACACCTTAACAGTACTCATTCAACCTTCTTCTTCTTATTCGTTGTTCGTTCTTAATATCCCTCTACGAAGTCCTGAAAAGGGCTTTGCAAGTAGCAGGATGTTGTTCGGAGAACGGAATGCGTTGTGTCGTAGTTTACAGCTTGACTGCGATATTTATAGCCTTTCAGTCCGACACATCCGACTTCAGCAGGAATTTGTGTGTACCGGGTTAGCCTTCCCTCTTTGATCTCTTCTCCTTAGCCAGTCTGCCCTGCTGCAGCCTGTTATCCAGGATCACCGCGTGGTGGTGTAGAAGGGTCTTGGCAGCTCTGGTTCGCTGACCGCTGCAGCTCATGCGCTGCTCAGCATCTTAATCCCAGAGCCGACATTGACTCTCAACAAATCAAGTGACTTGGTCATTTTGTCTGAATGCAGTTTTAACGAGCCTGCAATGTGGTCCACGAACAACTGACCTCAATGTAAGTGGATCGAGGGTGCCCTCTGACACATTCTGAAAGTCAACCTAATGACAACACAAGGCTTTCACTTGATGAAAACAAGAAATCTACACGTCACGCCTATCTGGAACACCTCATGGAAAGTGCAGCGGGACAAAAGAAAAAAGCTAAAACCTGTATAAGTGCTCTACTAGAGATTACACCGGGGGGAAAAAACAAGTACGGAGCTAATATTACTTCATGTCATTATGCTGGTTTAGAGTCTGGATACAACCAGTTTTTCCTCTTGTATTTCCCGTAACCACGAAAGGTCGTAGGGGCATTACTCAGCCAATGAATGATACGTCTTGGGCATCTTGCTAATCTAACAAGGCCCAATCTCTCCGGGATGATGTGTTTTAGTTCATTATTAATCTGTGTTATTGTTGGTTTATATTGTTTTTGATGTGTCTGTATGTTAGTTTCTGAGATACAAGAAGATGGTGATAGTGTTGAAAAACAGCACAAACTTACGGCACCTATTTTGGGGTTATGCCAAGTTGTCTAATAAATCCGTGAAATTGTCACAAAAGGACTGATGGAGTTCTTAACAAAATCAGTATATCTGTTAGTTGTCACTACAAACGTATTTATAATATCTACGTAAACAAACTAAACAGATCTACCTCATAAAAATTGTTTGCAATAACTTAAGTTATACTCAATAAAGGGATATTCTTCAAATTGAATGAAATAAAGAATATATTGTTTCAAATTTTTTTATCAACAGCCTCAAGCGCATCTTTGATTTAAAAAATGGACAAGAAGGAAGTCACGTATATTTACATTCGCATGTGCAGCCATTTCCATAGCATTATCCCGAATTCTTATACACGATATTACTGGTCGTTGTCGTTTGGTTTTGCATAGTGCCTTCCGTAGGGAAACGTATTATTTTATCGGGCGCGTCTTGAAACCCCAAGCGCGTTGTAAATGTTGTGTGTGTTGAGTGCGAAGTCCAAATGGTCTCTCCTTTTCAGGAGGTTGATGATGTCGTTTGGATTTGGGATGGCCATGTGTTTGTAGATTTCTCTCCCAGTATTCCCATTGTTCATCTATTCAGCCAGACCTCTTTGGTTGTTTGCAGTCTTCAGTAGATGTTTGACTGTCTGTAGGGTTGTTGGTGTGTATTGTTGTTCTTGACTTGATCCTTTGTTAGCCAGTTAGTCTACCTTGTCATTGCCAGGTGTATTTGAGTGACCAGCAATTCATTGCATAGCTATTCTTTCATGGAATGTGATAAGTTGATTGACATCTAGGGATTTTGGGGTAAGTTCAGGCTTACAATGACCACCATCTCAGAGCTTGGCTTGAGTTCGTTTGTTCTCAATCTCCTGCTACCAAACCCTAAAAGGGCTTAAGTAGCAGAATGTAGTCCAGAGAACGGAATGCGTTGTGTCGTATTTTACAGCTTAACTGCGATATTTGCACCTTTCGGTTCAACACATCCGACTTCAGCAAGCATTTTTTTAGTACCGGGTTTGCATTCCCTCTTCGATCCCTTCTCCTTAGCCAGTCTGCCCTGCTGCAGCTTGTTATCCAGGATCACCGCGCGGAGGTGTAGAAGGGTCTTGGCAGCTCTGGTCGCTGGCCTTGACGCTAGCAGTCAGCTATGGGTCGCTGACCACTGCAGCTCATGCGCTGCTCAGCGTCTCGAGCCCCTTCTAGAGCTTGAAGGACGGATGATGAGTATGTAAAGCTTTTGATGGGAAAGCATAAAATACAGTCCTCAACCGGTACAGAGCTACTCCCAGTTCTGTTATTTCTGCCTCATAGCTTGACCATCTTCCCACAGGCATCAAACAGCTCATCAGATGTTCTGTCTGGATACTTTCATCAAACAGCTCATCGGATGTTCTGTCTGGATACTTTCATCAAACAGCTCATCGGATGTTCTGTCTGGATACTTTCATCAAACAGCTCATCGGATGTTCTGTCTGGATACTTTCATCAAACAGCTCATCAGATGTTCTGTTTGGATACTTTCATCAAACAGCTCATCAGATGTTGTCTGGATACTTTCATCAAACAGCTCATCAGATGTTCTGTCTGGATACTTTCATCAAACAGCTCATCGGATGTTCTGTCTGGATACTTTCATCAAACAGCTCATCAGATGTTCTGTCTGGATACTTTCATCAAACAGCTCATCAGATGTTGTCTGGATACTTTCATCAAACAGCTCATCAGATGTTCTGTCTGGATACTTTCATCAAACAGCTCATCAGATGTTCTGTCTGGATACTTTCATCAAACAGCTCATCAGATGTTCTGTCTGGATACTTTCATCAAACAGCTCATCAGATGTTCTGTCTGGATACTTTCATCAAACAGCTCATCAGATGTTCTGTCTGGATGCTTTCATCAAACAGCTCATCAGATGTTCTGTCTGGATACTTTTTGTACACTCTGTATCCCACTTTTATAGGGGCCTTAACCCTTTCGCTGCCACACTTTCTTCAGCCAAGTCTGGCCCAGTGCCACCACATTTTTTGGACATGATCAGTTTTACAAGGACAATCTCCTGTTGACCCATTACCATCATAACTTGAATCAAAGTTCAGTTCTATATCAGATTCTGAGTCCGTTATATTAGTAGAAGTAGGTAACAAGTCTGAATCAGAGTCATTATGGACCTGAGTATCATCAGCTACATCGCTCATTGTGAAGTGTTTGTTTCCGTATTGAAAAATTCAATAAAAACGTTATATTTCGGACTGGGTGCATTAAAATAATCAAACTATATGTCTAGCCATCTTGTAGACCTCTCTAACTTATGGAGGTAACATTCTGGTAAAGTAAAACCAGTGTTGTGCAGTGAAAATCGCCATGAAAAAATCTGATAGTTTGTCGACAATAGTCGTCCACGGCACTGTAAGGAGGGTTAAAAGCAGACCCATCAATATAGACATGTATCCATTCTGAATCATACTTAAACATCACGTTTTATTTACTTTTTTTTCCTAAGGTGCACTTTATATTTTCACTTACATAGGCAGCGTTATGCGTATCATTGCTGAAATGTGTTTCTTTAATTTTTGTGTGAATGTTCATTTTTGTTCTTGTAAATAGTATTTGCCATTGAGTATTACAATGCTAGTTCTGGAATCTTCATTCTTTGCAGTCCAAATGAATTTTTCCGATCTGTGTCTTACAGTCTCTAGACAAGAGCTGATACGTCAAATAGTTTTTTTTGTTTTTCTTCTAAATAAAATTAATTAAAATTGAGCAAATTTACCTAAAATTATGATCTAAAGAGACAAAATGGATGTGAATAATTCCTAATAAAAATATATATTAGTAATTTTCTTCATCGTTCTCAAACTCCTGCCACCAGGCCCCAGAAAGAGCTTTGCATATAGCAGGATGTAGTCCGGAGAACGGAATTCGCCGTGTCGTAGTTTGCAGCTTGGTTACTATATTTGCATATTTTGGTCCGACACATCCGACTTCAGCATGCCATTTTTGGGTACCAGGTTAGCCTGCCCTCTTCGATAGCCAGAGAACCCTGTTGACCAGGATCACCACGTGGAGGTGTAGAAGGGTCTTGGTAGCTCTGGTTCATTGGCCCTGACTCTAGCAGTCATTTTTGGGTTGCCGACTGCTACATCTCATGCGCTGCTCAGCGTCTTGATCCCAAACATTCTCTATAGAAACATATATTAGTTTGAAGTGTTAAATGCCATTTAAAGTCCCACTTTATTGAATACTAAATGACGTTTAAGATATCAATTGTGACATTTGTGTCTTATTTCAGCCAATCAAGGCGAAGGATAAATTGTAGCGATAACATTGTAGCGATAACATTGTAGCGATAACATTGTAGCGATAACAATGGAGTGATAACATTGGATTGTTAACATTGGATTGTTAACATTGTGACAACTGGAATGATACCAAACATTGGAGTGATAACATTGGATTGTTAACATTGTGACAACTGGAATGATACCAAACATTGGAGTGATAACATTGGATTGTTAACATTGTGACAACTGGAATGATAACATTGGAGTGATAACATTGGATTGTTAACATTGTGACAACTGGAATGATAACATTGGAGTGATAACATTGGAGTTCTTCTCTTTGCGTTCAGGATCATTTGGTCATGCTATATCTGCATGCCAGTCGCCATGATGAAGTCTAGTCTTCACCAGGTCGGAGCGGCTGCCCCACAGCTTTTGTCTCAGCTCCAGACCCTCTAGCCTTCAGGATTGGGCATTCCTGTAGAATATGTTCATTGTTTTCGGCATCCTGTTCCACATGGGCACTCATCGGTGTGTGAGATCTTCAGTCGGTAAAGATGTTCTAGTAGTCTGCAGTGACCAGTTCTCAGGTTAATTAACGTAGTTTGTTGATTTCTTTTGAGATAGTGAATCGGGTCTGGTGTACTGCTTATGTTTCTGTCTTCTCTCCATTGGTGTATTCACTGATTTCTGATGATGTTCGTCAGTTCTCTAACATTGGAGTGATAAGGGGACGGAATTATTCTCCTAGTGAACGGAACAAAAAAATTGTTTTAACAAGTTTAATATTGATATATTTTGGAAGAAAAACCAACTATTTGACGTGAAGGGTTGGGCCACTTGCCTCGGACTGTACGGCACAAATCTACCAAACTATGCTGTATTGTGAATGGTTAACATGAGCTGTTCTTAAGACCATTCATCTTTCATGTAGAACACATTTAAAACTATAGGGCTGTGTCATGTGTAAAGTCATACTACGAGGCGTGTTCAAATGAAAACAGACTGAACTGCAGCAAGTGAACATACATACGATGCGCATGATGTCACTTCTGTTGTAAACAGCACATACCAGCCGTCAAGTTTGCAAAATTTCATAATACTCTGACTCATAAGTTTCCTTGGCAGACCGTTGAAAATATGTGGATGTTATACGGAATCCGTCCAGAGTTGATCAGCGAATGGTGATTTGGTTTCTAACAGCTGAAAGATGTTGACAGTTGACATTTATTGCAGAATGCAGGAGTGTATGGTGGCAAAAGTGTGTCGAAGACAACAATGAAGAATTGGACAATGATGTTTAGATGTGAGTTAACGAAATATCTTCCGAGACCAGATCAGGCGCATATTGTTGCGTTAGAAACCGAATCACCGCTGATTAACTCTGGATGGATTCAGTATCAAACCTGCCATGTTTTCAACGGTCTGCTGAAGAAACTGAGTCAGTGAATAATGAAATTTTGCAAATTTGACGGTAAATTCTGTTTACACCAGAAGTGATGTCATCATGCGCATTGTACACATGTTGACTTGTTGCAGTTTGGTCCGGTTTTATTTTAACACGCCTGATTTATTTGGGTCGATACGGTATATATTTGTGTCGTCCACGTGGGATGGACCAGGCAAACGCCAGATTAGTTCCGCAGGTCACCACTGATAGTCCCTTACGTAAGAGCCTATCTAATGTGAACTATAATTTTTTGACAAATTTGTTGCCTTTATCCTAAGTGCTTCCTGTGATTCGACAATAGACATTGCACTGTTTCACCAACAACAAAGCGACTTCAGATTTGATCATTTGTCTCTCATCGTTGATTTTTTTTTTTTTAAATGAATTTTTTCCCCATATCGGCCTCCCTTACCCATCACATTTATTTGACTGATGCTATTTTTTAAAAACCTAAAGTTAAAACGATTCTGAATTGTGGCGGACAACCTTTACAAGACCACACACAAAATTGACGCAATTTCCTCCGCAGCTGCACTATTTTTCAGCACGTCACATTTTACTATGGTTGTTTACTTTGAGACCATGTAACCTTTTTAATTGTTGGTCCATAAATATGATTTTGTTATGCGTAGCGGCATAAATGAATAAAGAACTTGTTGGTGTTATTGTTTTTTGTTGTGCGTGTGTTAGTTTCTGAGATACAAGAAGGTGATAGTGTTGAAAAACAGCACAAACAGAAGCTTAAACCTATTTTCGTCATCTCTTGTGCGTAGGACAATTTATTCAGTCCAACAGAGTAAAGAGAAATCAGCATGTCTGTTATAGTCTCCACTAAAAACTATTTTTTTACTTTACTTTTACATAAATAAACGAGAAGCGCATTAGCTCAGTTCATAGCGTGGTAACAGCATGCCTCGGTTTGAATTATGTCTGAAAATATCCCGGTCATGATTTTCTTCTTCGTACACTGTCAGACGTCAACTTGAATTTGTTCGAAGATAGCAGCTGTCATCCTGAGGCTGTCGACACTGCCATAGAGCTTGTCTAGTGTTGGCACTGGTGATGGCCACATGTGCTTTCTCTGGTCCTCGTATGTCGGGCAATTATATAGCAGATGTTCAGCGGTCATTTTCCCTGTACCACAGGTGCATTCGTCAGTGCCACCTATCTTCAGTTTATTGAATAGATGGTACCTCAGTCTGTTGTGGCCTGTGTGGAGTCTGAAGACCGCGACCTGCTCCCTTCTGTTCAACTGCAAATAAGTATCATTTTTTGTGTAGCCAGTATGCTCTGTTTCCCATTTGTCCATGTATTTGTCCCTAATAAACCTTTTTGACTCTTCGTAGGTCACACTAGAATCTGGTTGTGGTAACCTTGCACCTTCTTTTGCCAGTCTGTCTGCCTCTTCGTTGCCTTGGATGTTACAGTGGGATGGAACCCACTGTATCACTACTCTTGGGTGTGGACTGCTGGCATAGTTGACAGAGTACTGCTCTTAAGTTATTAAGTTCTGAATTTTTCAGGCTTTTTAGTGCTGAAACCACATACCAGGCATCTGTAAACAGGACTATCTGGCTTTCATTGCTTTCACCTGTCAGCATTGCTTCTACTGCAGCCTTCAATACCTTTGCCTCTGCTCTGAAATTGCTGGTCATGATTTTAATCGGGGACCACTTCTCCAGTCAACCCAGCTGTATATTAGTACCTGTCTTATGAGTTAGGGAAAGTAAAAACAGCAGGAAAGGGCACTGGCCACCATACCTATCACAGGCTGCGGCTTAGTCTAAGGGAGTCTTCAACTCCAACCAGCAGTTAATTTTGCTGAATTTCCACTTTACTTACATAAACAATTTAAACATCTTCTTCCTCTTCGTTTGTCTTCATACCTCGACTTCAATGACTCTAACGAAGGCAGCAGTCGACTCAAGGCTCTGTACGCTTCCGTACAGCTTCTTGTGGAAGGACACTGGCTGTTGCCAAATGCTACTTCTTTTGTCGGTATACAGTGGACAGGACTGCAAGATATGTTCTGTCTTCATGGGGGCTGTGCCGCAGGCACAAATGTCTGTAGTGCCAATCTTGAACTTGTTGTACAGATGGCATCTAAGTCTGTTGTGACCTGTGCGTAGCCGGAGAATTATCGCCTGGTCTCGCCAGAAAAGTTGGTGGTAGGCATAAACAGATCTGCCTCTGAATAATACGCTACAAACTTCTCCGTTCTCAATAATGGGTGAATCTTCAAATCCAAGTTTAAAAACAGAAGAAATCATTTCCAAATGTCTAAAACAAATTTCATAATCGTCATTTTTTTAAAACTGATAGGACGGAAGTGGAACCCTACAATTGAAAGAGCAGTATTTTTCTACGGTTGCCAGTTGCCGATCTATGATTACAATACTTTGAGGGAACATCGGCTATGAAGTGTAAATTCAGCTGGGCGGTTGTTGTTGAATGCTCACAATGGCTAGGGTTACTCTTTTTGTGTGCCCTAAAAAGGACGTTCAGTGGCAGGTTGTCGTAGCTATCCTTGCATCACGAGCATGCTGATGAAGGTGGACTGCGGTCTTACATGTGGTTGTTCTATGCTTGGCTTCATTTGCGTATTGCTCAATACTACGGGGATCATTTCGATCTCTCACCTTGCTAGTCAGGCTGCTGTGAAAACAGTCTGTCTTCAGGGATGGCTACGAGGAAGCCGAGGTGAGGGTCTCGGCCAGAATATTACTCTCATCCGGGCTGGGACTGGCCAGGGTGGGGATATCACGTGGCTTATTTATAGTCAGCAACGCTTACAGACGTGTCACATGTACAGAAGTGTTCAGGGATGAATAATATGACGTGACAATGTTTGATTCGGCATTGCAACATTTGACATAGCATGACGACAAAGTTTACTCGATGGACATTCCTCGAGATTACACTCACTACGCTGAATTGTCCCTATTTGACCTTGTTTGGACATTTAGCCATCTTGTTGAGGATGTTACGGCCTACCAGCTCTTAGAGGGGGGGACGCGGCCCTCTTTGTCCCGCCCCTTCACCATCTGGTTAGGTCATTTCAGAAAGACATCATCCCCATTTCATGCAGACAGGGACTCAGCCACTCGTGGACGGCTGGTGTGACAAACCCTTTTCGCCTAACCAGACTACTTACTGCACCTGACATTTGTTGTGACATGATGACATTTGATATCACGTTGCGACATTTGTTATCACGTGCCGACATTTGATACCACGTGACGACATTTGATACCACGTGACGACATTTGACATCATGTGACATTTGATATCACATGCCGACCTTTGATATGTTAGAATTAATATAGTGTATGGAAGGTATTGTAGCCAAAGTGGTGTTTGTTATCAGTGGAAAAACTTGAACGTATTTTTTACCACCCAAGCGAATGGTCTAGATCAGCTAAACCCCTTATCTATGTAATGCTTGAATTCAGGTTATTTTAAATGGCTGAATAATTTTAATTTTATAATATCAGCTTTAACAACTAATAGACAAAACACTAAATAAATAATGTTTAATTGTTTTGTTTTCTGCCTGAGTTGACCGCGATATTTTCACTGGGCCGTGAACAATTTTTTCCTGTTTTCACTGGTCTGCGAACAATTTTTCCTGTTTTCACCAGTCAGCGAACAATTTTTCCCTGTTTTCACTGGCCCGCTAACAATTTTTCCTGTTTTCACTGGCCCGCGAACAATTTTTTTCCCTGTTTTCACTGGCCCGCAAACAATTTTTTCCCCGTTTTCACTGGCCCGCGAACAATTTTTCCCTGTTTTTACCGGTTGGCAAGTGTAAAAAAAGTTGGGAAACACTGCTCTAGATTCAATCTCAAGTGTGTTCTTTTCAATACCCGGCTTTGGGGGTCAACCCAGCCTCAACATTTGCGTAGCAGATCAAGTCTGGGAAGTAAAGGTGGCTGGTGTGTTGCTGACCACATCACTCAGTCAAGTAAATGTGGGCCGGATGCCAAAATGCCACACTGGCATGTCAAATCAGATCTTTACTGAAACATTTTTTAAAGTCAGTTAGGTATTCATTTACATACCCATTCAGGTCCCCGAGTGGATCCGGGTGTCTCTTACTTGGGGAGAAAAGAACACTGCGCTTCCATGCATGTCGTAAAAGGTGACTAGAGCTATGAGTCGCTGGCTGCTGTCAGCTCATTCCCTGCCTGCTGCGCCAACCCCTGGGACTCGAACCTTTTTAAAGCAAAATTGTCTTTTCTTTTCTCCTCTCATTTCGATATTGCATAGAATATATATTTTGGTTTCTTAAAGTGTAACCTACCAGGCACGTCATAAAAGATGACTAAGGAGCGTTGGGCGTGGGGCTGGCTATCCCATCCTGTAGAAACTTTAAGCCACAAAGACTTCCAAATATGGACAGATCAACTTTTGACTCGGCAAATATTTGTTGAAGACATATGCTCCAGAGGGAGCTGTTTGTTGTTGTTGTTTAATGCCCACGATGAGTATGTTTACTCTTTTATGTGCCCTGAATAGGGCACTAATGGGTGGGTTGTATCCCGAGCGTGCTGATGGTGGACCATGGTCCTCCAGGCTATTGTGCAATGCTTGGCTTCATCTGTGTGACCCTTACTACTATGAAAAATCATGTTGATCCATATTTCATTAGCTAGACTGCCTTGAGAAAACAGCCTGGAAGGTAGTGGTCTTGGTCAGTATATTATGCCTGATGTCATTATGAAGTCATTATGTTTATCTGATCAGATTATTGTCTCAGCAGTAGGCCCACCCCCTCCTTTCCCAACACCACACAGAAAGATAAAAAAAGGTTTGGATTGACAGTAGGGTTGTACCCGCAGAGCGTCAAACGGGAATATATGCTATATGGGTTTCTGAAGGGAATGGTTGGATTGAAAATTGCCAGAGAGAATGCCAGAATATGCCTTCTTCTTTATAACCTGGTCACAGCCTAATCCTGCTGTGTCTCGGGGACTGACATGTTGTCAGAATTGCCAGAGAGAATTCCAGGATGTTAGAATCTGCCTTCTTCCTAACCTGGTCACAAGCTGGCCTTACAGTGTCTCAGGGGGCTGACATGCCAGGATGTTAGAGTCTGTCTGCTTCCTAACCTGGTCACAAGCTGGCCTTACAGTGTCTCAGGGGGCTGACATGCCAGGATGTTAGAGTCTGTCTTCTTCCTAACCTGGTCACAAGCTGGCCTTTCAGTGTCTCAGGGGGCTGACATGCCAGGATGTTCGATCTGCCATCTTCCTAACCTGGTCACAGTCTAGCCTCACGATGTCTTAGGGGACTGACATATTATTAGAATTGCCAGGGTGTTAGAATCTGCCTTCTTCCTAACCTGGTCACAGTCTTGCCTCACGATGTCTTAGGGGACTGACATATTATCAGAATTGCCAGGGTGTTAGAATTTGCCTTCTTCATCCTAACCTGGTCACTGTGTCCCAGGGACAGACATGTTGTCAACCAACAGACTTGGTAGTCATCCCGGTCACCACCACCTTCTGCGTCCGTTCTCAATCTCCCGCTACCAAGTCCTGAACAGGGCTTTGCAAGAAGCAGGATGAAGTCCGGAGAACGGAATGCGTTGTATTCTGGTGGCCTAAATCAGGGTTCAGCAAACATTTGTAAAAAAATGACCAAATAGTAAACATTTTAAGCTCTGCGGGCCAAGAGGCAAACTTTGGGATATTTATGTAGGTAGGCCTACTTAATCCTATCCAGTCTGGCAGCAATTTTGTCGATTCGTGTCTTACAGTTCATCTCAAGTGCCGCAACTTCATGTCAACTGTTTGTCCCCAAATAAAATTAGTTAATAGTCAGAATAAATACATAAACATTTGCTCTCAACTAAGCGACGAAACATCGCTTTCATACAGAATGTCACGAAATCGGACATTCAGTGATGTTTTCATTGCGCCCCCCCCCCCCCCCCCCCGCCCCCCCCCCCCCCCCCCCCCCCCCTCCCTGGTGAAGCAGACTGAAAAATCACTCCCAAGAACAAAAAAGTTTTCACAAAACTTGATAAAAATGTAATGTTGTGATAATAAGAAGATTATAAGAAGATAATAAGAAGATAATAAGAAGATTATAAGAAGATAATAAGAAGATAATAAGAAGATAATAAGAAGATTATAAGAAGATTATAAGAAGATAATAAGAAGATTATAAGAAGATTATAAGAAGATAATAAGAAGATTATAAGAAGATTATAAGAAGATAATAAGAAGATTATAAGAAGATAATAAGAAGATAATAAGAAGATTATAAGAAGATTATAAGAAGATAATAAGAAGATAATAAGAAGATAATAAGAAGATTATAAGAAGATAATAAGAAGATTATAAGAAGATAATAAGAAGATTATAAGAAGATAATAAGAAGATTATAAGAAGATAATAAGAAGATAATAAGAAGATTATAAGAAGATTATAAGAAGATAATAAGAAGATTATAAGAAGATAATAAGAAGATTATAAGAAGATGATTATAAGAAGATAATAAGAAGATTAAAGCCATTTCAGATTCAGATCTTCTAATGAGAAGAATGGCATTGCTTTTTTGCTTAATTTCACCAAATTTGGTTTTTGGAGTTTGTGATCCTTTTCATCGACATTGATTGGAAATGTTCATTGGTTAATGCTGGCCTGTATTGAGATTGTTTATATTTCATCATCTTTAACAAATGTCTTTTCTCACAGGTTGATGCTGCCAAATATCGAATCCCAGAAGCTTATGATCTTAATTGACGATCTTCCATCACTTGGAAGACAATTATAGAATTCTGAACCTACCATATTTATCCTGGTTTAGAGTAGTTGTATACAGCCAGTTTCTTTTGCATTCACTTGATCTAAAAATAACTATGCGCATCCAGTCTATTTTTGGACACATTAACTTACCCTGCGTCTGCTGTTTCCTGTGGCAATGCATTCCAAGCATTCACCACTACTACTGTACTGTCTTACGACATTTTCCCCATTGCTGGGGTAGTCGGGGGGTTTTGAAGGCTGAGGACTACACATTGTGTGCTGGCTATGTTTGTTTATTTCACCCCCAACAGAAAAACAACAAATGCCATACCGGGGATTTGAACCGCTGCCCTTGTCGGCAGGTAGGCCTGAAACCGTTCGGCCACGTGCTCCTCTCCATTCACGACTCTCTGACTAAAAAAATATTTCCTAATATCTAATCTGGACTTTTATTTACAGGTAATTAATTTGTAGATGTGCCCTCTTCTTTTTGTAGACGGTTGTATTTTGAAAAAAACTTGTTATAGTCTAATTTATCCTTTCCTTTGATTTTCTTATAAACCTGGATTATTCACCTAAATTTCTTCTCTTTTTTAGACACTGTTGACCGTTTTTTTCTTTCCTCATAACTGTAATTCTAGAATATCACGACCAGTTTTACATACAATCAGTGCACGACATAACAGAATTTCAAGTGCATTGCATACAGTCAGTGCACGACATAACAGAATTTCAAGTGCATTGCATACAGTCAGTGCACGACATAACAGAATTTCAAGTGCATTGCATACAGTCAGTGCACAACATAACATAATTTCAAGTGCACTGCATACAGTCAGTGCACGACATAACAGAATTTCAAGTGCATTGCATACAGTCAGTGCACGACCAACTGGTTGCACTCTGTCCTTTACTCTTATCATCATGTAGTATACTACCTGTCTTCCGGCCTGCTCCAAGGTCAAATTCATCGTCTCCTTGATTCAATCGTCTTCTCGGTCGGCCGCTGCCTCTCGTTCCAGTGACCATGCCCTCCATAACAACTTTCTCCAGTCTGTTATGTCAAAAAAAAAACTGTTTTCGGGTCATCACACCATTTATAAGCCAATTCTCCTCCACACCCAGGTCTTGCCGGATGGATTCATTTCTCTCTTTGTCCACAGGATTTTCAGGTCTCTTCTGTAGCACTGTGTTTCAAAATCACCAATCTACTCTCTTAATTGCTTTTGTAATTGTCCATGTTTCCCATCCATAGGTTGCCACATGAAAAATGCATGGAATCTTTAGTTTTAGTTCCTGTGTATTATTCCATAGGTTCTGCATTGCCATAGTCAGTCGTTTTCTTACTTCCTTTACTCTGCCCTTCTCAATTCTCATGTTTAGCTCTGGCTCTTTATGGGCTTTGCTTGTTACACTTCAGCAGCTTATCCTCCATAGAAGTCTGCTCGACCTTGCCACATGGATCAGGCTTTCCAGCTTCATCCTGTGTGGTTGACACAACGCCGCGAGGGAAAGGTCAATCAAAAACTCAATAGGGAGCCATCACTTACTTCAAGGTAACATCATCCTATAGTCAGTCATGTCTGAAAGAGCGGTCATGACTGAAAGAGCGGTCATGACCGAAAGAGCGGCCACGACTGAAAGAGCGGTCATGACTGAAAGAGCGGTCATGACTGAAAGAGCAGTCATGACTGAAAGAGCAGCCATGACTGAAAGAGCAGCCATGACTGAAAGAGCAGCCATGACTGAAAGAGCAGCCATGTCTGTAAGAGCAGCCATGTCTGTAAGAGCGATCAGTCTGAAAGAGCAGCCATGTCTGTAAGAGCAGCCATGTCTGTAAGAGCGGTCAGTCTGAAAGAGCAGCCATGTCTGTAAGAGCAGCCATGATTTGACTAGACTCCAACGATCATTACCTTTGACTTGCACTAATCCATCGCTGTTTACACTCACCATTGCCTTCTTGTCCATTTTACTTTTGGCTAGTAATTCTCTATTTGGAAAATGGAAGATGGGATTCATAAGACTAACTTCACTCTACCCTGGCACCCCCATATGGGCTCAGTCCATTGATTGCTGGAAGTCTCGACGACTGAGCATGGACTCCGTCAGGTGCCCATTATTGTTCGTCCATCATTGTTGAATGCCCATATTGTGTAGGTATATTATAGATGGTGGTGACATCTAATTTTGTGTGTCGTGCCTTTCCCATAATCACAAGAGGTTGTAGGGACATAGCTCAGCGTGTGAGTGAGTTTGGCATCTCCCCCGGGCTGTGTTCTAGTCCATTATAGTTGTGCCTAAATTTCACACACCAAATTTGGCACTGTTTGTAGCTAGGGTGAAAGTCTCGTAAAGTTCTGCCGTGTGAACTAGACCGTGAAATACGACACATGTTTAAGTGTAGTGCTATTTATATAGCTGATGGCCAGGCCACGATAATCGGAAGGAAAAAAATCACAAAAAACGAACGAATTTACCAGTTCAAATGGAAAACTAATGTTTTCGTAAACAAAATTGTAAGTCGTCGACTAGTGTGAATTCCAGACAAATCTGTGGTCTGGCGGCATCCATAATGAACTAAAACAGCAGAGCAATGTAGACCCGTAGCGTCACACAGCCATTGAACCTAATATGCTGGGATTGTAAACCAGGCTCACAACCTGTATACCACCGAATCTCAGAATCCTATATTTATGGCCTGGATCCGTTTCAGTGGCTCCAGCAGCACACCAGTTTAAGAATCACTGTCCCCACATAGAGCAGTGGTTCTCAT
This sequence comes from Ariolimax columbianus, assembly GCA_036924085.1. Taxonomy (NCBI): domain Eukaryota; kingdom Metazoa; phylum Mollusca; class Gastropoda; order Stylommatophora; family Arionidae; genus Ariolimax; species Ariolimax columbianus. The sequence continues at coordinate 5,612,515 of JAVGWX010000025.1, read as the reverse complement.
TCGTGTTTAGGTTGTAGATGTCGCTGATAATTACCCTCCTCCTCCTCTCTCCCACCACTATCTTATTCTCTGACCATTGGTCATTGATTGATAATTTGAGATTGGTGGTTTCTTTGGTTGACTATTGATCCACGGCAGTCTGTGGGCTTTGACCCAGTGCTTAACAGTAGAATCTGCAGGTAAAGACTGCCGTAGATCGCAGGCGATGATGGCATAATTTATTTGCTAGCGATATTTTTTAGTAAGGATTAACTGCGCTACTTTTTATCCTCATTCTCTCGTCTAGAGCCACCTGCCGCCAGTGGCAAGTCAAGGACAAGACGACTAGTGGGCAACTACGATATGCATCACCCGTGAAAAAAGACGGCGGAGTCTCGAGTCAAACCACCTGATCACGAGGCTGACGGCTTAACCACATAGCCATGGGATCTGCAAGTGTTTGGTTAAAACGCCTAGAGCCTCAAAGGAGTACGGCATAACCATGTGTTAACCGGTGGTGAGGAATGTGTGCAGGGAATCCCATCTTGGCTAGAGTATCTCGGAGCAAAGCATAGTCACCAACTTATGTCCCACACTTATGTGACAGTTCTCTTCTGGTTTCAGACCTGCATGGGTAGGTTGGTTGGTTATTGATGCAGTAGTCCATGGTATCCTGCCCTTTGGCCCAACTTGCATGGGTAGAAAATCTACAGACATACCGGCAACAGGATGCCAGCGCAACAAAATAGAATGTCTAAGTGCAACAACTCCCGCTACCAAGCCCTAAGAAGGGCTTTGCAAGTAGCGGAATGTAGCCCAGAGAAGGGAATGCCCTGTGTCGTAATTTACAGCTTGACTGCGATATTTGCACCTTAGTCACGACACATCCCACTTCAGTAGGCATTTGTGGGTGCCGGGTTAGCCTTCCGTCTTCGATCCCTTCTCCTTAGCCAGTCTGCTCTGTCTCCTTAGCCAGTCTGTCCTGCTATACAGGATCACCGTGTGGAGGTGTAGAAGCATCTTGGCAGCTCTGGGTCGCAGGCCCCGACGCTAGCAGTCAGCTTTAGGTCGCTGACCGTTACAGCTCATGTGCTGCTTGGCATCTTGATCCCAAGTGCAACAACAAAACTCCCTCCACTCCACACGGCAATCCTTCGTACAGTGCTGCAGTTGCTGTTCACATCTTTCATCTCTGCTTCCGTAGTTCTTCCCGTAGTGATAGGGTGCGTATCTTTGCTCCCTGTTACACAAAGCGATATTGAAAACCAATTAAAAATCTATATTTTATTCATGGAATATAGGTTCGGAACATTGAATTAGAGCATAGGAGAACAGATTTCATTGTTATTTTGGGATTAAGGATAAATAAACCAGGTTTACTATCGTAATATTGAAAATTTAAAGGGGTTTGGGAACTTGTACGTGATACGAGAACCTATACATGATATGGGAACTTGTACGTGATATTGCAATATAGGAAATCATGTTATTGGAATTTGTACGTGATATGAGAACCTATACATGATATGGGAACTTGTACATGATATTGCAATATAGGAACTCATGTTATTGGAATTTGTATGTGATATGAGAACCTATACATGATATGGGAACTCGTATGTAACTTGAAAACCTGTACATCATATGGAAACCTGTATATGACATGAGATCTTGTACGTAATACGGAAACGTACGCCATATTCAAACTGGCATGTTGAAATTGTATCATTTCTAATTTAAATTGGTAACAAAAAAATGTTGGAAGCTAGCCAAACAAAATTAAAGGATTTGAAAGCATGTTTATTCTTTTATCATCATCATTTGCCGTGCCTACAAACGGTTTCATCCACAACCATGTCTTCGAGTGTGATACTCGTTATATTCTCAGTAATTTCAGATTTGTCTGCACTATTGAACTCAGGTTTTCTTATCCTCGAAATGTTTCTTTCTCGTAAGGTTGTCCATCTAGTCTAGCAAAGCTCGTTGCAGTTTTGGTTGATGGGAGGATTGGAGCATTCAGGGTGTGGGATACTTAGAGAGGATTGGAGCATTCAGAGAGTGGGATACTTAGAGAGGATTGGAGCATTCAGGGTGTGGGATACTTAGAGAGGATTGGAGCATTCAGGGTGTGGGATACTTAGAGAGGATTGGAGCATTCAGAGAGTGGGATACTTAGAGAGGATTGGAGCATTCAGAGAGTGGGATACTTAGAGAGGATTGGAGCATTCAGGGTGTGGGATACTTAGAGAGGATTGGAGCATTCAGAGAGTGGGATACTTAGAGAGGATTGGAGCATTCAGAGAGTGGGATACTTAGAGAGGATTGGAGCATTCAGGGTGTGGGATACTTAGAGAGGATTGGAGCATTCAGGGTGTGGGATACTTAGAGAGGATTGGAGCATTCAGGGTGTGGGATACTTAGAGAGGATTGGAGCATTCAGGGTGTGGGATACTTAGAGAGGATTGGAGCATTCAGGGTGTGGGATACTTAGAGAGGATTGGAGCATTCAGAGAGTGGGATACTTAGAGAGGATTGGAGCATTCAGGGTGTGGGATACTTAGAGAGGATTGGAGCATTCAGGGTGTGGGATACTTAGAGAGGATTGGAGCATTCAGGGTGTGGGATACTTAGAGAGGATTGGAGCATTCAGGGTGTGGGATACTTAGAGAGGATTGGAGCATTCAGGGTGTGGGATACTTAGAGAGGATTGGAGCATTCAGAGAGTGGGATACTTAGAGAGGATTGGAGCATTCAGGGTGTGGGATACTTAGAGGATTGGAGCATTCAGAGAGTGGGATACTTAGAGAGGATTGGAGCATTCAGAGAGTGGGATACTTAGAGAGGATTGGAGCATTCAGGGTGTGGGATACTTAGAGAGGATTGGAGCATTCAGGGTGTGGGATACTTAGAGAGGATTGGAGCATTCAGGGTGTGGGATACTTAGAGAGGATTGGAGCATTCAGGGTGTGGGATACTTAGAGAGGATTGGAGCATTCAGGGTGTGGGATACTTAGAGAGGATTGGAGCATTCAGGGTGTGGGATACTTAGAGAGGATTGGAGCATTCAGGGTGTGGGATACTTAGAGGATTGGAGCATTCAGAGAGTGGGATACTTAGAGAGGATTGGAGCATTCAGAGAGTGGGATACTTAGAGGATTGGAACTTGGAAGAGAATCACTTGTACCATCATCCCTGGTCATGTTTGGGTTCATGACGACAGTTCCTGGAAATAGTTTATAGAATTCTGGGGGGACACACACACCCCCCCCCCCCCTATCATTGTGAAAGTGACTGACAATACCAACATGAACTTAGTAGTTTATCTGACATCGTCGGGTACCAATTTACAGTTGGGTCAACCTTGTTGAGGCGGTACAAACCATGAAAAAACTGATGACGTGACCAGTCTGTAAACAGAAAATGGTGGGATTCGAACCATGTATGTTGAGATTGTAAACAAAGCACACATCCCCCATGGCCATTGAATCTCCTAAAGTACTTGATATACCAACAAAGAGTACATGTAAATATAGAATGAGATGTAGAGGCGAAGATGCGGCAGTGAATCAGCTGACAGTAGCCTACGGTCACATAACCTGCTAAGATCAAATACCGTCTGAGTGGTGGCTCTGGAAACAATCTGCACTCGTGTAGTCTGGCTAAGAGAATAAAGATTGCAGCAAACTCAGTACCCATAAAAGCTAGCTGAAACCGGATGTGGTGCAAAATCTTGATGTTGTCTGTACCTCTGCCTCTCTTGTTCTCCACTATAACCTTTAGCAGACTGTCATGTCTCTTGACATATGAAGAACTGTCATGTCAGAGATAGAGAGAAACAGGTAAATGACCCAAGACACTGTTCGGACATCAGGTGCAGTTTCCAAGACTCAGAGGCGCGAAGACGATCAGATACCGTCGTAGTTCTGACCATAAACGATGCCGACTAGCGATCCGCAGGAGTTGCTTCGATGACTCTGTGGGCAGCTTCCGGGAAACCAAAGTGTTTGGGTTCCGGGGGAAGTATGGTTGCAAAGCTGAAACTTAAAGGAATTGACGGAAGGGCACCACCAGGAGTGGAGCCTGCGGCTTAATTTAACTCAACACGGCCAACACTGAAATGACTGACTTGCCGAGACCACTTTTCTGGGGTCTAATATGGAACTGGTGCTGGATTTAGACCCTCAGAAATCTGGGGTTATGCCCCCTGTGGCTCGGTTGGTCTGCATTCAGTGTTTGATAAAGGAATTGACGGAAGAGCACTATCAGGAGTGGAGCCTGCGGCTTAAATTGACTTAACACGCCAATACTGTAGAATGACTGTCAAATCGAGAGCACCTTCTTGGGGTCTAATAGTGAACATGTGCTGGTATTAGACCCACGGAAGACAGGTCAGTCTCTTAACCCCCTAATGAAAGAGCGCCTGCTACGGTAATCTGTTCTTAACCCTGCAGAAATCGCAGGTTCCAGAAACTTGGCCATTGACAAACTAAAAGCCGTCTATTGATACGTCCTGGCTAATATTGAACGGGTGCTGGAAATAGACCCTCGGAAGACAGGTCAGTTTTACCCTACTAATGACAGGGCGTTGCTACGGTAATCCTGCTCAACTCGAGAGGAGCCGCAGACATTTGGTTCACGTACTAGGCTGATAAGCCAACGGCGCGAGGCTACAAGGTGAGGGATTACGGCCGAACGCCTCTAAGCCAAAATCCCGACCAAAAGCAGCTCAGCACGAAGGCAAAGGGAGGCTTCGACATGGTGGGGGCTCCAGCCCCGCCCGGTCGAGCCGCAGAATGAGGTCTCTGCCGTCCGCTGATCAAAGCGGGCGGGAAGCTGCTCGATATTCACCATAAAACGGCGATGAGGTATGAAACCATTTGTAGAAGACTTAGTTCTCGGTCGGGGTGCCCTAAGCAGTAGATCAGCTACCTCACTGCGAACTGCTGAGACTCAACCCTTGACCATGAGATATGTCCGCTCCCCAGGCGAACAACATTTCTGTGCAAGACCAGGCTTGTCCCCTGGTCAAATGCACTATTTCGAGAGGAATCACAGGTCGCTGACATTTGGTCCACGTGCTTGGCTGATAAGCTACCATCTGAGGGATTACGGCCGAACGCCTCTAAGCCAGAATCCCGACATGGCTGGGGCTTGCGTCTCAGCCCGGCCCGGTCGAGCCGCAGAAATGCACCTGGTAAAATGCACTCCTGCCTCGCTCTTTGCCTCTGTCTGCTATCAGTCATCCCAATGGACGCAGAAGAGATGCAGTCCAGCGGACATTGCACCTCCTGCCCTATTGTGACAACCTCCCGGGTGGCGGGGAATGCTAGGCGTACCATCACTGCAGATGAGCCGAGAAAATAAAGGGAGCAAAGAGATACCTCACTCACATGCATATGCTACGTTTCTGGCAGGACGTGACGATCGTGGGACAAAGTCACACTGGACTGCCTCTCTTCCGGGATAGTACAAACTAGTACATAGTCCATCATATCATTGCCAAACCCTATAGACACGAGTAGGGAAGACTTGATAGTCCTGCAAGACAACTTCCTAAGAGAGACAACTCTGACCAAAAACAACTGCTGCCTTGCAGTTAGGCTGGGGACAGCCAAAGGCTAAGGAGGGCAACCCTACAGAAACGCCTGTTGAAATCGGATGCACTGAGCCACAGGCTTAACAAAATAAAACAGTGCAACGTAAATATCGCTGTAAACAGCGTACGATGAAGAAGAAGAAGAACTACCGTCTGAGTGGTGGCTCTGGAAACAATCTGCACTCGTGTAGTCTGGCTAAGAGAATAAAGATTGCAGCAAACTCAGTACCCATAAAAGCTAGCTGAAACCGGATGTGGTGCAAAATCTTGATGTTGTCTGTACCTCTGCCTCTCTTGTTCTCCACTATAACCTTTAGCAGACTGTCATGTCTCTTGACATATGAAGAACTGTCATGTCAGAGATAGAGAGAAACAGGTAAATGACCCAAGACACTGTTCGGACATCAGGTGCAGTTTCCAAGACTCAAGCCAAGACAAAGTTTCTTACAGTCAACCCAGCCCCTACAGACTAGTCCAGGAAATTGAAAGTTGGAAACAGCTGACACAGCACAGGTCTCCTTGATCGAGTTACGGGAAGAACCTACGCAACATGGAAGTTAATCGACTTCTAACTGGTGTATCACGATACAGGAAAAACCTGAAAAGATGGGGATACAGGGATGATGAAACATGCGAATGTTTCACATAAGTAGCACAGGACCATCTGATGATCTACCCAAACCTCCCGGAGACTTGTAGCATGGATGACCTGCTGAGTGTCAGTGACAGGACAATCCAAGGTGCTGAATTTTGAAAAGATGATGTGTGATGTAGTGCCTAGGACACAGAAAGTCTCTTTGACATAGCCAAAATATTTTATTTTCTGCTTTATATTTCCTTAATGGGAGACGGCGAAGGTGATGGGTTTGCTCCCCAATCACAGCACCGGCCGTTACCCCAGGGAAGCAGACCCTTACATAAAATGAAGTTGGATGAACTGGGCTGATAGGTGCAAAATAAAAACAGCGCAACGCAGACCGCCTTGGAAAATTGAGAAATAAAGCACACGATAAAAAACAAATCTTTCAGAAGCGTCTTCTCTACCTGGAGTTGTTCCAGGACCTCACTATTTGTTTTCCGATCCTTCCAAGAAACTCGTCCAAGTCTTCTGAATACCCATATTTCAAAGACTTCAGTCCTCTTCTCCATTTTCTTTGTCAGTCCAGGTTTCTACTCCATACAATAAAACTTAATGCCCGTAACATTTAATGATTCTCATTTATAGTTTCTGCTTGGACTGAAGTGTGTGTTGAATGTATTATTCGCCGTCGCGATTCTCCCCTTTCGCATTTGCATTGACTGAACGAGACTATAATACACACAAATGTGTGGGTGATTTGAAAATTGTTACCTACAGTGCCATAACTGTGACAACAGTGCTAAGAGTAGTGTAGCATTTATGTGAATATAATATATAATGAAGTGACTATATGAGCAAGTAGTAGCATTCGCCTAGAGCGTGACGGATACGCACAGCAGACAGTAAAATGGCGGCCTACATGAAAATATGGTTGAAGCAACATGCTGGGATTGAATTCCTGACAGTGGAAGGTTGTGTGCACATCGACATGCATCGAAGAATGACTGCGGTATATCGGACACTGTGGATGTCAGGAGGTGGGCACGGACTGTAAAATCCAGCCACCACCACGAACCTGCATGACAAGGCTCACAGCGGATGACGGATTACAGCACCAAGCTTGCTGTGTCAAGCAGAAAGATATCGCCGCAATGCTTAAGATTTCGGTTGAGTCCATCACATTCATGACCTGCTTGGGTATAAGAAAGTGTGTGTGCGAGATGGGTCCCTCGCATGCTTACACCGGATATCTTCGTCGTACGCTGTCAAACGCCAACTTGAATTTGTTCGAAGAAAGCAGCTGTCGACACTGCCATAGAACTTGTCTAGTGTTGGCACTGGTGATGGCCACGTGTGCTTTCTCTGGTCCTCGTATGTTGGGCAATTTTGCAGCAGATGTTCAGCTGCCATTTTTCCTGTACCACAGGTGCATTCGTCAGTGCCACCTATCCTCAGTTTATTGAATAATTGGTACCTCAGTCTGTTGTGGCCTGTGCGACGACCTGCTCTCTTCTGTTCAACTGGTAATAGGCATCACTTTTTGTGTAGCCAGTATGTTCTGTTTCCTCTTTGGCCATGTATCTAGCTCTAATAAACCTTTTTGACTCTTCGTAGGTCACACTAGAATCTGGTTGTGGTAGTCTTGCACCTTCTTTTGCCAGTCTGTCTACCTCCTCGTTGCCTTGGATGTTACAGTGGGATGGAACCCACTGTACCACAACTCTTTTTGGTGCGGACTGCTGGCATAGTTGACAGAGTACTGCTCTTAAATCATTAAGTTCAGTATTTTTCTGGCTTTTTAGTGCTGTAACCACGGACAGGGTATCTGTAAACAGGACTATCTGGCTTTCATTGCTTTCTCCTGTCAGCACTGCTTTTACTGCAGCCTTCAGTGCCTCTGCCTCCGCTCTGAAATTGCTTGAGAATTTTCCAGTTGCCACTGACAGTGTTATTTTTCTACCATTTGTTAGGCTCAGGAACACCACTCCCCCTCCACATAATGGCTTGGCTGCGTTCGTTCTCAATCTCCCGCTACCGAGCCCTGATAGGGCTTAAGTAGCAGAATAGTCCAGAGAATGGAATGCGTTGTGTCGTAGTTCACAGCGATATTTGCACCTTTCGGTCCAACACATCCGACTTCAGCAAGCATTTTTTGAGTACTGGGTTAGCATTCCCTCTTCGATCCCTTCTCCTTAGCCAGTCTGCCTGCTGCAGAATGTTATCCAGGATCACCGCGTGGAGGTGTAGAAGGGTCTTGGCAGCTGTTTCGCTGGCCCTGACACTAGCAGTCAGTTGTGGGTCGCTGACCACTGCAACCTATACATAAGAATGATGCGGATACCATGAACTGCAAGGAAAACTAATGATACGGCACTCGAAGAGTCACAAACACAAAGAAAATGTAATCAGAACAAAGCAGTCATCCTTTGTTCGGCCTGTTACGAGAAGTGGTGACTTTGATCACCTCGTGACAATGGGAAAGATAGCAGGAAAGAGAAACAGAGGAAGTGCCGAGAGAGATGATGTTGGACAGCCTGAGAGAATGGGATGGGTGCGGTGACAATGAACAACAGAGTTGGTAGACGACACAACGACACACATGATAGAAGTGGATGGAGGTCCATGAACGCCACCGCCACCTGATGATGAATACAAAAAAGAAACCCCAACATAAGAATTTGTAGACTATTTTATTTTCTTTGATACAGATAACAGAATGGCACAAGCCATTGTGGTTGTAATTATTAATGAAATATTAATTTATCATTAATGATGGTCCCCATAATGTTGTTAAACATCAAGGAGCGTTGCAATATTTTTCCAAGTATCATCTGTGTGGTCGTGTGTGTATATATACATTTTTCAATCCATGCCGCTGTAGCATTAATCTGATCTTTTCTTTGGTTTATAACAACAATGTTGTCTGAACAACAATGTTGTCTGTTTTAATTATCTATGTCTCAAAATAATGTTTATATAGTGGCATTTTTTCGTTGCGACGGCAATCTGGTACCCCCGAGGTGAAGAGAGAGACCGTGGGGAAGATCTGCAATGCGCTGGTCAGACTCCCTTGCTGTACACAACAACATTCGAGGAGGGCTCACCATGCATTGGACTTCCGTGACCCAAGACAGGGTCTGTTGGATACAAAGTTGGGACCCGCAGCTACGCTGAGGACCTGGCCATCAAAATCGTGGAATTTATTTGAATTTGTAGCAGAATTCTGTCATGCCACGAATCGAGAGATATTTGCATATGAGAACTTTTATTTACAGCAAGATGGAATATCTCACAACTACCATTGTGATGTAAGGGCCTATGTTGTTGAAAATTTGCCAAACAGACGGATAGTGCGAATTGAATATCGCATTTGTTCACCAGACCTTGTTCCATTTGATGTTTAGAATTCCTGGGGTATCTACTGCATGGCGTTATGGGCGCGAGCGACTGGAAGATTCTTGATATGTGACCAATCTGTATCTAATACTACTAATATGTTGTTTGTCCATCATTTTCAACAAAAGAGGACCTCATCGTCAATCCTGCTGATCAAACCAATCGAAGAGGACTTCATTGTCAATCCTGGAGTGGGTTCGTAGGTGTCGATCAAACCAATTCGAGCCTAAAAGCGCCTGTCACACTGAGGGTAGCGTAACATTGTTTGGCCACCAGACGGAGGCAACTCGTTTTGTGTCGCTCGTCTCCGTGTAACCTCCTTGATTCTTGTCTGCTCCATGTGTGTGAATCCAGAAAATGTTTTTACTACGCCAGGCACAGCGATCAGCAGCAATGCCACAATTCTTTCAGTCTTTGTAATGTTTTATTTGGCCACTGCGAGCTCGCTTGCCTGACTCAAGCTCGCCATAGAATATTTTTGTTGGAAGCCGCTCATCGGACATCATGGCCAGTACATCTAAGCTGCGAGTGTATCGGACAACATGGCCAGTCCATCTAAGCTGCGAGTGTATCGGTCAACATGGCCAGTCCGTCTAAGCTGCGAGTGTAGCGGACAACATGGCCAGTCCGTCTAAGCTGCGAGTGTATTGCTAGGCAGTCTATTTGATCTTGGTGCATGACAACTTCTGCATTTCTTTCTTTTCGCTTTTTATTGGTCCTGCTTGTGCCTTTCAGTGTCAGGTTACGAAGAGATTTCTTGACCGGGCCCTAGTATGTGCTTATACCTTTCAGAGTAAGGTTATGAAGAGGTTTCTTGACCGGGCCCTAGTATGTGCTTGTGCCTTTCAGTGTCAGCTTATGAAGAGGTTTCTTGACCGGGCCCTAGTATGTGCTTGGGCCTTTCAGCGTCAGGCTATGAAGAGGTAATTGACCAGGCCCTAGTATGTGCTTGTGCCTTTCAGCGTCAGGTTATGGAGAGGTTTCCTGACTGGGTCCTAGTATGTGCTTCGTACATGGGGAGCTTTACTGCTTCTGTTCTTTCTACTATCCATCTTTTGTGTGGTCATCCCTTGGCTTTGTATCCATTGTATCTGTATAGCATTGCTTTCTGAGAGATACTATCTGCTGTTTGGCATGTCACATGGATGAACCATTTGGTTCACTGTCTCTTGATGAGGTCTAGCACTGGTGTTGTACCTACTTGTCTCCTATTATCTTCGTTTCCGATTCTATCCATTCTTCTGCGCAGGCATTTCATCTCTGTTGTTACGATGTTTCTTTTATCTTTGTTTGTTAATGTCCAATCCTGGCACTGATAGCACAATGTGGGCAGGAATATCGTGTTGTATATGGTTCTTTTTGTATCCATTGTCACGTACTTAGATTGTAATGTCGGAGACAATGATTTGACTTTATTTATTACATCTGTTTTTAATTTCGATGTCACCTCTGCCATCTGCTGAAATTATGTTACCCAGGCACATGAAATCCTTCGCCTGTTTTACTTGGTTTTATACGAATATTGTTATTATTTTTTCGGTTTTCTCTATGTTGATTTTCATACTGTAATCCGTTCAAACCTCAATTAAGCTTGTTGATATGACAATACAATCACATAACTTTACCACTATCTATACATTATTTTGTTGGACTGTACACATCATTTAAGTACGATCCTTGTTATGTGAACAACAAATTTTTGTTTGGCCTAAAAACAATAAACATATAACATAGTTTTACCGTAAGACTACCATAACTCCAAAACTCAACTATATGTACCGTAACGTAAATTCTATTCTAAGGTTCCGACCAACAAACCTTTTATGCATCGCAAACAATGAAACGCTTAATCTTCATGAATTCATTTTCCTAAGCCGACATATTCTAGGGTTAATTCCTAATTTAATTGATCTCATAGCCATGGCTCTATTGAAGTGTCGCTGTTGAGATTTAGACCCATCAGCCAAACTTGCATCCTGAAAATTTGTTTCCACTGACGTAATCACGCCGAAAAGAACCCCGACTATTAAAAATAAAATGATTAAAAGTGTGAGGTGCGTAACGGATGGGGGAGGATCAGAGTCCAGGTCTCGGAGATGTGACTTTGCTGGCTGAAAGCCTGGGTTTAGCTCTAGAGCGTGGTGAAAATGAATGGCAGCTTCTTGAAGATGCCCGTAGGATTTGAGTATTTCTCCGAGTGTGTAATGTTGAAGCCATGAGTTCTGTCCTGATGGCTGCAGGTGTAGTGAACGCCGCGCCAAAAAGATTGCATCGTCTAAGTACTGAAAAAGAAAAAAGTTGTTTGAACAAAACCATTAATTAAGTGTTAAAATAGTGCAAGAGTATGGCAAAAAGATTACATCGTCTAATTACTGAGAAAATGGAGTTTAATGCAGAAAAATGTACAGTCATCCACATAGGAAGATCCAATAATGAATATAATTACAGGATGGGAGAGACCAATATTAGAACAACAAACTGCAGAAGACGGATGTGTCGGACCGAAAGGTGCAAATATCGTAGTCAAACTATAAACTAGCGACACAATGCAAATCCGTTCTCTGGAGTACACCTAGCTACTTGCAAAGCCCTGTTCAGGACTTGGTAGCAGGAGATTGAGAATGAACGCAGAAGAAGAAGGACAACAAAAAAGGAAAGATACTTAGGAGACAATAGATCATACAGGAAAGGTGCAGGAGCAAGTCCAGGTGGCAGTGAAAAAGCATGTTGGGCATGATAAAAAGAAACAATTCACATAAGAGTAAGGAAGTAATAGTCAAGTTATATAAATCATTAGTGAGACCTAAGTTAGAGTACTGTGTTCAGGTGTGGAGTCCATATCATAGGAAGGATATAAGCATACTGGAAAGATACAAAGAAGAGCTACAAAAATGGTCGTGGGGTTTCAGAATTATAGTTATGAGGTCAGAATAAAATTTAAAAAATGGTCTTCACTGTCTCGAACAGAGAAGAATTTCAGGTGACTTAATACAGGTTTATGAATGAATAAATGGAAAGGATAAATTAGACAATACCAAGTTTTTCAAAGTACAAGAACAAGAGGGCACAGCTATAAATTAGTTAAAGACAGGTCCAGATTAGATATTGGGAAATATTTTTTTTAGTCAGAGTGGTGAATACTTGGAATGCATTGCCACAGGCTGTAGTGAAAGCAGAGTCAATTAACGCATTAAAAAAAAAGATTGGATGCTCACATTATTTTTAGTATCCGTGGAGTGAAAGAAACTGGTTGTATACAGACTCGATAGAGCCTTGTAAACCAGTATAATGAAGTTAAGTTAAGAGAAGAGTCGGTAATTTGAAGAAAACCGTTAATTGTTGAAATAGTGCAGAAGTATATATTGGTCTAGCACTTTACAACCCCATTGGTCGGAATGGGGAATGAGTAAATTATACTACAGTCCGATTCAGTCATAAATTGTGTCTATTGCCGATGTGTCGTTTAGCTACGATATTCAAATAACAATTAAGTATGGAGGAATTTCTGGCACATGTACTGCTTCGTTGAATGTAGGGTTGTGATGATCGATATTTAAATATATTGCGAATATAATACAGGTGCACATTTTATGTGGTGGAATTAGGACGTCAAGGGTTCAGAAATAACTTATTATTTGATCATGACAATAGTCATGTATCTGGATTATACATCGGGCATTCAATACAAGTTTGTCTTTAAACTCCTGCTATCAAGCCCTAAAAAGGGCTTTATAAGTGGTAGGATGTAGTCTGGAGAACGGAATGCATCTTGTCGCAGTTTACAGCCTGACTGTGATTCTTGCAACTTTCGGCCCGACACATCCAACTTCAGCATTGCATTTTTGGGTACCAGGTTAGCCTCCCCTCTTCGGTCCTTTCTCCTTAACCACGTCTGTCCTGTTGTCCAGGATAATGACGTGGAGGCGAAAAAGGGTCTTGGCCAATTCGCTGACTGCTACAGCTCGTGCACTGCTCAACATCTTGATGCCTGCGGAGATACCAATAGCCTGAAACGTCTCAGCTTTCAGTAGATATATTCAAGATGTCTAAAAGTGGAAACTCAAAGCCTGAAAATGTACGATGAAGGAAAAACATATATAGAGATATCTACGGAGGTCAAAGGTCATGTCGTCGATTCTTGCATTAGCCCCCCCCCCCCAGCTGTGGCTGGTCGCTGCTCTCTTTAGACTTTAGACACATTAAGTTAACACGTGTGAACATATATATATATAAAAAGAAAAATCTCTTGTCAGAATATTTGTTTTATAGTTAGGACTAGACCAATATACACTCGTTGTAAATAGAGGAGTGAGACAGGGTTGTAAATTATCCCCTTGTCTTTTTAATATCTACACAGAACAGATAGAGGGGATGTCAGTGAATGGCATTGGAGGAGTGGCAATGAATAACCTTAGATTTGCGGATGATGCAGTTTTGATGGCAAAAATTGTGAAAACAATTTACAAAATAAGTCAAAGAGTTTGGATTAGACAAACATAAAGAAAACAAAGACTATGATAATTGGGAAAAGTGACAAGAAACCATGTCAGCAGATAAAAATAAAAGATCAACTACTGGAACAGGTACAGAGTTTCTCCTATCTAGGTCATATAATAACGGAAGATGGCAGCTGTGAAAAAGGAATCAGAAAGAGAATAGGTATGGCCAAAATAGTATTCTGCAACATGCGACACATACTGACATCCAATCAGATCAATCAGAACTTGAAAATTGCCAGGTGTTATGTATACTCGTCACTACTTTGTGGCACATAAACATGGACAATGAATAACAAGTTGGAAAAGAGTATTGAAGCATTCAAAATGTGGGTATATAGAAGATTGATCGCATTTCTTGGAAAGAAAAGAAAACAAATGTGGAGGTATTGAAAAAGTTGGGGGTGAAAAGTAAATTAATGGCCAAAATCAGGGTTAGACAGTTACGTTATTTTGGTCATATAACAAGACATACCTCCTTGTTGAAGACCATACTGGACGGTAGGGTGGAAGTCGGTCGTTCAAGAGGCAGACAACGTTTTAAGTGGGTGGATAACATCAGGAGATGGACTGGAAAAAGTCTGTCTGATTGTACCATTACGGAAAGAGATAGAGTACACTGGAGATCTATTGCAGCCGATCTTCAATGCGGAGATGACTCTTGAACTGAACCACCATGACCAGGTAATTTTTGTTTGTTCATGAAAGGCCTATAAAGCGTCTTATGTTCGCCAAGACTGTTGTGCATGGTGAAGAGCGACATCCTCCTTGAGGTAGTTCTGATAACTCGGAGTGCGAACCACAACGGCTCTAGAGGTGAAAATCTAGATAGAAAACCCGGTGCAACAGCACCGTACAGAGCCTCTGTGGTTAGGAAGGAGCCAGCACTGTGCGGAACAGACCTGGGATAAGAGAAACAGTATTTGCCAAACCCTGACAATGTGGGCATTGGTCCTGTCAATATTCCTCAACGCTTGTGAGACATAGACAGTTACAGCTGAGCTGTAGTGGAGGATACATGCCTTAAGGATGAGTTGTTTCCAAAGACTTCTAAACGTCACGTACAACGATCGAGTTACAAATGAGGAAATACGAGAAAGAATTACAACAGCAATAGGGCCTTTTGAAGACCTCCTGGCAACTGTCAAAATACGGAAACTTGCTTGGTATGGTCAGATTTTGAGATCAAATAGTCTTGCAAATACCATCCTGCACGAAAATGTACAAGGCAGACGACAAAGAATACGTCCCAAAAGGAGGTGGGGGGACAAGATAAAAGAATGGTCTAATATCCGAACAGAAGAGGCACAGGGAGCGGCCGCTGACTGAGAGGGATGGCGTGGGAATGTGAGGATGTCTTCATGTGTGCCCCAACAACCTCACCGGAATTACCTGACCTGACCACCGAGGCCCAGAAAATAATGAATTGTTGGTTGCAGGTATAGAGCCTAGAAGACCTTGACCTAACCATTAGATAAATGGTGGCGAGGAAATCATCTTCTTCGTGTGTTGTCGGACATCGACTTGAATTTGTTCAAAGAAAGCAGCAGTCATCCTGAGGCTGTCAACATTGCCATAGAGCTTGTCTAGTGTTTGCCATATGTGCTTTTTCTGGTCCTCGTATGTCGGCAATTTTGCCACCAGTACCACAGGTGCACCTATCTTCAGTTTATTGAATAGAAGGTACCTCAGTCTGTTGTGGCCTGTGCTGAGTCTGAAGACCGCCACCTGCTCTCTTCTGTACCTCAGTCTGTTGTGACCTGTGCGGAGTCTAAAGACCACCACCTACTCTCTTCTGTACCTCTGTTGGGGCCTGTGTGGAGTCTGAAGACCACCACCTGCTCTTTTCTGTTCATTGGTAATAAGCATCATTTCTTGTGTAGCCAGTATGCTCTGTTTCCCATTTGTCCATGTATCTGGCCCTAATAAACCATTTGGACTCTTCGTAGATCACACTGGAATCTGGTTGTTGTAACCTTCTTTCACCAGTCTGTCTGCCTCCTTGTTGCCTTGAATCTTACAGTGGGATGGGACCCACTGTATTACGACTCATCTGGGTTTGGACTGCTGGCATGACAGAGTACCGATCTTAGGTTATTTAAGCCTGTAAATTGGCTCTCTAGCACAGTAACCACGGATAGGGCATTTGTTAAAAAAATATTGCCAGATGAATGACCATGGTGAGTCTTCTTCTGCACCTTGGAACACAGGGATGGGAAGAAAATCAACAAACACACCAGAAATATGGGAAACACAGTCGAACCAAACCTAACTGACCAGCTCAAAAGAAACCAACTCGTACAGTGGATCCCATCCCACTACAGTATTGAAGGCAATGAAGCTGATGCTGACAAACTAGCAAAGAGTGGAGGAGCATCCCAGTAAACAGACCAGAGGAAAAGACTACAATGAAAGCCAACTTTAGGGGAAATTGAGCCGATCAACACCCGAACTTCCGAAAAGAAGACAGCTACTATAACTTAGCTAGAGAACAGCAAGTCATCATCTTCAGGGATCAAGAAGCTGAGCACCACATGAGCTGCAGTGGTCAGCGACCCATAGCTGCCAAGACCCTTCTACACCTCCACGCGGTGATCCTGGATAACAGGCTGCAGCAGGGCAGACTGGCTAAGGAGTAGGGACCGAAGAGGGAACGCTAACTCGGTACTCAAAAAATTCTTGCTGAAGTCGGATGTGTTGGACCGAAAGGTGCAAACATCGCAGTCAAGCTGTAAACTACAACACAACACATTCCGTTCTCTGGACTACATTCTGTTAGTTAAGCCCTTTCAGGGTTTGGTAGCGGGAGATTGAGAACGAACAAAGCCAAGTGATCATCTTCAGACTGAGAGAACTGGGCATAACAAACTCAAGGGTCATCTTTACAACAAAATGAGGATTGGGACAGATGACAGATGCCCATGTGGGGAGCATATCATGACCGTGGAACACATCCTGCAAAGCTGCACGCTCACGCAGGAAATGAGAGAACAATACTGGCCTCATGAGACAGATATGAGACAAAAGCTGTATGGAGATAAAACAGCGTTCCTTACAAACAACGGTGTCCTGTGTAAGAGAAACCATGACCTTGATCTGAAGATGAACGAAGAAGAAGAAAAAGAAAACCAACAAACTATCTTATTTCGTCTGAGAACTGGTCACTGCAGTCTACTAGAATATCTATACCGACTGAAGATCTCATACATCAATGAATGCCCATGTGGAAGAGAATTCTGAACACAATCTACAGGAATATTACTATATGGGGAAATTAGATACCAGACCTAGCCAGAGGCTGTGGAGCTGCCGCTCTGACCAGGTGAAGACAACAGACTTCATCATGGTGACTGGCCTGCGGATATAGGATGACCAAAAGATCCTGAATGCAAGGAATGGGAAACACAAAATTAAAAGTTAGCCATGTACAGACATACTCCCACGTACCTGTAAATTGAACAAAACCCGTGCCAGGTTCAATAAGATATCAGGATCCTCAGGAGAAATACTCAAGGCTTTTCTAAAACACTCAATAGAGTTACGAGTGTTGCCTTTAATTCTCCAAAAATTGCCAATAAGGTTGTACACTTGTGCAGACTGTTCTCGCTGAAAAATAAAACAGAATTCATAGGTTAGTTAGTTAACCTTTTCCATTCTAACTGGGTGAGATTCCGGCGCTTTTGCTCCGTTCCACTGGCGTTATGCGGCACCAGCTCGAGGGTCATCGCTTTATTGCATTTAAACTACCGGTTAACGCCATAGATACGGCTGAACATACTTTTAGTGCCCAGCAAGATGGCTGCTTTTTTTTTTTTTTTGCGTTGACGGTTTCATGTAAAATTGACATAAATATTGTGACAAAATGTAATTTCTTCCTTCGTATCATAGTTAGTTTAATTATGTGTCTTACAATGTTTAGATCACAATTTTAGCTCAATTTATTCAATAATAATGAATTTTATTTTGAATAAAACTTTGACTCACAATTTTAGCTCAGACTGAAAGACACAACTCGGTTATTGTTTCGAATGCCCACAATGAGTAGGTTTACTATTTTACTCCCTCATCTGGTTAGCCAGGCTGCCATGGAAACAGCCCGTTTCAAGGGAGGGCTACTAGGAAGCCGAGGTGAGGGTCTTGGCCGGTATATTTTACCTGATCTTGAATAACATGTCTGATCGTGTATTTTGCCTGACCAGACGTTAGTCTTTCTCTCCACACAAATTGGTAAAATTAGCCCTTGACAGAAAAGGGTCAAATGATACAACAATATTATAACAAGATGAACGCATGAAGTTCCACTACCAAATTTGTGCAAGCATTAGGATGACAATGTCTCCTGAAATCACATCCACCTGAAGCCAGACAACTTTCTTTTAGCAGCGATTGTAAGTTGCCATTGACTGTAAGGTGCCATGGATTGTAAGTTGCCATTGACTGTAAGGTGTCATTGGCTGTAAGGTGCCATTGACTGTAAGGTGCCATTGACTGTAAGGTGCCATTGATTGTAAAACACTTTCTCATTTTTAATTGGAAAAAATGGATGTCTTAGATTGGACGAAATACTGTACGTGAATAAAGTATCGATAATGTTCACAAAGGTAAGTATTCTGAGCACTGAGAAGACACAGACTCTTATTGAGCACTGGGAAGACACAGATTCTTTTCTTATTGAGCACTGGAAAGACACAGATTCTATTCGTATTCTGAGCACTTGGAAGACACAGACACTAATCGGGGTCTGAGCACTAGGAAAACACAAAGACCAATCATAGCAACAGGAAGACATAGTTAAACACAGGCACCAATTGTAGCATTGGGAAGACACAGATACTAATGACATTCTGAACACTGGGAAGACAAAGATACCAATCGTAGCACTGGGAAGACACAGATACCAATTCTAGCACTGGGAAGACATAGACACTAATCATAGCAATGGGATGACACAGACACTAATGACATTCTGAACACTAGGAAGACATAGACACTAATCATAGCACTGGGAAGACACAGGACACTAATTATAGCACTGGGAAGACACAGACACTAATCATAGCACTGGGAAGACACAGACACTAATCATAGCACTGGGAAGACACAGGACACTAATTATAGCACTGGGAAGATACAGACACTAATGTCATTCTGAACACTAGGTAGACATAGACACTAATCATAGCACTGGGAAGACACATGACACTAATTATAGCACTGGGAAGACACAGATACTAATCGTAGCACTGGGAAGACACAGATACTAATCGTAGCACTGGGAAGACACAGATACTAATCGTAGCACTGGGAAGACACAGACACTAATGGCATTCTGAACACTAGGAAGACATAGACACTAATCGTAGCACTGGGAAGACACAGGACACTAATCGTAGCACTGGGAAGACACAGACACTAATGACATTCTCAACACTAGGAAGACATAGACACTAATCGTAGCACTGGGAAGACACAGGACACTAATCATAGCACTGGGAAGACATAGACACTAATCGTAACACTGGGGACACAGACACCAATGGTAGCACTGGGAAGACATAGACACCAATCATAGCACTGGGAAGACACAGACACTAATGGCATTCTGAACACTTGGAATTTGTATCAAGGACCCTCTTCAATAAAGATACTCCTCAATTCACTGACATAACAAGTAGGAGCATTGGATATGATCAGGTCAGTCAATCTGAGACAGAATCATGAAATTATAGAACATAGTTTTGTCCACAGCAAATAGTTTTCTACAAATGTCTACATTATGCATATTTTCTCAGGAGATCAGGTTTTTACAGACCAGGTGGCCAGGGTTCAACGGAATAACGAGTCAACTGTATTGGGTTTTTTTTAAGTTCGCCTTATTTCTATATTCCCCAAGGAGACATGCGTTGCACTATGTTTTTATTTTGCGACTGTCGGCCCAGTGCATCCGACTTCGGCGTGCATTTTACGTAAGGGTTTGCTTCCCCGGGGTAACGGCCAGTGCTGTGGTTGGGGAGAGAAACCAGCACTTTCGGGCTGTGAACCGAGTCACTTAACCACTAGCCCACGCCGTCCCCTATTGGTGGGCTTGTCTTAGCTTCGTTCGTTCGTTCTCAATCTCCCGCTACCAAACCCTGCTTACGTAGCAGAATGTAGTCCAGAGAACGGAATGAGTTGTGTCGTAGTTTACAGCTTGACTACGATATTTGCACCTTTTGGTCCAACATATCCGACTTCAGCAAGCATTTTTTGAGTACCGGGTTAGCATTCCCTCTTCAATCCCTTCTCCTTAGCCAGTCTGCCCTGCTGCAGCCTGTTATCCAGGATCACCGCGTGGAGGTGTAGAAGGGTCTTGGCAGCTCTGGTTCGCTGGCCCTGACACTAGCAGTCAGCCATGGATCGCTGACCACTGCAGCTCATGCGCTGCTCAGCATCTTGATCCCAGCAGGTGGATTTAATAAACAGACAAAATGAATGGAACCCTGGATTTCCAGATTCTCACCTGATTAGGACTCGCTTTCTCTACGTCTCTCCTGGCTCTTCTAAGCTTGTTCTCCAGTTCATTCATGTCAACTTCCGAAGACTTTCCGTTGCTCTGGAAGACCATGGCTACATCAGGTTCTGGAACATGCAACTGGAGATGTCTGTCGGAAATACCTGAAATAAATTATGCTGGGATCAGCATTCATCGTGTGGACCAGGGGTGTGCAAACCTTTTCAAGTTGTAGGCCACATGCAATTTTTATCAGGCCACAGTGGCCAGGCTTTGAATATAACTGTTTATGTAAATGCACGTACTGTCTTAGTCATACTCGACCTATATTTCTACCGGGACATAAGCCCATGTGCAGGTCCCATCTCTGATGTAGCCAGGAGGATTTCCTGCTTAGCGGGCTAGGCTCGAGCAGCTTATTACTCCACTATAGAGGTTGGTTAACTGATGTGCGAGTCCATCTTAATAGACTCAAACACTAGAGCAAAGTAGACCTGCAGCCTGTTAGGCGCCATGTCACACAGTTAGTCGCCTTTTACGACATGCTCTCTGTGGGGCAGTGGTGCTATTCTTGTCCTTGTCATACACTTCTCCTTCTGTGGAGTTCGTCCTGAAAAGAATTTTTCAGCACAGTTAACAATGACAAGTTGTTATCAGGACACTTGACAGTGACAAGTTGTTATCAGGACACTTGACAGTGACAAGTTGTTATCAGGACACTTGACAGTGACAAGTTGTTATCAGGACACTTGACAGAGACAAGTTGTTATCAGGACACTTGACAGAGACAAGTTGTTACCAGGACACAACACACTTGACAGAGACACAACACAACACACTTGACTAACCACGGAGGATGTGTGCAGTGCTGTTCCACTGAGTTTTCTATCTAGATTTCCCCCCTAAAGTTTCTTCTTCTATGATTGTTCTCAATCTCCCGCTACCTGAAAGTAGCAGGATGCTGTCTGGTGAACGGAATGCGTTGTCGCTAGCTTACAGCCTGACTGCGATATTTGCACCTTTCGGTCCGACACATCCGTCTTCGGCAGCGGCTAAAGCTGCTATGTTGGTTCTTCTACCAATTACCAGTACTACTTAAACGAGGATGTGACTCTTCATCATGCTCAACAGCCTTTGAATATGAGACATATTCTAGACCTTTCATGGACAAAAAAATTAGACAAGAAGATGAGAATAGACGGAGGCAAGAAGACGAAAGGAAGATCATTGAGACAAGCAGATGAGAAACATGAAGACGAAGGCAAGATCATCGAGACAAGCAGATTAGAGACAAGAAGACGAAGGCAAGGTCATCGAGACAAGCAGATGAGAAACATGAAGACGAAGGCAAGATCATCGAGACAAGCAGATGAGAAACATGAAGACGAAGGCAAGATCATCGAGACAAGCAGATGAGAAACATGAAGACGAAGGCAAGATCATCGAGACAAGCAGATTAGAGACAAGAAGACGAAGGCAAGGTCATCGAGACAAGCTGACGAAGGCAAGATTATCGAGACAAGCAGATTAGAGACAAGAAGACGAAGGCAAGGTCATCGAGAAGAAGATGAGAAACAAGAAGACGAAAGCAAGGTCATCGAGACAAGAAGACGAAGGCAAGATTATCGAGACAAGCAGATTAGAGACAAGAAGACGAAGGCAAGGTCATCGAGAAGAAGATGAGAAACAAGAAGACGAAAGCAAGGTCATCGAGACAAGAAGACGAAGGCAAGGTCATCGAGACAAGCAGATGAGAAACAAGAAGA
Source organism: Ariolimax columbianus (assembly GCA_036924085.1). Classification (NCBI taxonomy): domain Eukaryota; kingdom Metazoa; phylum Mollusca; class Gastropoda; order Stylommatophora; family Arionidae; genus Ariolimax; species Ariolimax columbianus. Next base: position 5,590,212 of record JAVGWX010000025.1, on the reverse strand, counting down.
CGAAGGCAAGATCATCGAGACAAGCAGATGAAGATAAGATCAACCTCTACTGCCAATTAAAATCTCACCTCTTAAATGGTCGTACTGTGTTGAGTTAATTTTTTTACCGCAGGTAAGCGGTTTCGTTGTTTTTGTGTATGAATCACTTGTCTTTGATTTTGCTGTGTTTATTTTTGATGACCTGCATATATTTGAAGAAAAAAAATGGACTGGGTTTATTAAACATGACTTTTCTTTTTTCTCGGTTACCTTGTTTAATAATAATAATGTTCGCCTAGGTATCTAGGGCCCGTTGCGTCGATCAACCACTACCACGTCCAACTGATAAGGCGTGTAGCCAAACTTGGTTCAATGCAGAAGGATAATCTGTTATCTGTCTGAGCCATAAAGAACAAGCATGGCTCCTCCTATGCCTCCATGGGAGACCGGTGTTACACTTAGCTGATTTGGACATTATATGGTCAGCCCGATCACCTCGACATTACGGACAAGATCGAATCCCCCGGCCGAATTAGCGTCGCTGGTTACACGTGTGAAAGGCATTGAGTCTTGATATGTCCTGTTTAAGTAGGGTCCAAGTCTCTGAATCATACAGGAGGACAGGAATCACACAAATCTGAGAAATACGAATTTTGGATGATCTCTCCGAGAGAGTCTGCCATTGTTTCTTAATAGAGAAATCAAGATTGACACCAAAGTTATAATATTAAATGCTAGTGTCAAGTTGGGGTTGTTGTATAGAGCTGAAACAGAGAACGACCAAGGATACAATGGCTCCAGTTCTCTGTTAATAGATGCCTACGAAGAATAATGTGAAAAAGTGGCAGGACATTGTGAGGAATGAAGACCAGTGGAAAAGGAACCAACAACAGTCACGTGAACAACACATTAAGAGAAGAAAATCGAGCTGGATGGGAAATACCACGAGGAAGATATGTAGCCAGGGAAGAGAAAGAGATGAAATCCACAGGGGAGAGAATGAGAGGAACAACTAAACATATACGGAGACGAGAACGTGCCTATTCTCTCTAACACCTCTCTGTTGGTAATCTTATCCTGTCGTCAAACTCCCAGGATTCTGTGCAGGCACCTCATGTGATAGCTGTTTAGTTGCCTTTCCTGGTACAGGTACAGTAACTTAACTTCTTTATACTGGTTTAGAAGACTCCACAGAGGGGATTCTGTGGCGAAGTGGTTAAGCTGTTGGCCTCATGATTAGGTGGTGTGGGTTTGACTCTGGACTTCGCCGTCTTTTTCATGGTTGCTTGCTGCGGAGTCCCCTGCATCTCATAGTCGCCCTCTAGTCGTCTTGTCCTTGACTTGCCACTGGGGTCAGGCGGCACGAGACGAGAGAGTGATGATAAAGAGTAGCGCAATTAATCCTTACTAAAAATAGCTTTAGCAAAATTAATTATGCCATCATCGTCTACGATGGACGGAGGCCTTTGCCTTTACAGAGTCTGTATACAGCCAGTTTCTTGGAGACCCTGGCCACACAGAAAACGATGCCTACCATCAACTCTCCAGGTGAGAATTCTCCGGCTGCGCACAGGTCACAACAGACCGAGGTGCCATCTGTACAACAAGTTCAAGATTGGCACTACAGACCTTTGTGCCTGCGACACAGCTCCCATGAAGGCAGAACATATTTTGCAGTCCTGTCCACTGTATACCGACAAAAGAAGCAACATTTGGCAACAGCCAGTGTCCTTCCACGAGAAGCTGTACGGAAGCGTACAGAGCCTTGAGTCGACCGCTGCCTTCGTTAGAGTCATTGAAGTTGAGGTCTGAAGATGAAGGAGGAAGAAAACACTAGAGCTAAGTAGACCCGCAGCCAGTTAGGCTCCATCTATAGCTGCCCTTAACAAACCACCCGGTGTAGGTAGACCATGTCTCATTGCCCTAAAGAAGGCTGCTGAAGACACAGACCTGGTAAACAAAATTGTTTACATTACAAATAATTATAATAATAGCTGTCCATCGTTGTCGATGAGGACCGCCGACATCATCCTTGTCACAGATTTCCCTGTTGGGTGTGGGTGCGCCTGTGGCTGAACAGGCCAATGCGAGCACGAAAACATCTGCTACATATCGGGCACACGAGGTTTGTAGAAGGGGATGGTGTTCCCGCTGCTCGGGATTTCCGCGTCTCGCGTCTGTTATGGGCTTTCACAACACGGTCATCTTCACCGGCAGCTACACCCGATTTGACTGCACTTCTCCAGTCAGATCTGTTTTTCGCAAGACATTCCCAGGTGTCGAAGTCTATCTGGCAACTTTTTAGTGAGTCCTTCAGACCGTCTTTAAAACGTTTCTTTGGGCGCCCTCTCTCGCGCCATCCGTCTCTCAGCTCGCCGTAGAGAAGCTTCTTTGGGAGCCGCTCGTCTGACATACGGACGAGGTGTCCGGCCAATCCTAGTCGTGCTTTTTCTAGCAGTGCATGTTAGCCCTCGAGAGAACCTCGATGTCAGTGACACGATCTTGCCATCGGATGTGGAATATTCGCCTCAGGCAACCTGTGTGGAAGTGGTTTAACATCCTTGCATGTCCAGAGTATACAGTCCAGCTTTCGCAAGCGTATAGTAGGGTTGGAATGATGGTTGCACGGTAGACTTTCAATTTGGTCTTGACGCTGATGCCACGACGTGCCCAGACCATCGAGCGCATTCTAAATATTTTCCAAATAATTCCAATAATTAACCTGATACTAATAATACTCACATTTCTTGCACTGGACTGGCGTTACATTCACCGCAGCTGCATTTTTTTGAATGAGATGACTTTGTTTCATAACTCGCAGAATTTTTCTGATCTGATAACCTGCAATCTTTGCTCTTGTCGCAGATCTGCTTAAAATCAGAACCATCCGAGTCCGGTGCCGAGACAATCCATCCCCCATCATCTGTCATAACGCTGTTTGTTAAAATATCCATCATTTTGTCTTCGTAAGATTTTTCTGTGTATTTATTATTATTCTCCTTGTTACTTTTCACAGAACTTGATGTGCTGTTGTGTTTATTGCTGCTGCTGTTACGACTATCATTGGTCTCTGGTTCAGTCTTGGCAGGCTGCACTTTGCCTGTGAGAAAAATTCAATGAAGACACATAGTCAATAAATTTGTTTTTCTAGATTATATATATATCTTTTTTTGTTCGCCTTATTTCTCTATTCCCCAAGGCGTCGCACTACGGTTTTTATTTTGCTCCTGTCGGCTCAGTGTATCCGGCTTCGGCATGAATTTTATGTAAAGATCTGCTTCCTCCTGCATTTTCTAAGGGTTTGCTTCCCCGGGGTAACGTCCAGTGCTGTGTTGGGGATCAAACCCAGCCACTTAACCACTTGCCCACTCTAGATTATATATACAGGTCAAGCAGGGCGCGGACATCTGAGACAAGGATGGGAAGACAACATCCATGAATGGACTAACCTGCAATATGAAGAGGCACAAAAAGCAACTGCAGGCAGAGAAGGGTGGCACAGGTGTCAGCATGGGTGAGCCAACAATCTCAAGAGGTCACGGGATGAACTGAACTGTGATTATATTAGAAATCTACTTACTTACGAATCCTGGTATGTTGCCAGGTAGCCAAAGGCTAACCGCAGTAGGTATTTTACACTTCCTGTGGCTTACTAGGCCTGGGGGGAGGTACAAATTATTTGGGTAGATTTTTGACAAATTTTTGAATTTTTGCGGGAAGCGGCTGTTAAGCCTACTCTTTTCGATTTCTAACCGCCAAGGGATTTTTATGGTGCTCAACACTGAACACAGGAGTCCGATCTCACTACCCAGATATCAGGGGAATTTTTACTAGAAGATTCACGTGAAATAAATCCATAGTGATTTGAACCCACGACCTTCGGCACTTAAGGCAGGCACCTTACCTAGAAACCACTGAGTCCCATTCTCAGTTGTGAATAATGTCAAAATGCACATACTCCTGCCTAAGTCCGATGTGTCATACCAAAAGGTGAGGGGACGGCGTGGCCTAGTGGTTAAGTGGCACGGCTCACAACCAGAAGGTGCTGGGTTCGATCCCCATCACAGCACCGGCCGTTACCCCGGGGAAGCAAACCCTTAGAAAATGCAGGAGGAAGCAGGCCCTTACATAAAATGCACGCTGAAGTCGGATGCACTGGGCCGATATGCGCAAAATAAAAACCACAGTGCAACGCACACCGCCTTGGGGATTAAAGAAATAAGGCGAAAGCAAAAAAGAAAAAAAAATACCAAAAGGTACAAATGTTGCAGTCAAGCTGTAAATTACAACACAACGCATTCCGTTCTCTGGACTAAATCCTGCTACTTGCAAAGCCCTGTTCAGGACTTGGTAGCGGGAGTTTGAGAACGAATGAAGGAAAAGCACACACTCATTCCAGAGAAAACTGAATGAATGAATATGGAAAGGATGACCAGGACTGTACATAGAATACCCAAACAATATTTGGCAAATTTTGACATAATTATGATACGGAAATTACATATTTGGGCAGCACAACTGATACATTAGAAGGTACAGATGTAAGGATCAAAATTGGAAAGGCACTATATGGAGATCCAGAGAAATCAAGATTCACACCAAAGTTATTCAACGCCAGCGCCAAGTCGGTGTTGCAGCATGGAGCTGAGACACGGAGAACGATCAAGGCCATACAACAAAGACTCCAGTTCTCCGTTAACCGATGTCTACGAAGGATAATGAGCATAAAGCGGCAGGAGATGGTGAGGAATGAAGACTTGTGGGAATAGAGCCAACAACAGCCACTGGAACAACAAATTAAGCGAAGAAAATGGGGCTGGATAGGACATACTCTACAGAAGGCACAGTTTAACATAGCCAGACAGGCTCTTATATGCAATCCTCTAGTCCCATGCATACACCGATGGTTCTGCAACAAACACAACACAGAATAGAGGGGTAGGGGTATCCCTGAGCCTAACAAACGCTAGAAAAATAACACTGTCAGTGCAACTGGAAAATTCTCAAGCAATTTCAGAGCGGAGGCACTGAAGGCTGCAGTAGAAGCAATGCTGACAGGTGAAACAGAAGTTGAACAGAAGAGAGCAGGTGGTGGTCTTCAGACTCCACACAGGCCCCAACAGACTGAGGTACCATCTAGTAAATAAACTGAATATAGGTGGCACTGACGAATGCACCTGTGGTACAGGGAAAATGACCGCTGAACATCTGCTGCAAAATCGCCTGACATACGAGGACCAGAGAAAGCATATGTGGCCATCACCAGTGGCAACACTAGACAAGCTCTATGGCAGTGTCGACAGTCTCAGGATGACAGCTGCTTTCTTTGAACAAATTGAAGTTGACGTCTGACAGCGTACGAAGAAGAATCCTCTAGTGAAGAGAGAGAGGAGGGGAGGGGGGACGCCAAAAATGCATACGAGAAGGAACTAAGATTAAATTACACCTGACGAGAGGCAGAAAGAGCAGCCCAGGTCCGTGCGTGTTGGAGGGGATGTTGCCAATGGCATATGCACAGAGAGGAGCGGCGGGCTTTGAATGATTGATGATACCAAAATCCAGGTAATTGAAGTGGCAACTGAGAAACTGTTGAACACCAATCTTGATCTACAACCTGAAGCATTTCTGACATATGCAAAATCAGTACTCCAAAGGAAACAGATGTCTGAGCAACCAGCGCAAGACTGTCATACAGTGGGTACCACCTTATTGTGGAATACACTACAGCACCATCGTCGACAATGCAGAGGAACAACTAGGGTGCAATGACATGGGATCAACATGCCACGCGATAAAAGCTCTCAGCTCCGACTTCTTCCCTCTGGTACCCCCCAATGGCTAAACAAATCCTTCTGCACCTCAAAAGAGGAAATAGCTAGCAGATGGGTCGAACGTTACAATGCAGCCGTGAATCATCCTCCCGTGACCCCCTAGCCTGATCTACTCCGTGAGTCTCTCACAGTAACTTCTGACAAAGATGCCACTAACATGTAAAGACAGCAGAGAAACTGAAAGATGGCAGATCAGCAGGCCCTGACAATATTCCACCTGAGCTAATAAATCACACCCTGGACCTGACAACCACAGCCTTGCACATATCCTTCGCAATGGTCTGGAATACTCTTTCCTTTTCCACAGCATGGCACAATGGAATAATTATATCCTTGCACAAGAGCTCCCGCCTGGAATGCGACAATTGCAGACCCATTACTCTACTGTCTGTCTCTGGTAAGGTCTTTGTACATGTGCTCCTCTCCAGAGTGCAGCCCCAATGCATTGTTGTTCCAAACAGTCCGGATTCACCACCTCCCATTCCACCACTGATGCTACTTAGCTTGAGCGGGTCTTACAGATGAGTTCTCGAAATCATCCAATGTCCAGCGGGATAAAGATGCAGAGCAGCGCATGAGCTGCAGAGGTCATCAACCCATAGATGACTGCTAGCGTCAGGGCCAGCGAACCAAAGCTGCCAAGACCCTTCTACACCTCCACGCGGTGATCCTGGATAGCAGGCTGCAGCAGGGCAGACTGGCTAAGGAGAAGGGATCAAAGAGGGAATGCTAACCCGGTACTCAAAAAATGCTTGCTGAAGTCGAATGTGTTGGACCGAAAGGTGCAAATATTGCAGTCAAACTGTAAACTCTGACACAATGCATTCCATTCTCTGGACTACATTCTGCTACTTAAGCCCTTTCAAGGCTTGGTAGCGGGAGATTGAGAACGAACGAAGCCAAGCCAAGCCGAGCCATCCAGTGTCCAGCGGGGCTGTGTCCTCACCCCTGCAATTTTCTACTGTGCTATTGACTGGATCCTCGAACAGACTTCTGCACACAACCCTGGGGTCCTTGTCTGCGACACCCTGGGGTCCTTGTCTGCGACACCCTGGTAACTCATTTCATCTACGCTGATGATGTCCTCATACCAGGCCATGATTCTTAGGCCTGTCAGGCCCCCTGGAGGTACTGGATCAGTCAGCTACTCATCTAGACTTGCTCATGTCCTGGATGAAGACGAAAATCCAATCCTCAGCAAGGGCTCCTCGGCATTGAGCATTACTAGGAATGAAAACAATGTTGCGGCCACCAAGGACTTAATCTACCTGGGCAGCAGGCAGTCCTCTGATGCACGCAGCAGCCATGACATCATTCGTAGGCTAAACCTTGCTGCTTCATGTGGAAGCTTGCTCTGCAGACCAGGCTTCGAATATACTCCTGAGTCATCCCTGTCCTCCTTGGGATCAAGATGCTGAGCAGCGCATGAGCTGCAGTGGTCAGCGACCCATAGCTGCCAAGACCCTTCTACACCTCCACGCGGTGATCCCGGATAACAGGCTGCAGCAGGGCAGACTGGCTAAGGAGAAGGGATCGAAGAGGGAATGTTAACCCGGTACTAAAAAAATGCTTGCCGAAGTCGAATGTGTTGGACCGAAAGGTGCAAATATCGCAGTCAAGCTGTAAACTACGACACAACGCATTCCGTTCTGCTACTTAAGCCCTTTCAGGGTTTGGTAGCAGGAGATTGAGAACGAACGAAGAAGATCCCCGTCCTCCTTGATACTACTATAGAGGTACCATCAGCATCTTGAGGACTTCCACCTGCGCAACTAGAGGTGCATCCTCGAGATCCACAGACATGACCTGATTTCCAACAGTGAAGTAGTTTGGTACATTCAACTTGCAGGCATTTCCTCAACGATGGATCGCTACAGCCTCTCCCTACTTGGTCACGTTGCCCGCCTCCACTGGGAAGTTTCGGGTCATAGATGCTACGGCTGGATATGGGGGTGAGGGATGGAAAGAGGTCATGCTCATCCTAGAGACATACCAAGTGCCACTTACCTAAAACAGATCGCCACCCCCCACGACGAATGGCAGGCCACCTGGATGTGTTCATCAGACGTGGTTATGTACATGGCCAACGACGTGATGGGTTCTGGTCGCCTAAGCATACTTTTGTATTGTATTGTTGGCAAACAAGAGAGCAGATCGACTGGCAAAGGGGGATCCTGCAGACAAGGCAAAGGTCGCCGTCCATCGTAGACGATGATGGCATAATTTATTTTGCTAGCGCTATATTTAGTAAGGATTAACTGCGCTACTTTTTATCTTCACTCTCTCGTCTTGAACCGCCCGATTCCAGTGGCAAGTCAAGAATAAGATGACAAGGGGGCGACTACGAGATGAGTCCAGAGTCTGACCCACACCACCTGATCACGAGACCAATGACTTAACCACCAAATACCAGCAACATATCAATCGAAGAAAGATGATCGAATCAATCAGAAAGCCATTACACATGATAATTAACGTAAGATAAACACAAGAGCAAACTGTTGCACCTAAAAATAGGAGACAACCGACTCTACAATGTGTACATGCACTCCAGACTGTAGAACTGCCCTGAATATGATATATAGAGAAAACCCACAGGTCTACAGAATCATCACTGGAAGAGAAACATTATGGACCTGTGATGTTCGTCCATCACTTGTGATGACGACCACTCTCTCTCTCTCTGAAGCTGTGCGAAAATCTTTTCCTTTTGCTCTGTCCACTGAAATTGGTGATTTGGATTAAAGACAGGAAAATTGTTCCTATTTGTCAACCTCACTCTCTCGTTATGAGCTACCTTTGACCATTATCGAGATAGCACAGAATGCAGATTTTTCCTAAGGGTTTACTCCTGAAGTCTTTCCCGTAAACAGGTATACCACAAGGCGGCAAGGATGTGACATCCAACAAGTTGCGAGTGTAGCATGACTAGGACCAAATCCGTATGTCCATAACAAATGGCACAGGAAAATGTAAGTACCAAATAATGTTCCAGATATTCATTAAGTGTTGTCATATGGCAAAAAGTCAAAGCCACCCACATGGACGCACTTTGATTAATCCGGCTTGCCTGAAACCCACATGTGGTAGGGAGGTAATCCAGCCAAATTGTTATGGACCTATGTGTGAACTGCAAAAGACAGTGGAGTGTATACAAGAGACAGTGAAGTTTATACAAGAAACAGTGAAGTTTATACAAGAGACAGTGGAGTGTATACAAGAGACAGTGAAGTTTATACAAGAAACAGTGAAGTTTATACAAGAGACAGTGAAGTTTATACAAGAGACAGTGAAGTTTATACAAGAAACAACCTTTCAGATTATATTTTCAAGTGAACAAAAGAGGAAGAATGTATGCAACTAACGAGTGGGGTTGAATATTCATGTAAAAATCAGAGATCATGACATTAAATGACCAAAATTCCACTTATCTGAAACATGAATGAAGAACGAGCACCGATGGGGCTCACTTATGTATCCGGAAGAAGTTACGCCAGATGGTTGAACATGCAAAGACAACAGTCTGAGCAGTTTGTCCCAGCTTAAACGTTTGGAATTTGGATAGATGCGGACCCGGTGAAGCTGTGGAGGGAGTTTGTAGGTGCTCTTAAAGACACCATCAGGTGTGACGATCACTAATCCCTTTGCCAGTCATTGACAAGTGAACTAAGAAGTAGAGGGAGTTTGTTACTGTCCTTAAAGACACAATCAGGCGTAATGGTCCCCTAATTACTTCGTCAGCCATCAATGAGAGATTTCATTTTAAAAATGTCTAAATAATTGTTGGTACAGGACGTTTTCAACTACCACCTCGAGGAGGTTACCTAACAATCATCAATGGTGAAAAACTATAAAGATAAATTAATAAAACAAGTATGGTATAGTATAAGTAACAAAGCTGTACTGTACATTTGGCTAGCAACCTCATCATGTGACAGACAAATTACCGGTACTACAGAAACGACCATTGTGAGGGTATACAATACATACGACGTGCTTCGATACACTACTTCTTTCTGATATTATACGACATGATATATCCTATATATATGATACAGGCTACAATCTGAAAAGGTGGCTAGCTGGTTGCCTTATATTTAGTTTTGAGTGATAAGGCGAAGGAAATAGATGAAAAATAACAAAAACAAGTCAACCACGTGTGAACAATTTACGAATCGGCCCACATAGGGAGAATAGACACGCAATAGAATGTATTTTCAAAGTCTTTCGACAACAGAATGAATGTGATAGCTTTTTGATTGTCGTCTGCAACTCAGATACGGGATAAACTGTAGATATTGTGACGAAGTCAAACTTATTTTATAACTATAGTATAGACATGCCATAGAGAAGATAGTAACTTACTTAGTAAGTTAGTTTGAATTGATTGAGGCAGAAGTTGTGAGTGAAAAATGCGTTTGAGAGCAAGATTATCTGAACATGCATGTTTTCAAGCGATGAGATACTTTAATTGGCGATATTATTTTCATGCTGGAGCTTATTAGATTCCATAATTCTTAAAATAATTAGTTTTCCAACTAGTTAGCAAAACTGAAACAGAAACCACAGACGCTAACCTGTTGATAAGTTGAGTTTCCATTGATGCGAGGAGGAACCAGATCGGCTGTTGCTATTAACGATATGCATGGAAATGATGTACAGGGCCATGTACGAAATACATGGCACATCACACGCCATTTTCAGGTGGTCAGACGGTTTCACTAAAGAGTGTATCTTCTATAAGAATCCGTGTTTACACAGGTGATTTGGCGTGTAGTTTTGTTGACATGAAAGTGCTATTTCCTGTTTCAGTGTCAAGATGGCGGTAAAAATGTCGTCAGCAGAGGCTAGGGGGAACTACTGCCATTTAAAATGTATAAAAGAGTTGTGAGTTGTGTCCCTTTCTAAAAAAAACAAATGATTCGTTCTATTTGCGTAGCCACTCTCAAACTTTGTTTGGGATCAAGATGCTGAGCAGCGCATGAGCTGCAGTGGTCAATGACTCATAGCTGACTGCTAGCGTCAGGGCCAGCCAACCAGAGCTGCCAAAACCCTTCTACACCTCCACGCGGTGGTCCTGGATAACAGGCTGCAGCACGGCAGACTGGCTAAGGAGAAGGGATCGAAGAGGGAATGCTAACCTGGTACTCAAAAAATGCTTGCTGAAGTCAGATGTGTTGGATCGAAAAGTGCAATTATCGCAGTCAAACTGTAAACTACGACACAAAGCTTTCCGATCTCTGGACTACATTCTGCTACTTAAGCCCTTTCAGTGTTTGGTAGTGGGAGATTGAGAACGAATGAAGCCAAACCAAGCCCAAACTTTGTTTAATGGCTGCCTCTTTTATTAACGTAGTTTAAAGTCATTATAGTGGTTTAGAGTGATTTTTAGTGACTCTAAGTCGGTTCTGGAGGCGATTAAGAAAACCCCATTCAAACAAAAGGAGATATTGTTGGTGGGGAGGGTGACCAACAACATCATCACTGCTCACAGGATAAATGTGACTTTGCAATGGATCCCTGGACATAGTGGGCTACTAGGGAACGAGATGGCCTACAGATTGGCAAAAACAGGAGCCTCGAAACAACAATTGGATAGACCCTGCAATAACCACACAGTAAAATGAATTATCAAGAATAATACTCGGGAAATCTGGATAAACAGGTGGGCGACGGGAACAACAGGTGGGCGACGGGAACAACAGGTGGGCGACGGGAACAACAGGTGGGCGACGGGAACAACAGGTCTCAGTGTATTTAGCGAAATGTCACAGCCAAAGTAACGATGACATAAATAAACTACATATAAGAGATCAAAGTCTCATCTTTCAGTTCCGAACAGGACACATCAGAGTCAATAGCCACTTGAACCGCATCAATCTCCAGCACCTGCCCTTGTGCAGACATTGCTCTCATCCTGATGAAACAGTTCGACATCTACTCATTGAGTGCCAGGCGCTTGCTGACATGAAAAGATTCTTACAAGAACTGCCGGTAAATACCCACACACTGTACGGAGCGGTGAAACCGGCTTAGAATCCCATGTAGTGTCTGTAGACATCCAGTTTTAATCTACTTATTGTCTTGTCGATCACCACACCGATACAACGTGACGTCCGACAATGTGATACAATCTCACCAGCAGCCTTTGAGGAGGTCTTTAAACACACGGTCTATGAGGATAGGCACATAAACGTGGAAGGGGGGGGGGGGGATAGGGACATGAACGTGGAGGGGGAGGAGGATAGGCACATAAACGTGGAAGGGGGGGGGGGGGGATAGGGACATAAACGTGGAGGGGGAGGAGGATAGGGACATAAACGTGGAGGGGAGGAGGATAGGGACATAAACGTGGAGGGGGAGGATAGGGACATACACGTGGAGGGGGAGGATAGGGACATAAACGTGGAGGGGGAGGAGGATATGGACATAAACGTGGAGGGGAGGATAGGGACATAAACGTGGAGGGGAGGATAGGGACATAAACGTGGAGGGGGAGGAGGATATGGACATAAACGTGGAGGGGGAGGAGGATATGGACATAAACGTGGAGGGGAGGATAGGGACATAAACGTGGAGGGGAGGATAGGGACATAAACGTGGAGGGGGAGGAGGATAGGGACATAAACGTGGAGGGGGAGGAGGATAGGGACATAGACGTGGAGGGGGAGGATAGGGACATAAACGTGGAGGGGAGGATAGGGACATAAACGTGGAGGGGGGGATAGGGACATAAACGTGGAGGGGGAGGAGGATAGGGACATAAACGTGGAGGGGGAGGATAGGGACATAAACGTGGAGGGGAGGATAGGGACATAAACGTGGAGGGGGAGGAGGATAGGGACATAAACGTGGAGGGGGAGGATAGGGACATAAACGTGGAGGGGAGGATAGGGACATAAACGTGGAGGGGGGGGATAGGGACATAAACGTGGAGGGGGAGGATAGGGACATAAACGTGGAGGGGGGGAGGATAGGGACATAAACGTGGAGGGGGAGGATAGGGACATAAACGTGGAGGGGGAGGATAGGGACATAAACGTGGAGGGGGAGGATAGGGACATAAACGTGGAGGGGGAAGGATAGGGACATAAACGTGGAGGGGGAGGAGGATATGGACATAAACGTGGAGGGGAGGATAGGGACATAAACGTGGAGGGGAGGATAGGGACATAAACGTGGAGGGGGAGGAGGATAGGGACATAAACGTGGAGGGGGAGGAGGATAGGGACATAAACGTGGAGGGGGAGGATAGGGACATAAACGTGGAGGGGAGGATAGGGACATAAACGTGGAGGGGGGGATAGGGACATAAACGTGGAGGGGGAGGAGGATAGGGACATAAACGTGGAGGGGAGGATAGGGACATAAACGTGGAGGGGGAGGATAGATACATAAACGTGGAGGGGGAGAAGGATAGGGACATAAACGTGGAGGGGGAGGATAGGGACATAAACGTGGAGGGGGAGGAGGATAGGGACATAAACGTGGAGGGGGAGGATAGGGACATACACGTGGAGGGGGACGATATGGACATAAACGTGGAGGGGGAGGAGGATAGGGACATAAACGTGGAGGGGGAGGATAGGGACATAAACGTGGAGGGGGAGGAGGATAGGGACATAAACGTGGAGGGGGAGGATAGGGACATACACGTGGAGGGGGAGGATATGGACATAAACGTGGAGGGGGAGGAGGATATGGACATAAACGTGGAGAGGATGATAGGGACATAAACGTGGAGGGGGAGGAGGATAGGGACATAAACGTGGAGGGGGAGGAGGATAGGGACATAAACGTGGAGGGGGAGGATAGGGACATAAACGTGGAGGGGAGGATAGGGACATAAACGTGGAGGGGGAGGAGGATAGGGACATAAACGTGGAGGGGGAGGATAGGGACATAAACGTGGAGGGGAGGATAGGGACATAAACGTGGAGGGGGGATAGGGACATAAACGTGGAGGGGGAGGATAGGGACATAAACGTGGAGGGGGGGAGGATAGGGACATAAACGTGGAGGGGGAGGATAGGGACATAAACGTGGAGGGGGAGGATAGGGACATAAACGTGGAGGGGGAGAAGGATAGGGACATAAACGTGGAGGGGGAGGATAGGGACATAAACGTGGAGGGGGAGAAGGATAGGGACATAAACGTGGAGGGGGAGGATAGGGACATAAACGTGGAGGGGGAGGAGGATAGGGACATAAACGTGGAGGGGGAGGATAGGGACATACACGTGGAGGGGGAGGATAGGGACATAAACGTGGAGGGGGAGGAGGATATGGACATAAACGTGGAGGGGGAGGAGGATATGGACATAAACGTGGAGGGGGAGGATAGGGACATAAACGTGGAGGGGGAGGAGGATACGGACATAAACGTGGAGGGGAGGATAGGGACATAAACGTGGAATGGGAGGAGGATAGGGGCATAAACATTCAGGGGGAGGATAGGGGCATAAACGTGGAGGGGAGGAGGATAGGGACATAAACGTGGAGGGGGGGGGAGGATAGGGACATAAACGTGGAGGGGGAGGAGGATAGGGACATAAACGTGGAGGGGGAGGATAGGGAAATAAACGTGGAGGGGGAGGATAGGGACATAAACGAGGAGGGGGGGGAAGATAGGGACATAAACGTGGAGGGGGAGGAGGATAGGGACATAAACGTGGAGGGGGAGGATAGGGACATAAACGTGGAGGGGGAGGATAGGGACATGACCATAGACGGGGAAATTCTTACTCATCTGAGGTTCGCTGATGACATAGTCATCCTCAGCCACGAGGTCAAAGAAGCGGAGGAAAGCCTGAATGAGCATAGCAGAGCCAGCGTTGCAGTTGGTCTACAGATCAGTATAAAGAAAATACAGTTCACACTCAACACCTTCTGCCCAAGAGGAGATATGCGCCTCATCGAAAACGTAAATTCGAATATCTACTTGAGCCAACAGATCATGAACTCCCATTTAATAAATTGGGAGATCCCACGAAGGATAACAGCGGGCTGGTTCAGATTCAACTGTATTAAACCCATACTGCAACAGATGTGAGGCTACAACGCTAGGGCTCACACCTTCAACAGTGGTTATTCCAGCCATGGGATATGGCTGCGAGGTGTGGAACCTACGGAAAGCTGATGCAGATGGACTTCGCGTTGCCTAAAGGTCGATGGAGGGAAGAACATTTAAGATTTCTATTCGAGACCAAATCCGCAACTCTATCTGATCTCTATCAGACGTCGGATTTCCTTCTCTGACCTCATAGACGTCGCGCTGTTACGACAATACAGATGGGCCGGCCATGTGGTACGCATGCCGAATAACAGATGGAAATGCAGAGTGAAGTTGTGGTAGCCATAAAACTGTAACCGCCTTCGCTAGCGACCAAGAATGAGGTGGAAAGATTGCCGGAAAGAGGCCATGTGCCCAACATGGTAAGTAAAAGTGAAGATCCCGTCATGCCATGCGGCGCATAGGAAATACGGTGTTAGGCCCATATTATTTTGTGACCAACGTCACTTAGTGGATGATGCAGTCAGCATCATACCGGCCGCCTTTACTTCCCGGACTTAATCGGTACACATTTAATGATGGGTCGACCCGAGAACCATTGCGGTCTGAAAAAACATTTCTGGGGAATGAACCGAGGACCACTCAGATGCGAAGCCAGTGCGGTAAACCACTGCGCTATGCGGTTCTCTGCCAACATGGTACAGCAAGGCGAAAGAGGGAAGTGAGTTTAAGCAACATTTCGCTTCCTGACATCAGACACACGCGCCTGATTCAATACCTGGATTTTGAGGTCTTTTTGAAATTGTCTCGTATTTCTTGAAGCCTCAAGAGATCGTAGATGCATTACTCAGCGCGTGAGTCATGTGCCTTTGACATCTTGCTAACAGGACAGGACCCAATCTCTAAAGGGCGATGTGTTTGCCAAATATTAGCATGTGTACATTTCCCAGCCACATCAAAACCGACACGGTCAGGAAACTGCGGCGAACGGCGTCAATCTAGTGAAGTTCAGCCGTGTCCACTGTACCGTAGAAATACGACACAGGGTAACCGAAATACTATCTCAAATAGCCAATGGCGATACCAGGATAACCAACGGGAAAACCCTCACAAAATGAATGAACTAACTAATCCTTAGCCAGTCTGCCCTGCTGCAGCCTGTTATCCAGGTGTAGAAGGGTCTTGGCAGCTTTAATTCGCTGGCCCTGACGCTAGCAGTCAGCTGTGAGTCGCTGGCCCTGACGCTAGCAGTCAGCTGTGAGTCGCTGACCACTGCAGCTCATGCGCTGCTCAGCACCTTGATCCCAGACCACTTCTGAATTGTATCTAAATACGATTTCAATATATCCACTTCCGCTTTAGATGAGACACTACTGGAGGGAAAGACATTGGCGTGTTCAGAAAGGAAGAAATGAACGGAGAGATGAATAGGGTTAGTAGCGACATGATGTCGGTTTAGAGGACATGATAAGAGTGCAATAGGAATTTCACGGAGGGAATGGTGTTTAAACAATTAATTACTCCCATTATTATCCCAAGCAAACACCGGATACCACATTCAAGATGGTAAAAAACAACAACAACAAAAAAACCCAAAAAAAACATACGATTCACCGAGGTTTTGAACACATCTCCTCGATACAGAAAGACGAGAACTCAAACTCTCTTGGACATCTGGTTCTCTCAACGTAATAACAAGAATCCATAATTACAGATCTCTGGTATAGCAGAACAGCCTGATTGGCGAATTCAGTCCTAAATGACACACCATAGCCATGATTTAAATTTGATTACATCGATTCCCAGTGGTCTCGGTCCAGCTGTAACGAGTCATCGGCAGCGTCAGATAGCTAGTCATTATGTCTGGCCTTTGTTTCTAGAACCACGTGGTTACTGTAGCAGACTTTTTGTTTGTTTGCGTTCGCCTTATTTCTCTTTTCACCAAGGCGGTGTGCGTTTCACTGTGGTTTTTATTTTGCGCCTGACGGCCCGGTACATCCTACTTCAGCATACATTTTATGCAAGGATCTGCTTTATCCTGCACTATTTCAAGGGTTCGCTCCGGGTAACGGCCGGTGCTGTGATGGGGATCGATCCCAGCACCTTCGGGTTGTGAGCTTATGTCACTTAACCACTAGCCCACGCCGTCCGCAGATAGCAGACTTTGAGTATTTAACAAGTTTGTCTGAGAAACGAAACAAAATAGCAGGAAGCGAACTATATTAGTATAACATGTCACGCATAAAGAGGAACTGATACGCTAGTCAGGCAAGACTTACTGACCAGGATCAGGGTCGATACACTGACCAACACTACAATCTGTCTTCCATGTGGCGTTCCCTGAAAACAGGCTCTTTTCAAGGCAGCATGGCTGACGAGATGTTGGTCGATCAACGTGATCCCCGTAGTAGTGAGCGCCACGCAGATGAAGGCAATCATAGCACATCCGCCTGGAGGACCGCAGCCACCTTCATCAGCATGCTCGGGATGTGAAGAAAGCTACTACAATCCGCCACTTAACGTTAATTTTCAGGGTGCACAAAAGAGTACACTTACTCATTATGGGCACTAAACAACAACAACATCACGC
Source organism: Ariolimax columbianus (assembly GCA_036924085.1). Lineage (NCBI taxonomy): Eukaryota > Metazoa > Mollusca > Gastropoda > Stylommatophora > Arionidae > Ariolimax > Ariolimax columbianus. The sequence goes on along the minus strand of JAVGWX010000025.1, from coordinate 5,572,799 downwards.
ATAACAACATAATTCACAATAGACACGCATACAAAACATTGACGGTAGACACATATAAACACTTCGACGATAGACACAGTTGCAATCATTGACGAAAGACACATATACAAGATTAACATAAAAACATAATTGACAACACTCACATAAAAACATTGACAACACTCACATAAAAACATTGACAACAGAAACACGTAAAAACATTGACAACACTCACATAAAAACATTGACAACACTCACATAAAAACATTGACAACAGAAACACGTAAAAACATTTACAACACTCACATAAAAACATTGACAACACTCACATAAAAACATTGACAACACTCACATAAAAACATTGACAACGGAAACATATAAAAACATTGACAACAGAAACAAATAAAAGCATTGACAACAGACACACATAAAACCGTCAGCAGAAACACATAAAAACATTGACAACAGACACACATAAAAACATTGACAACACTCACATAAAAACATTGACAACACTCACATAAAAACATTGACAACAGAAACACATAAAGACTTGGACAACAGAAACACATAAAACATTGACAACACTCACATAAAAACATTGACAACACTCACATAAAAACATTGACAAAAGAAAGACATAAAAACATTGACAACAGACACACATAAAAATATTGACAACACTCACATAAAAACATTGACAACACTCACATAAAAACATTGACAAAAGAAACACATAAAAACATTGACAACAGACACACATAAAAATATTGACAACACTCACATAAAAACATTGACAACACTCACATAAAAACATTGACAACACTCACATAAAAACATTGACAACAGAAACACATAAAAACAGTGACAACAGACACGCGTAAAAAAAGTGACAACAGAAACACATAAAAACATTGACAACAAAAACACATAAAAACATTGACAACAGAAACACGTAAAAACATTGAAAACAGACACCCTGGAGGAGGAACCTACCTCCTACCAGGCGCGTCAGCAGGGTTGCGGATTGCTGAAAGGCCTCCTAATTTGGAGGTTAGCTGCGAATAAATAAGCAGCCGTGGCGGGTCGGCAGGCATAGAGGATGTAAGGAGGCAGCCCCTCCACCATGCAAAGACACAACAGGTTAACCACCTATTTGTCTTAACAAACGATTACAAGTCAAAACACAGAGAAGACCGGACTAACCTCAATGGCGACGAACAGGCGAGAAATAAGGACCACGATTTACGGAACATGGAATGTACTAGGTATAAACGGAAAAGAACATGAACTAATAAAGGAGATGAAGAGAGCAAAATTGACAGTCCTGGCACTTACAGAAACAAAGAAAAAGGGACAGGGCGTTCTGGACCATGACGGCAACATGCTATACTACAGCGGAGTTCCCATGAGTGAACGAGTCAGGGCAGGGGTTGGTTGTATAGTGGATGGTAACAACAAAGCAAACATTAAAGGATGGAAGTTCATTTCAGAACGACTGATGGTTCTAAGTCTACAAGAGGAGGATAGTCAAATGGGTATCGTCACTGTGTATGCACCAAACGAAGATGAGAGCACTGACATAAAAGATGAATTGTATGAGCTCCTTCAAAGGACCGTTGACGATCGCCATAATGAAATACTTCTCCTTGGAGACTTCAACGCAAGAGTTGGAAACGACTATTCTAGATGGGATGGAGTGATCGGTAGGTATAGAGAAGATCTCTTAAATAACAATGGAATACGACTGCTGAGATTCTGCAGAGAACAAAACCTTGTCATTACAAATACAAAGTTTCCACACAAGCGTATCCATGCCTACACAAGATGTGAGCCGGCAAGAAATGAAAGATCCATAATTGACTATGCTATAGTGAGGAAAACTGATTTCAAGTATGTAAAGGATGCTAGAGTGTCCAGAGGACCAGAGATAAGAAGCGACAACTACCTAGTTAAAATAAAGAAAGAATCCTTAAAAATGCCGGGGGTAAAAGAAAATAACGAATAAAGCCATCCTGCAAGATTTGAGTTTTAAAGAAAATTGGCTTATAAAGCACGTTACGTCTCGGAAACTGAGGTTTTCCGGCCACATCAAACAACATGACGGAAAAGACAGTTCTGGAAGGCATTGTTTTGTTCCGGGAAGACGAGGCAGAGCTCGACCAAGTCACAGATGGACATAGAACACCAAGGACACCCTGAACATGGAGCAGGCGGGTAGATCGACTGATGATCGATGTTCCTATTGGAGAGCAACGTTCTACCGAGGACATGATACATGATGATGATGATAGCATATGAGTACCACTATAATTAGCCTTCGGGACGACGTGGGCTTGTGGTTAAGTGACGTGGCTCACAATCTGAAGGTGCTTGGTTCGCTCCCCAACACAGCACCGACCGTTACACCGGGGGAGAAAACCGTTATAAATTGCAAGAGAAAGCAGACCCTTACATAAAATGCATGCCGAAGTCGGATTCACTAGACCGACAGGCGCAAAATAAAAACATAGTGCAACGAACACCACCTTGGTGAAATAGAAAAATAAAAAGGTCCCCCCCCCGAATAAAAAATAAATGTTAGCCTTCTTCAAGAACCCGGCTCCAAAGCATTTTGCGTACTCTTGTAGCGCATTGCTATCTTTAAATGATATATTTTTTAGTCGCCTTTACATACACGGTGGAGCATGCCTTATTGACAATGGGATGGCCTACTGAACTGGGATTACAGCGTGTCAGAATTTCGAGTTCACGGACGGACAGACACAAATCCGGGCCGCGGTTCGTGCCTGTTGCGACCGCTGTTTCAGTCGACCCAGCTGTAAACAGAAATCTGAGTTAGGTAAAGTAAAACCATGAAGGAAGGGAACTGACCACTGCACCGGACATAAGCTGTGTCTTAGTACATAGAGTAATCCTCATCCCCGACTGCAGTTGTTGCCATGGGACTGGCCTTTTATAGGCATGCATGGACATGCAGTAAGACTATTTTAAATTCCATACTTGTGTCCTTCTTCTTCTTCTTCTTCTTCTTCTTCTTCTTCTTCTTCATCTTCTTCTTCTTCTGCGTTCGTTCCCATTATCCCGCAACCAAGCCATGAACAGGGCTTTGCAAGTAGTAGAATGTAGTCCGGAGAACGGATTGCGTTGTGTCGCTTGACTGCGATATTTGACCTTTCGGTCCGACACATCCGTATTCGGCAGCAATACTTGTGTCCTAATTCCCCCCAAATAGTTCCCTGGGTTGCCATTGTACATAAATGGACATTCAATTTCGGGTTAAGGAGAGGGTAGAAATATATAGCTTTATTTTAAATAAGTAAAGATGTAGATAAATACAGGTCAAGAAAAGATGGTTATATCAAGGGTTATGGTTAGGTTTGGGGTTAGAGTTAGGGTTAGGGTTAGGGCTATGGCTAAGTTTAGGATTAGAGTTAGGTTTAAGATTAGAGTTAGGTTTAGGATTATAACTATGGTTAGGTTTAGGATTAGAGTTATAGTTAAGTTTAGGGTTAGAATTAGGTTTAGGATTAGGGTTATGGTTAGGTTTATGGTTAGTTCTATGGTTAGGTTTAGGATTAGGGTTATGTTTAGGGTTAGGGCTATGGTTAGGTGTAGAGTTAGGTTTATGATTAGGGTTCTGTTTAGGGTTAGGGCTATGATTAGGTTTAGAGTTAGATTTAGGATTAAAGCTATGGTTAGGTTTAGGGTTAGAATTATATTTATTATTAGAGCTATGGTTAGGTTTAGAGTTAGGTTTATGGTTAGTTCTATGGTTACGTTTAGGGTTATATTTAGGGTTAGGGATATGGTTAGGTTTAAGGTTAGAATTAGGTTAATGATTGGGGCTAGGGTTAGGTTTAAGGTTAGATAAAAAGGTTATTCTGACAGCATGGATAGTGCTATACTGCTGTAAAAACGGGAAACTGCTCTCCTTGTATTGGAGCAGCATTGACTGATTCAAGACACTCATTGCAAGGACGACAGGAATAAGCGGGTGCAGGAACGGAAATTCTCGTATTTCTCGCAGAATGTTTGACACCCTCCAACAGTTAAAAAGGGGACTATTCTGTGACGCCACTACTTCGAGTGCTAAAAATAGACATTTCATTTGTTTGGGGTGAATTAAGACGCAAGTACCCTTTCTTCTACAGTAAGATGGTCCGGAACCCATTTAGGGACAGGAATATGATACGCAAAGTAAATTAAAGACGAACTGTTTTACCAGAGTTGAAAAAAACGAACAGGCTGAAGAATTACAACATTGGAAACGGAACACTGCACTCTGTGAATTCTTTGTTTAAAAATGATTCAAAGAATGATAACTCTCAAGGGACGCTTGGATTACATCCTAATTATTTCCCTGGATTCAGCTCTGTTGTCGTTTCTTGTTGTGAAGGGAGCCATATTGGTTCCGGCACATTCATGTTATTAAATGATCTTTGTGTTTGTTCTGAGCTGTGAGAGACGTGATTAAATTTGCCTTGGGCGAGAAATCAAACATGTGTGTTTCGCTTAACTTTTCGCATAAAATGTTTAACTATTATAATAATTTCATAATCAATATCGTTATCATGTTGTTGTTGTTGTTGTTGTTGTTGTTGTTCTTCTTCTTCTTATTCTTCTTCTTCTTCTTCTTCTTCTTCTTCTTCTTCTTCCTCGTTCATACTTTCTTAGTTTCTTTCTTCGTCCACTACTTCGTCTTGTTTGTTTCTTCTTTTTCTTCTTTCTTTCCTTTTTTATTTTCCGTCTTCATCAACGTCTTTTTCTATTTTTTTCTTTTCTTTTTCTCTCTTTTCTTTTTCTTTCTTTCTCTTTTTATTTCCTTTTTTTTCTTTCTTTATTTTTTCCTTTATTCTTCCGCTTCTTCGTCATATTTGTTTCTTCTTTTTCCTAAACCTTTCTTTATTTCTTTCTATCTTTCTTTCTCCCTATCTTCTTCACCTTCTTTTTCATTCTTTCTTCTTCTTTTTCTTCATTTCTTTCCTTTTTCTTCTACTTCCACTACTTTTTCTTTTTCTTCTTTTTCTACTGCTCTTTCTTCTTCTTCTTTTATATTCGATCAACTGATGCTTCTAGTTTGCCGAGGTTCACGAAGGCGACTGCGTTTCAGGACTTCGTCCCGTCCTCGAAATTTTTTTTTAGCATGGTCGCTCGCTCGGGTCAGACTGCCTCTCTTTGGTCTGAATAGGTAGGGCAGTCCTGCAGAATATGTTCTGGTATTTGATTGGTTGCTTACAATCGTTCGTGGTGGTGTCTCTGAGACCCATTCTGTGGAGGTGGGCCTTGAGTCTACAATGTCCCGTTCTGAGTCTGAAGATCTTTGTCGGCCTATCTCTGCCAAGTTTGTCTATACTGTCATTTTCTGGCTTGTAAATTTTGTGATGTTCTCTCCATTCTGTCCTCGTGGATCGTTTGATGAGTGACATTGCTTCTTTATAGCTCTGTATGTGTGCCACCACTTCCGGCTTTTCGGGGATCATCTTCCTTTTCGTTCTAAGGGATTCCACAGTGGGCCACATCCCACAGTGGGCCAGATTCCACAGTGGGCCACATCCCACAGTGGGCCAGATCCCACAGTGGGCCGGATTCCACAGTGGGCCGGATTCCACAGTGGGCCACATCCCACAGTGGACCAGATCCCACAGTGGGCAGGATTCCACAGTGGGCCGGATTCCACAGTGGGCTACATCCCACAGTAGGCCAGATCCCACAGTGGGCCGGATTCCACAGTGGGCCGGATTCCACAGTGGGCCGGATTCCACAGTGGGCCGGATTCCACAGTGGACCAGACCCCACAGTTGGCCGAATTCCACAGTGGGCCACATCCCACAGTGGGCCGGATTCCACAGTGGGCCGGATTCCACAGTGGGCTACATCCCACAGTGGGCCGGATTCGACAGTGGACCAGACCCCACAGTGGGCCACATCCCACAGTGGGCCAGATCCCACAGTGGGCTGGATTCCACAGTGAGCCGGATCACACAGTGGGCCAGAATCCACCGTAGGACTAAATCTATTTTTTGAGACAACCCGATGTTGTATTTTATTTTGTGTGAGAGTTTATCTTGTTTGGGGCTCTAGATGGCTTGGAGTACACTCCTGGAGTCTATCTTGTTTGGGGCTTGAAATGGGATGGAGTACAGTCCTGGAGTCTATCTTGTTTGGGGCTTGAAATGGGATGGAGTACAGTCCTGGAGTCTATCTTGTTTGGGGCTTGAGATGGCTTAGAGTACACTCCTGGAGTCTATCTTGTTTGGGGCTTGAGATGGCTTAGAGTACACTCCTGGAGTCTATCTTGTTTGGGGCTTGAGATGGCTTAGAGTACACTCCTGGAGTCTATCTTGTTTTGGACGTGATGGCTTGGAGTACACTCCTGGAATCTATTGAACGTGATGGCTTGGAGTACACTCCTGGAGTCTATCTTGTTTTGAACGTGATGGCTTGGAGTACACTCCTGGAGTCTATCTTGTTTTGGACGTGATGGCTTGGAGTTCACTCCTGGAGTCTATCTTGTTTTGAACGTGATGGCTTGGAGTTCACTCCTGGAGTCTATCTTGTATTGGACGTGATGGCTTGGAGTACACTCCTGGAGTCTATCTTGTTTTGGACGTGATGGCTTGGAGTACACTCCTGGAGTCTATCTTGTTTTGGACGTGATGGCTTGGAGTACACTCCTGGAGTCTGTTAGAACGGCCGTTTTCCTTATATTTATGTTTCGGCTGATAAGAATTCTCGATGCTGCATGAACAGCTCTTGCTTCAGCTCTGAGATCGGTACACGTCTCTCCTGCTTGTATGGAGTTATTTTTCTATGTCGCCATTGAAGTATGCTATGCAGATTTTACTCCCTATCCTTTTTTTCACTCTTATTGGCGGATCCATCTGTGTACACACGTGCCCAGGCGTTGCTATGGTACTATCCTTGAACTCCAGTAGAGCGTGGGTAGGCATCGAAACCATTCTGCCACGCTTTTTTGTTATATTCTATTGTTGTTGTTTTTTTGCCCAATTTTCCTAAACCGAATATAACATCATGACATCTTACTCTCTTACATAATTTTTGTTTAGCTGAGGTTAAACTTTTTTCACTATTGTTCGTGCTCAAACTTCCGCTACCAAGTCATGAAGTGGAATGTGTTGTTTTATAGTTTACATCTTGACTGCGATTTATGCCCCTTTTTGTCTAACATATCCGACTTCAGCAAGGCATTTTTGGATATTGGGCTAGCCTGCCCTCTTCAATCTCTTCTACTTAACAGTCTGCCATGTTACAGCCTGTTATCCAGGATCACCACGTATAGACGGAGAAGGGTCTTGGCGCTCTGGTTCGTTGGTCCTAACGCTTGCGGTCAGCTATGGGTAGCTGACTGCTATAGCTCATGCATTACTCAGTGTTTTCATCCCAAGTGAGGTTCCAGAATTAATCGCATTCTTTGCTCAAGAATTTTCGTATACATTTTTTCAGCGTAAAGTATTTACGAAATTACTTTGTAAATAGTTTAGTTTTCAGGTTTTTTCCTCTTCAGATTGGTACTATTGTAGTTTGTTATCAATCGCCTAGTACTCATCCTTCATCATGTGCTCTTATAACGATTCTCTCTAGATATAAACTTAATTCGTGTCTTTCCAAAAGCTTAAAATGTTTCAGTTGTTATGTCGTCCGTACCTGGTGACTTTTTTCTAGAACTTCATTATAACTCTTTTTATTTCTTGGATCTATATGAGACACATTAGCACAAGAATTGGATTAATTCATGAGTCTTAGTAGCAATAGAGACAGTGGGAAGTACACATGTCTGAAATAAAAAATAAATAAGGTGAAAGAGGCTTTCATTACGCTTAGGAATTTACAGAAACCAAAATAAATTATATCCACTATAAAAATACAAGGGGCTTTTAAGTCAAACCAGGAAATTTTTTTTCTTTTGATTATGAAAAGAAAATATTTTCAAGAAGTCAAATATAATCTCCTGCAACGTTAATTACAGTGTTTAAGTAATGCTTGAAAAGCTTCAGTGTAGAAAGATTTGTCAGTATGTCTGGACTAATCCAGGACAGCCTGTTTCACTTCGTCATCACTGCTGAAATGCTGACCTCCTAAGAATTGATTTAGGGGTCGAAGCATGTGGAAATCGCTTGGAGCGAGGTCTGTGCTGTTAGGTGGATGTGACAATACCTCCCAGCCAAGTTTTTGCAGATGGCACATAGTGCCGTGAGCCGTATGAAGTCGACTGCTACGTTCCAAGAGCAGGACAGGATAATCACTCATGGATGTACGGCCTTCTCTAAAACGTTTACACCATTCAAATGTCTTACTGCGGCTGAGTACCTCATCACCGTATTGTGGTTGCAGTCTTCTGTCAATTTCCGCAGGTTTCTCGCCTTCTTTCACAAGAAACTTCATCACAACACACTGGGCCATGCAAGCACTAGCAGTATTGTCCTTCATTTGTATTTATCTATCATATATGACTGGCCCATGGAAATTGGGCCACCTAGCAGTAATAAGACACAAGTGCCCTTAACTAATGATAGTAGTTCCAGCACGCTATAACCCATTCAGGTAGAACTAGAACAAAAAGACCCGGCTTGATTTGAACCCCCCCCCCCCCCCCTCAACCCTTCAAATCTTCAACTCTAATGTAAAGTCCACCTTATCGTCTGGTTCTGTCACGTGTGATAACAACGAAGAGCACACCAATACAGGTTAAAAGTTTCATCAATTGGTGAATGTAACGAATATTAAGATAAAAATGTTATGATAAAGTCACTAATAGTGAACCGGCGAAGAGAATCGGAACAGAAATCAATAACAATTCAGGTTAGGGGAAGGTGTTGGTGTTGGTTAGCGCATACATTGTTGTTATTGTTATTGTTGTTTTGAATGCCTACAATGAGTAGGTTACTATTATGTGCGCCCTGAAAATGGCGTTAAGTGACGGGTTGCAGTAGCTTTCCTCACATCCCGAGCGCGCTGATGAAGGTGGACCAGGATCCTGCAGGCCGTTGTGCTGCTTGGCCTCATCTGCGTGTCGCTCATTAGAGATCACGTCGAGCCTCACCTTGTTAGCCAGACAGCTGTCCTCGACAACAGCCCAAGGAGGTCAGGTCAGGGTCTTGGCCAGTATATTTCTCCTGACCCTGGCTAACATTCTCTGACCAATGTGTTTTGTCTGACCGGACGTTAGCCTCATTGTCCCGCATACATTGTTAAAAACAGCTAATAGCATTACTAGAGGATCTGTTTTGAAATCCCTAAGACAAGAGAAGTACAGGAAGACCAAAATACTCACGGATAAGAGAACTTGCAACAAACATAAAGGCAGCAGGGGAGATATGGACAGCACTAACATGAATAGTTCAGTATACAATGACTTGGCCTGCATTTGTTTACTTAACTTAACTTAACTTAACTTAATGTCTTTATACTGGTTTAGAAGACTCTGCAGAGTATATATACACCCATTTACCCTACCTTGCTCTAAAAGCAATGCGAATTAAATTTATTCTTAAATACATTAATTGTCTCTGCCTCCACTACCTCCTATGGCAATGTATTCCAAGTATTCACCACTCTCTGACTAAAACGAAGTTTCCTAATTTCTAATCTGGGCCTCTCTTTAGTTAATTTGTAGCTATGCCCTCTTGTTCTTGACAGGTTAAGTCAGGTCATCCCGTAACCGGTGAGATAGTTGGGGCACACATGAAGACATCCTCACAACACTATGCCACCCTTCTCTGTCAGCGGCCGCTGTCTGTGCCTCTTCTGGTCAGAGATTGGTCCATTCTTTTATGTTGTCCTCCCACCTCTTTTTGGGCCGGCCTCTTTGTCGTCTGCCTTGCACCTTTCCGTGGAGGATCGTATTTCTAAGACTATTTGATCTCAATATGTGACCGTACCAAGCGAGTTTTCTTCTTTTGACAGTTGCCAAGAGGTTTTCAAAAGGCCCTATTGCTGTTGTAATTCTATCTCGTATTTCCTAATTTGTAACTCGATCTTTGTACGTGACGTTTAAAAGTCTTCGGAAATATCTCATCTCCAAGGCCTGTATCCTTCACTGAAGGGCAGCTGTAACTGTCCATGTCTCACAAGCATAGAGGAATATTGACAGGACCAGTGTACGCATTAAAATGTTCTTGTAGGTGGTTGAATTTTGACTTGTAATAGTCTAATTTATCCATTCCTCTGATCATCTTATAAACCTGTATTAAGCCACATCGAATTCTTCTCTTTTCTAGACAATGTAGGCCGGTTAAGGGGCTAAGATGCACAGGGAACTTACGTGTTTTCATTGATTGATTTGTTGACTAGGGACAGAGAGCGACAAAAGAGAAAATTGTAGATAGTTGAATAATTTGACACGGCAGAGAATTAGTCGACAACTATATTTGGGACAGAGAAGGACAATAATAAACGATTCTGGGCAGTTTAACGCCATGCTATAGTTCTCAGTTCTTAGTTCTTAGTCGACCTGTACGTCTACATGAGCAGATGCCCCTGTGTAGGTCCTAGCCCTGGTATCAGCTGGATGTAGCCGGGAGAAGGGTTTCCTGCTTAGTGGGCTAGGCTCGGGCAGCTTAATACTCCGATTCGTTGGGATAAGTGATTACGGAGGGTGGTTAACCGATGTGCGAGTCCATCTTAATAGACTCAAACAATAGAGAAAAGTAGACGCGCAGCCTGTTAGGCGCCATATATGTTCTATACAAACCACCTAACCATGGCCGGTGTTATGCCATGTCACATAATTAGTCGCCTCTTATGACATGCTCTCTGTGAGGCAGTGGTGCTATTCTTGTCCTTATCATACACAAAGACAGGATCAAGATGCTGAGCAGTGCATGAGCTGCAGTGGTCAGCGACCCATAGCTGACTGCTAGCGTCAGGGCCAGCGAACCAGAGCTGCCAAGACCCTTCTACACCTCCACGTGGTGATCCTGAAAAACAGGCTGCAGCAGGGCAGACTGGCTAAGGAGAAGGGATCGAAGAATGAATGCTAACCCAGTACCCAAAAAATGCTTGCTGAAGTCGGATGTGTTGGAGCGAAAGGTGCAAATATCGCAGTCAAGCTGTAAACTACGACACAACGCATTCCGTTCTCTAGACTACATTCTGCTACTTAATCCCTTTTCAGGGTTTGGTAGCGGGAGATTGAGAACGAACGAAGCCAAGCCAAGCCATATACAAAGACTCCGACAGATCACTATAGAAGAGAATGAATAACATGCTAGGTAAACATTGGTAGGGACAGTTTTTCAGAGATGACACACATAGAAGATTGAGCTCAGTGTCAAAGCGTCAAAAATATATTTGAGAAACAAACAGCAATGGCTGGAAATCGTTGAGACTCAGAACCATCTGAGTTACTCAGGGTAGCGCATCATGATGATGAATATAAATATTTATTGATCGAACTGTCATTTTGATGTATCTCTTGATCTTCATCAACCAGTGTATTACATCTGCACTTCTGATGTGATTCCAAATTAATTGAGAATTTATGCAACTACGACTCGCTAGTTTCCCGTCAATGTCTACAGCAGCGATTCTCAACCCGGCATCCCAGGGGCAAAGTGTACCCTTGGTAGATTCTTTATGGGTTTTGAGGGAAATAGTGCTGAATAGACTAATTATATGTAAATGCATGTATTTGGGTCAATTTTGAATTTGGAATTTTACTACAATATATTCGATATTTTCCTGGTCTGGAAATCAGCTTTATGAATAGCACTATGCGAACCTATTAAACCAGTATTTAAAAAAAGTTTAGTTAAGAAAGAATGTATTACTAATAGTTTAGTTTAGTTGAAGAATAGGAGCGCGTAGCCGAATGGTTTCGAGGGCAGCGGTTCGAATCCCTGGTATAGCATATGTTATTTTTCTGTTGGGGGGTGAAATAAACAAACATAGCCAGCACACGACGTGGTGACAGTTTTTATTTTTTTAAGTCAAAGAATCAACGCCATTGCATATGGTTTAACCCTTAAGTACTCTGTTCTCCATTTTTTTTATAGAATCCCAGCACAATGGACCGACTCCGTAGCACCGGCGAGGATCCCATAATAAATTGGGTAGATTTTTAACAAATTTATGAATATTGTCTGTTAATTTTCGATTTAAAACTGCAGAGGAATTGTTAACGTGCGCGACACTGCACACGGGCGTCCGATCTCTACTACACAGAGACCAAGGGAAATATCAGAAAAATCTACGTCAAAAAAATTCAGGTCACCTCCGTGATTTGAACCCACGACCTCCAGCACGCGAAGCCGACGTCTGGCCTCGAGACCACTCAGTCTCCATATTAATAATGATATAAACCAATGAGTATGAAGGGGTTCCTTCAGACATGAATATTATTTCAAGGGTTCCACAAGTGTAAAAAGTTGAGAAACGCTGGTGTACAGTGATTTACCCACGCACTATTTTGTTTCGTATAATTCATTTATTCAACGTAACTTGGCAAATCGTCTCAGCGTTCTTGAATGTCCTTACTGGAGACATGTGCACGATTTTTCTCTTAACAAACAAAGAAATACAGAAACTAATTTCAAATGTTTGTTTTGTGATTTTTAGAACAGGTTGCACGATGCATTGGTAACCATTAGCTTCTTGTTTTTAGTTATCTCCCGTGTGTAAACTTAAAAATCTGCCAGGCCGCCCCGGAAATCGACGGAACAATTGGTCATTAGGAAGAAACAGGAGGTATCAGGATTGAAATGACAGACAGGAAGGATTATGTTCCCAACTAATTCACCTGGTACCTTCTGTTATCTCGATTCTCTCGTAGTTATTAGTGCCCTTCTTAAGAAGAGGTTCTCACCATGGTGTACACGGGCCCCCAACTCATAAGGCATGGAGAGAGCAGCACAAATAATTCAAGCCAGAAAATGACAGGATAGACAAACTTGGCAGAGATGGGTAGACAAAGAACTTCAGACTCAGAACGGGACATTGCAGACTTAAGGCACATCTCCACAGAATGGGTCTCATAGGCACTACCACATGCGGTTGCTGAGCACCTAAGCAGACGCCGGGGGACGGCCGGAGGGGGGGGGGCGACGAAGATCTAAGGAGCACAATTTCCTTCGACAACCTCACACCGGACTAGAAGCAAAGCATCACGATCGAAGAAAAAGAAACAGAAGAAGAAGAAGAGGAAGAAGAAGAAGAAAAAGAAGAAGAAGAAGAAACAGAAGAAAGAGAAGAAGAAGGAAGAAGAAGAAGAAGAAGAAGAAGAAACAGAAGAAGAAATAGAAGAAGAAGAAGAAGAAGAAGAAGAAACAGAAGAAGAAGAAGAAGAAGAAGAAAAAGAAGAAGAAATAGAAGAAGAAGAAGAAGAAGAAGAAGAAGAAGAAACAGAAGAAGAAGAAGAAGAAGAAACAGAAGAAGAAGAAGAAGAAGAAGAAGAAGAAAAAGAAGAAACAGAAGAAGAAGAAGAAGAAGAAGAAGAAGAAGAAGAAACAGAAGAAAGAGAAGAAGAAGGAAGAAGAAGAAGAAGAAGAAGAAACAGAAGAAGAAATAGAAGAAGAAGAAGAAGAAGAAGAAGAAGAAGAAGAAGAAACAGAAGAAGAAGAAGAAGAAGAAGAAGAAAAAGAAGAAACAGAAGAAGAAGAAGAAGAAAAAGAAGAAACAGAAGTAGAAATAGAAGAAGAAGAAGAAGAAGAAGAAGAAGAAGAAGAAGAAGAAACAGAAGTACAAAAAGAAGAAGTAGAAGAAGATGAAGAAGAACATACTCTGAACACCGTACCTCCAGCGATGACCCAGGGATCTCCATACAAATTACCATAAATTGCACCTCGAATTCAAACCCGGCCATCTGAACGGCAAACGACTTGACCACTTCGCCACATAGATCCTCTAAGAAGAAGAAAAAGACGATAAAGAATAATGGTCTTAGAGGATCAGTTCTGGGGAAAATATTATTTCAAAATCTTCAAAAACAGTTAACATAAATTTATGTTAACCGTAATTTTGAATTCTAACCCTAAACTAAGTTTAGGATTAAAAACTTAACTATAACTCTAATCCTAAACCTAACCATAGTTATAATCCTACACCTAACTCTAATCTTAAACCTAACTCTAATCAAGAGGTTTACCAGGTGTAGATACAGGAACAGGTAGGAAGTAGAGCACACAGGTCATCAACCAAATGACGTATATTACCAGCTCAACAGAGGTGGGCAGGTAGTAATCTTTAGACTCCACACGAGCCACAACAGACTGAGATACCATCTGTTTAACAAACTAAGGATAGGACATACAGATGAATGTGCCTGCGGCACTGAACTGACAAAATGGTTGCTGAGATTCTGATACAAAGTCAAACATACGAGGGACAGAGAAAGTGTGTGTGGCCATCTCCGATATCAGTCCTGGACAAGCTCTGTGGTGATACCAATAACCTCAGGCTGACCACGGCTTTCTTTAGATATATTCAAGTTAGGGGAACTGAGACGGGCGCAACATACTGACCAGAATGTCGAATCAGGGTCAGGCACAGAATACTGACCAGAATGTCGAATCAGGGTCAGGCACAGAATACTGACCAGAATGTCACATCAGGGTCAGGTATAGAATGCTGACCAGAATGTCACATCAGGGTCAGGCAGAGAATACTGACCAGAATGTCACATCAGGGTCAGATACAGAATACTGACCAGAATGTCACATCAAGGTCAGGTACAGAATACTGACCAAAACGTCGCATCAGGGTCAGGCACAGAATACTGACCAAGACCAAAATCTCTCTTTCATGTAGCATTCCCTTGTTGTTTTCAATACAGCCTGGTTGCCGAGATGTAGATCGACGTGATCCCCGTAGTAGTGAGCGCCACGCAGATAAAGCCAAGCATAGCACAACCGCATGTAGGACCGTGATCAACCTTCATCAGCAGGTTTGGGATGTGAGGAAAGCTACTACAACCCGTCACTTAACGTCCTTTTCAGGGCGCACAAAAGAGTAAACTTAATTATTATGGGCATTAAACAACAAGTAGCGTCTGAAAGCGTAGAAGATGAAAAAATAAGAAGAAGAAGGTGAAGACAAAGAAGAAGAAGAAGAAGAAGAAGAAGAAGAAGAAGAAGAAGAAGAAGAAGAAGAAGAGGAATAAGAAGAACAAGAAGAAGATGAATAAGAAGAAGAAGTAGAGGAGGAGGAAGAAGAAGATGACGAAGAAGAAGAAGTTTTAGGACTAACCAATAAGACGATAGGGCCAAATGGAGAGACATGCTCAGGTAATCTTCCAACCAGTCTTAGAACTGATCAACCAGAGGATAGGGTCAAATGGAGAGACATGCTCAGACAACCTCACAACCCGTCTTAGGACTAACCAACCACACGATAATAATAATGAAGATTTTTAAAAAAACTTATAGATCCCGTTACGTATTTTGATTCGCACACATAATTTTGATGATGTGGTTCACCTAGAGCTCACAATAATTCAAACGATTCTTCCATGAAACAAAGTTTGAGAGAGTCTAGACTAAACAGACAATGACTGATTGATTAGCCAATAATATTGATTATAGCAGCGTCCATAACAACAGCCAATGAAAGAAGCAGGATAAGATTACGGGAGCTATCTCTATGGAAACATGACACGCCCTCCGAAATCAGACAGGAAGTTCCTATTCTCGCTGGAGATGTTAAATAAGAGATTACAAAACTGGAGTTTGAGAGACGTGGGATGATTCCTGACAGAATTATCTGCAAGAAAAATGAGCGCGGGTTTTAAGATTATAACTTGTCATTTTTTCTTTTGAGTAATTTCGTGAAATTTGGAACGTTTAAATTGGATATAGTTGATAATTTAGTTTTGTTTTCTTGGCAGTTCGTTCTGTGTACGTAAAAAGCTGAAAAAAAGAAACATTTGCTGTTTGTTTTCAGGTTTGTATTTTCATTTGTTTGTTTATGATTTTTGTGTAAATCTTCTTCTTTGCTTTTTCTTCTTTTTTCTTCTTTCTTTCATCTTCTTCTTCTTCATTTTTCTTCTTCTGCTGCTTTCTTTCTTCTCCTTCTAATTCTTCCTTTTTTTTCTTTTTCGTCCTCTTCTTCTTGTTCTTCTTGTCCTTTATTTCCTTCTTCTTTTACTTCTTCATCTTCTTCTTCTGTTTCTTCTTCTTCTTCGTCCTCTTCTTCTTGTTCTTGTTCTTCTTCTTGTTCTGCTTCTTCTTCTTCGTCTTCTTCTTCTTCATCTTCTTCGCTGTCGTTCATTCTCGAATTCCCACTACCAAACCCTTTGCAAATATCAGGGAGTAGTCCAGAGAACATAATACGTTGTATCCAAGTTTACAGCTTGACTATGATATTTGCACATTTTGGCCCCACACATCCGACTTCAGCATGATATTTTTAGGTACCGGTCAGCCCTCCTTTTCAATCTCTTATCTTTAGCAAGTCTGCCCTGTTGCAGTCTGTAATTCAGGATCACCATCTAGTGGGGGAAAAGGGTCTCGGTAGTTCTGAGTCGCTGACCCTGACGTCAGCTCATGCACTGCTCGCCATTTTGATCCCGTGGGATATATTGTCATTGCTGTTAGTCATGACTGAAAGGGGCTACTGTAGTCAGTCATGACTGAAAGAGGCTGCTACGGTCAGTCATGACTGAAAGGGGCTACTGTGGTCAGTCATGACTGAAAGGGCCAACTGTAGTCAGGCATGACTGAAAGGGGCTACTGTAGTCAGTCATGACTGAAAGGGCCAACTGTAGTCAGTCATGACTGAAAGGGCCAACTGTAGTCAGTCATGACTGAAAAGGCCAACTGTAGTCAGTCATGACTGAAAGAGGCGGCTACAGTCAGGTATGACTGAAAGGGGCAACTGTAGTCAGTCATGACTGAAAGGGCCAACTGTAGTCAGTCATGACTGAAATAGGCTACTACAGTCAGTCATGACTGAGAGAGATAATTATAGTAATGAAAGTGAAAATACATAGGTGGCAAAATCTCGTTGGCCAGACTGTCTTAACGCAGCTTGTTTCCAGGAAGCACTACCGCTGACGTGAGATGGTGTCCTTCTTAGTTCTTAGTCGACCTGTACTGTTACAGGGACAGATGCTCCTGTGCAGGTCCCAGCTCTGGCGAGAGCTAGATGTAACCAGGAGAAGGATTTCCTGCTAGTGGGCTAGGATCGAGTAGCTTATTACTTCGCTGCCCTGGGACAAGTGACGCGGAGGGTGGTTAACCGATGTGCGAGTCCATCTTAATAGACTCCGACACTAGAGGAAACTAGACCCACATCTTGTTAGGCGCCATCTATGTTGCTCTAAACAAACCACATAACCATGGCCAGTTCTATGCCATGTCACACAGCTAGTTGCCTCTTACGACATGCTCCCTGTGAGGCAGTGGCGCGATTCTTGTCCTTGTCATACACAAAGACCCCGGCGGACCACTCGGGTGGTGTCTTGATCAGTTAGTTAGTTAGCTAGTTAGTTAGTTAGTTAGTTAGTAAGTTAGTTAGTAAGTTAGTTAGTTAGTTAGTAAGTTAGTTAGTTAGTTAGTAAGTTTGGCTGCCCCAACAAGTTCATAACAATGGTGAAACAGCTACACGAAGGCATGTGTGCTTGTGTACTGGACAGCGGTGCAATCTCTAAAACGTTTCTAGTATCAAACGGAGTAAAACAAGGATGTGTACTCGCCCCGACCTTGTTCAGCATGATGTTCGCGGCCACGATGACAGACGCCTTCAGATCATTGGAGCTTGGAATACCCATAAAGTACCGCACATATGGCAAGTTACTCAATTCCAGAAGAATGAAGGCCAAAACCAAAGTGGCTGGCGACATAATCAGGGAACTTGTATTTGCTGACGACTGCGCTCTAATGAGCAACTCAGAACTGAACATTGGAAATGGACCAGTTCTCTGCCGCATGCGAAAATTTTGGCCTGGCCATAAACGCCAAAAAAACAGAGGTCCTGTACTAACCAGCACCAGGCATGCCGTACACAAAACCAGAGACTACAGTCAGCGGGCAGACGTTGAATGCCGTAGACAAATTCACATATCTGGGCAGCACGCTGTCGAGATCTGTCAGCCTAGACGATGAGGTGGCAAGCAGAATAGCAAAGGCCAGCACAGCCTTTGGTAGAATGCGCTCGATGGTCTGGGCACGTCGTGGCATCAGCGTCAAGACCAAACTCAAAGTCTACCGTGCAACCATCATTCCAACCCTACTATACGCTTGCGAAAACTGGACTGTATACTCTGGACATGCAAGGAGGTTAAACCACTTCCACACAGGTAGCCTGAGGCGAATATTCCACATCCGATGGCAAGATCGTGTCACTGACATCGAGGTTCTCTCGAGGGCTAACATGCCCAGCATCCATGCACTGCTAGAAAAAGCACGACTAGGATGGGCCGGACACCTCGTCCGTATGTCAGACGAGCGGCTCCCAAAGAAGCTTCTCTGCGACGAGCTGAGAGAGGGATGGCGCGAGAGAGAGAGCGCCCAAAGAAACGTTTTAAAGACGGTCTGAAGGACTCACTAAAAAGTTGCCAGATAGACATCGACACCTGGGAATGTCTTGCGCAAAACAGATCTGACTGGAGAAGCGCAGTCAAATCGGGTGTAGCTGCCGGTGAAGATGACCGTGTTGTGAAAGCCCAGAACAGACGAGAGGCGCGGAAATCCCGAGCAGCGCGAACACCATCCCCTTCAACAAACCTCGTGTGCCCGATATATAGCAGATGTTTTCGTGCTCGCATTGTCCTGTTCAGCCACATGCGCACCCACACCCAACAGGGAAATCTGTGACAAGGATGATGTCGGCGGTCCTCATCGACAATTATGGACAGCTATTATTATTATTAGTTAGTTAGTTAGTTAGTAAGTTAGTTAGTTAGTTAGTAAATTAGTTAGTCAGTTAGTTAGTTAGTTAGATGCCCATCGCAAGCGAAGATGGCGACAATGTCAGACATGTCTATTCAGATGTGATCGCATATGACTGTACAGTCCGATCTGAGCGTGACAAACTATATCGCACGTAGGGCACACGTGAACGACATTTGTAGTTGGGCAGTCATGCATTATTTCCTTTCGTGCATCTCGCTTTTTCTGAGCCTCCGTGATGGTCCTCTGCTCAGCAATGCAAGCACCGTGTGACGGTAGTGTGCCAGGCTGAGCGGTTCGGAGCAAGCAGCTCCCAGTCTGCAACATCAATGGAGAAACTTTTCTAAGAAACGTTTGATCAGCATATTTCACCCGGTTCGGTGGAAATTCTCAGATATGAGTTTTCTGGACTGCATAAATAATTTAAAGTTTACAAAATGTAATCTAATTCGAAACCTCTGCCAATTACAATTTGGACTAATTTGTTGCACATTAACCGCAGCAGCCATCTTGTAACCGTCCGTTCTTTCCACGTGCTCGATTACCGAGAGTAGTATCGATTATCGAGCACAGCTTGACTATATTCACATACTTGCCCGCGAGTACTCGCACAGTTTCTTGTGTCATCACCCCACAATAAGGCGCCACTTTTATACCTGCCTCCGGCTGTGTGAAGATGTTCTTGGGATGTTTTGACAATATTCGTTTGTCATTTTCTGTTTGATTTGTCTCTTGTATGTTCTTCGTGATCGTTCGCTTCATTTGTTTTCGATTACCGTAATTTTCTTTATTTCCAGCAAAACAAAAATGTTCAATTCTCTCAATTGATTCTTTGAGTAGTTTTTGTTGTGTTTTTCTTTATAAGGACATCCTACTGAGTCTAAGACCTTTGAAGAGTTATTAATGATTTACTTTTTGAGTTTAGATTATTCGTCAAACGTAATTAAGACACAATAATTCACGTCGACTCACGCGATCTTTTGTCCACGTTATAGCCCATCTCCCACAGAAATGACTTTAAATAAGGTTAGTGGCGTTTCTTGCAGAAATGTATTTTATTTAGGTTAGAGTTGAACACCAGACCAAATTCACCAACTCAAAAGAAATCAACAAACTACCTTATTTCGCCTGAGAACTGGTCACTGCAGACTACTAGAACATCTATACCGACTGAAGATCTCACACACCGATGAGCACCCGTGTGGAACAGGATGCCATAATCCTGAACACATTCTACAGGAATGCCCAATCTATAGGGAAATGAGATACCATATCTGGCCAGAGGGTGGAGAGCTGAGACAAAAGCTGTGGGGCAGCCGCTCCGACCTGGTGGAGACTACAGACTTCATCATGGCGACTGGCCTGCAGATATAGCATGACCAGAAGATCCTGAACGCAAAGAAAAAGAAAAGGTCAGCGTTGTTTCTTGCAGAAGTAAGTCTTTTAATTAGGTCAGTGGTGTGTCCCGGGAGGAACCTGCGCCTGGACACCACTTGTCGTATCGAACATGGAAGACAGACTCCGGGCTGGGGTATCAGGATGCAGGAATAACTGAACGAGATGGGGATACAGGGATGATGAGACATGTGGCTGTGGAGCAACACAAGACCCGGACCAGCTGATGATCTGTCCAAACCGTCTGGAAACTTGTAATATGGATGAGATGTTGAGGGGGATTGACAAGGCAATCCACGTGGATGGGCATTGGGGATAGGATGTCTGACATGGTGTCCAGGACAGGGGGAGTAAGTCGTGGTGTCCAGGACAGGGGGAGTAAGTAGTGGTGTCTAGGACAGGGGGAGTAAGTCGTGGTGTCTAGGACAGGGGGAGTAAGTCGTGGTGTCCAGGACAGGGGGAGTAAGTCGTGGTGTCTAGGACAGGGGGAGTAAGTCGTGGTGTCTAGGACAGGGGGAGTAAGTCGTGGTGTCTAGGACAGGGGGAGTAAGTCGTGGTGTCTAGGACAGGGGGAGTAATTCGTGGTGTCCAGGACAAGGGAAGTAAGTGGTGGTGTCCAAGACAGGGGGAGTAAGTCGTGGTGTCCAGGACAGGGAAAATAATTCAGAAAGCTAGATACATGAATAAGTGGGGGGCGGAGGGGTGGGGGGGCCACTATCCACGTTTTTTCTTGTTTTTCTTAAAGTTTTCAAGAAGAAAACATGCAAGTCAACGATCCAGATTCCTTATATCTTTCTCTGCACAGCGCCATTACCTAAATGAACTACAGCCTTGTAATGTTTCGGTTGGTTGAGTTGTACTTTTACTTTTAATCGACTTGTCCATATTTGGCTTACAATTTCTAAAGGATAAGGTAGCTAGCCCCATGTCCTAAACCATTTACACTTCAGACTCTCGTCAATGTTTCTTCTTACCTCACATTTTGTTTCATTTTTATTCTGTTCAACAGTCACACTCTTTCACAACTTTCTAAACTTTCCAAATATTCTAAACTTTCACAACTTTCTAAACTTTCCAAATATTCTAAACTTTCACAACTTTCTAAACTTTCCAAATTTTCTAAACTTTCCAAATTTTCTAAACTTTCCAAATATTCTAAACTTTTACAACTTTCTAAACTTTCCAAATTTTCTAAACTTTCACAACTTTCTAAACTTTCCAAATATTCTAAACTTTCACAACTTTCTAAACTTTCCAAATTTTCTAAACTTTCCAAATTTTTTAAACTTTCACAACTTTCTAAACTTTCCAAATTTTCTAAACTTTCTAAACTTTCCAAATTTTCTAAACTTTCAAAATTTTTTAAACTTTCACAACTTTCTAAACTTTCCAAATTTTCTAAACTTTCACAACTTTCTAAACTTTCCAAATATTCTAAACTTTCACAACTTTCTAAACTTTCCAAATATTCTAAACTTTCACAGCTTTCTAAACTTTCCAAATTTTCTAAACTTTCACAACTTTCTAAACTTTCCAAATTTTCTAAACTTTCACAACTTTCTAAACTTTCCAAATATTCTAAACTGTCACAACTCTCTAAACGTTCACAATTTTCTAAACTTTTACAACTTTCTAAACTTTCATAACTTTCACAACTTTCACAACTTTCTAAACTTTCACAACTTTCTAAACTTTCCCAATATTCTAAACTTTCACAACTTTCTAAACTTTCACAACTTTCTAAGCTTTCACAACTTTCTAAACGTTCACAACTTTCTAAACTTTCCCAATATTCTAAACTTTCACAACTTTCTAAACTTTCACAACTTTCTAAGCTTTCACAACTTTCTAAACGTTCACAACTTTCTAAACTTTCCCAATATTCTAAACTTTCACAACTTTCTAAACTTTCACAACTTTCTAAACTTTCCCAATATTCTAAACTTTCACAACTTTCTAAACTTTCTAAACTTTCACAACTTTCTAAACTTTCACAACTTTCTAAACTTTCACAACTTTCTAAACTTTCACAACTTTCTAAACTTTCACAACCTTCTAAACTTTCTAAACTTTAACATAAACTTTCACAACTTTTTAAACTTTCACGACTTTCTAAACTTTCTAAACTTTCACAACTTTCTAAACTTTCACAACTTTCTAAACTTTTGCAACTACCACCTCAGGGTGAGGCCCTTCCATTGCACTTTGGTTTGGTTGACCTCTGAGATCGCCCTAACTAACAAAGGTACGTACAGACACACACACACACACACACACACACAAACACACACACACACACACACACACATGTATCCAAGCACTGGTTAATACGTCTTGACATCACCTAACAGGCTGCGGCCCAGGGTGGAAAGTGGCGTGCCTCCGTCAGTACAATACAGAGAGACAAACACTTTACAGAAAAAAAAATTTCTACAACATGATTGGCAGGTTTGCAGCTTTTTTGTTCTGTGTTCTCATTTCGGACCCCGGTAACAGTGGGTCGTCTGTGATACCAGGACAACATGCAGCCTGACTCCCACGTGACTTACCTAATGGTTTGTCCAGAACACTCTAGAACAGTCGACTTCTCTTAAGAAAACCACGAGATGAGAAATAAATTTGTTAAAAGTTCTTTGTTTGGCTGTTCGCTCTAAGAAGAAGGTCTGGTCACGTGTCACGTACTTTCTTAAGTTAATACGCCTACAAAAATACTTTTGGGGTCAGCTAGACTAAAGAGAGTCCTGTTTGGATTTAATTTCCAATATTCCTTTGAAATGGTTAATTTAACGCCAAGTGGTATAGACCACATGCCGTGATCAGAATTAAAAGGTTCAAAGCAGAGGAAACAGACGCAAACGATTAAAGATGCAAACGACAGGCAACCAATTTACAAAACAATGTTGTTAGAACGGTTGGTTCACGGCTTGTGCTACAAAGAATTGAAGAAGAGAAAGAGCAGTAGATGTTAAAAGATGTTGGGGAAAAGATTCAGTTTTGCCTCGGGGAAGTCATTGTCGCTCGTGAAGGGGATCGTCTCTAATTTATTTGCGATAATCGAATCTTTATAATCGCGTTTTGACATAATTCTTGAGTTGCCTGTTTGTCAAATGGGTTTGATAAGCAATTAACTCTTTCCAGTCTCTAGCGTCACTTGAGCTGTCGCACGATTGTCTTCGAATTTACGGAACAACGTTTGAAAAGCGATAGACAAAAAGTCTTTATCTTCGGATTTGAAATAAAATTGACAAAGACCTTGAAAACTACAGAAGACGTTCCAATGAGAGATGCAAACACTGAGGGACAAATCGTTTTGCCGACACATGAAGTCTAAATCCACAGACAAGTTCTCAAGTATCTCCAGAGACGAATTTGAAGCTCTTAAGACTGTAGACGAAATGGCTTTACAACACAAACACCATATGCATGGGAAAAAAACCTGATATCACCCGATGCACGGTCTGCCATAACGATACTCAAATCCCACAAGAACTGATACACAGTCAGTTTAGGGCGAGTGGGCCGGGGTCTCCGTCACGCCAGCTCTGTATGCATCTCGGTTTAGGGCGAGTGGGCCGGGGTCTCCGTCACGCCAGCTCTGTATGCATCTCGGTTTAGGGCGAGTGGGCCGGGGTCTCCGTCACGCCAGCTCTGTATGCATCTCGGTTTAGGGCGAGTCGGCTGGGGTCTCCGTCACGCCAGCTCTGAATGCATCTCGGTTTAGGGCGAGTCGGCCGGGGTCTCCGTCACGCCAGCTCTGTATGCATCTCGGTTTAGGGCCAGTCGGCCGGGGTCTCCGTCACGCCAGCTCTGTATTCATCTCGGTTTAGGGCGAGTCGGCCGGGGTCTCCGTCACGCCAGCTCTGTATGCATCTCGGTTTAGGGCGAGTCGGCCAGGGTCATACAAAGACACCCCCAGACTGTCCGTAATGTCCTGATGCTATGTTTGCCGGAGTCGACCTCCTTTCCTCCTCCTTAGGGGGTGGGGCATAGGACAGGAGTGTGTGAGGGATAGTAGGATAGTACCTCAAGGTGAGAGAGAGTCTCTTCCTAGCAGCATAGGATGACCTTGACCCTATTTAGTTCCACCACTCCTACCTAACTCACGTATGGCTCCAAGTGCCATCTCCCGGGAAATATATCTGACTGGCTGGCTAAACTGCGTGAGCAAACGCGGTGAAACAACCAGGCAGCAAATCCTGGAAGAAGGAGCATGACAGTACTGGTGGATAGCACACATAAAGGATGGAAAACCTGAAAGAAACCCAGGTGGTTAAGACTCGATAGTCCTGCAAGACAACTTTCCTAAGAGAGACAGCTCTGACCTTGAACAACAGCTGCTTTGCAGATGGTCTGGTGACAGCCACGGGCTAAGGAGCGCAACCCTACATAAACCTCTGTTGAAATCTGATGCAATGGACCACATGCCTAACGAAACAGTACAACGTAAACCGGCGTATCATAAAGACACAATTTAAAAGCAGCGAAACAAAAGAAAAAGAGGAAGAAGACACTAGTGCGTTTGATTTCTTTGTAAACACTTTTCAATTTTGATCACAGCGTGTGGCAATTGCTATCGTGATCTTGATGACCCGTTCCTCAGCGAAGCTGCGGGTCCCAACTTCGTCTCCAGTGGACCTGTCTTTGGCAACGGAAGTCCAATGCGTGGTAGGTGCTCCTCTAGAGGCATCTCGGATGTTGCAGCGTGCAGTAAGGGAGCCTGACCAACACATTGGAGGTCTTCCTCGCGGTCTCTTCTTATCTCGGGGGTACCAGGCTGTCGCTCTTCTCCATCGACCACCGTTTCGTCGCAACATGTGACCTGCCCATCTATGTTTTGCCTCGCCTGCATGGATTACCACATCCTTCACCAGGGACAACTGTCTAATGTCAGAATTGTGGAGACATTGCAAACGTTAGTTTCGGAGAGTGATTCCGACCAAGCGTCTCTCAAGGGAGACCTGGGTCCCTCTCAATATGTCCTCCA
Source organism: Ariolimax columbianus (assembly GCA_036924085.1). Lineage (NCBI taxonomy): Eukaryota > Metazoa > Mollusca > Gastropoda > Stylommatophora > Arionidae > Ariolimax > Ariolimax columbianus. The sequence continues at coordinate 5,547,596 of JAVGWX010000025.1, read as the reverse complement.
GTGATTTTGTTAGTGTCTACATCTCGGCACCGTAGCACATCACAGGGAGTACATGGCAATTGAAGAGAGAGGCTCGTAGGTCCTGGTCATGACAACCGTCCAGGACCGTGTTAATAGACGAGAAGGCAGCCCAGCCCGCGCGGCGACGTCTTGTTAATTCAAGTTCCATGTTATTCTTCGTATTGAGAAGACGTCCAAGATAAATGTACTTGTTACGTGGCACTAAATTAACCAATCCTCACCAAATATTCACAAAACAATCAAAGCAATTCGCTCTATAGGATAACTGACCCGTAATGTGCTACCTATAGGCAATCATAACTTAAGAAAGTGCGTGACACGGGTCCAGGTCTCCTGCTTACAGCGAACAGCCAAACAAAGCATCGTTTAGAAATGTTTTTCTTATCTCAAAGCTGGCACGTGTGGTTGCTATGGTGAAATCCACTGGAATGGGGTGTTTTAACAAATGGTTCAGGCGAGTGACGTGCAGCCTGGCCCCCATCTTTTCTTAGTACAAGGCGTGTTCAAATGAAACCGAACCAAATTGCAACAAGTGAACATGCGTACGATCTGCACGATGACGTCACTTCTGGTGTAAACAGCACATACCAACTGTCAAGTTTGCAAAATTTCATTATCCCCCGATTATAGTTTCCTCAGCAGACCGTTGAAAACATGGCGGGTTTGGTCCGCCCAGAGTTGCTCAGCAAGCGGTGATTCGGTTTCTATCAGCTGAAGGATGTCGACCAGTTGACATTCATCCCAGAATGCTGGCAGTGTCAGGTCACAAAACATCATTGTCCAGTTATTCACTGTTGTTGGAATAAAGTAGCCGGTCATGACGAAGAATGAAGGCCTATGGGAAAGGAGCCAACAATATCCACTAGAACAAAAGAAGTGGATATATTGAAATCAGATTTAGTTACAATTCGGAAGTGGTCTGAGAGCTGTCTAAATGTACAGTCATCCACATGGGTAGATCCAATATGAAACTTACTTACAGAATGGGAGAGAACAATATTAGAATGATGAATAAAGAGGATCTAGCGGTTAAAATAGATCATACAGGTAAAGTGAGTGAGCAAGTCCACGTAGCAGTGAAAAAGGCAAATGCAAGTTAGGTTTGATACAAAGACATTTTAAACATAGGAGCAAGGAAATGATAGTCAAACTGTATAAAGCATTAGTTAGACCTAGATTGGAGTACTGTGTACAGGTGTGGAGTCCTTATCATAGAGGGGATATAAACATGCTGGAAAGAATACAAACAAGAGCGACAAAGCTGATAGTGGGATTCCAGAATTATAGTAAAGCTGCTGAAGTCGGATGTGTCGGACCGAAAGGTGCAAATAGCATAGTCAAGCAGTAAACTACGACATAGTGTTTTCCGTTCTCCGGACAACACCCTGCTACTTGAGTTCATGGCCTGGTAGCGGGAGTGAGAGAACGATCAACGAAGAAGTAGAAGAATTACAGTTATGAGGAAAGACTCAGAAAAAACCCAGCCTACAGTGTCTAGAAAAGAGAAGAATTCGGGGTGACTTAATACAGGTTTATAAGATGATCAGAGGAACGTATAAATTAGACTACAACCGGTTTTTTTTTTTACAAAAAACAGCCACCCACAAGAACAAGAGGGCACGTCCACAAATTAATTAAAGAAAGGTCCAGATTAGATACTAGGAATTATTTTTTGTAGTCAGAGAGTGGTGAATGCTTGGAATGCATTGCCACAATAAATAGTGGAGGCAGGGTCAATTAATGCATTCAATAATATATTGGATACACATAGTTATTTTTAGATCAAATGAATGTGAAAAAAAACAACTGGTTGTATACAGACTCTGCAGTTCTCTGAACCAGTATACAGATGTTCAGTTAACAATTTAAGAGAAGAAAATGGGGATCGATAGGACGATGAGGAAGGTCCCGTCCATTATAGCTAGGCATGCTCTCACATGGATCATCCAAGGGAAAGGAAAGAGAGGTACACCTAAAAATACACATAGAAGAGAATGTGAGAAGTGTCTACGGTTAAATGGTTACACGTTAGGAACCTTTGCACCAACAGTTTGACTTGGGCAAATTGTTGGCGATAGATATGGTCATTTTGAGGGACTCCAAGTCGGTTCTGGAGGCGATGAAGAACAGCTCATACACAGAAAAGGAGATATTCTTGGTGGGGAGGGCGATCAACAACATCATCACTGGCCACGGGATAAATATCACCTTGCAATGGATCCCTGGACATAGTGGGCTACTAGGGAACGAGATGGCCGAACAGAGTGGCAAAAACAGGAACCTCGAAACAACAATTGTATAGACCCTGCAGTAACCACACAGTAAAACGAATTATCAAGAATAAAACTCGGGAAATCTGGATGAACAGGTGGGCGACGGGAACAACAGGTGGGCGACGGGAACAACAGGTGGGCGACGGGAACAACAGGTCTCAGTGTATTTATCGAAATGTCACAGTCAAAAAGTATCGATGACGTAAATAAACTTCATAGAAGAGATACACGTCTCATCTTTCAGTTCCAAGCAGGACACACCAGAGTCAATAGCCACTTGAACCGCACCAATCCTCAGCACCTGCCCTTGTGCAGACATTGCTCTCATCCTGATGAAACAGTTCGACACCTACTCATTGAGTGCAAGGCGCTTGCGGACATGAGGAAAAGATTCTTACAAGCACTGCCGGTAATTACCAACACACTGTACGGAGCAGTGACACAACTGAAGAAGACATGTATCTATATTAGAATGGCATTGTGTTGCCAAGAACAGGCTTGCTCAGCAGCTATAAAATAACAACAACAACACATTGGGAAGGTTGCCAGTTAAAAATCACTGCCGTAAGGGATAAAGTGTTAGAACTTTTATTGTACTAAACCTCAGTTATGTTTGTCGTATGGTGACCGGTTCCTTTTCTCATTGTTTTATTCCCCCCCCCCCCTATTAAAAAGTCTGGTATCTTTTACAGATGGGTAGTCTAGAGCGTGTCTATACCTGGGATTGAATTCTCGGTACTATTGCCATAAGAAGTGTGCGAATCCCGCGTTTCAAGCGACCTCTGGTCTCAAGGGAAGTGAGATCATAGAGCCTGCATCACGCGTTACCTCCAGTCGTCTTGACATGTCTTGCTACTGGTCTAAGGTGACTCGGGACGAGAAAGTGAGGTTGCTGATCACTATAATCCTCATACAGCGCAAGTTACATCATCAAAACAATCTGTTGCTGTTGCCATCATTGCTTGCGATGGGCAACTAACTAACTAACTAACAGACTGACCGACCGACCGATTGACCCACCGACAGACCGACCAGCAGACCCACAGACAGACCGACCAGCAGACCGACCGGCAGACCTACCGACAGACAAACCGACTGATCTACAAACAGACCGACCGACCGACTGACCGACCGACCGACAGACTGATCCACCGACAGACTAACCCACCGACAGACCGACTAACCCACCGACAGACCGACCCACAAACCGACCGACCCACCGACAGACCCACAGACCGACCCACAAACCGACCGACCCACAGACCGACCCACAGACCGACCGACAGACCGACCCACAGACCAACCGACCCACAGACCGACCCACAGACCGACCGACCCACAGACCGACCCACAGACCGACCGACCGAAATACCGACCCACAGATTGACCGACCGACCCACCGACAGACCGACCGACTGAAAGACCGACCCACAGACCGACCGACCGACAGACCGACCCTCCGACAGACCGACCGACCGACCCACAAACCGACTAACTAATTAACTAACTAGCTCTCTAACCTAGCCGCTACAAATACTCTCAAACGATGTATTTTCTACAAGTAAAAGAAAGTGAATCTCCCACTAACACTTTACCTTTTCTTTTCATATTTTTTACAGGTTCGAAGACTGTGAAATGCACAACTTTCACCAAAACTAAATTTAACCTGGATCAAACCCTGCCCTTTTTCACAGAGAGACAAGAGCTCTAACCAGCTTTATACTCAAACACCTTCATGGAATGGACAAGTGAATAATCAACTTTCGAAGGAAAGTTAAAAAAAAAAGAAAGAAGAGGAAGAAAAAGAAAAGTATGACGATATATCGTCATTATCCCTAACACCCAGACGTGCTTTTCCCAGGCATTCTGAGAGTGGCCATAAATTGTGTCTTATGAGACTTGAACTGGACTGAGAAGAGCATCGAAGGGGAAGCATTGAGCGAAGGACATTTGAACGCCTGTGTTTGGCTTGGCTTGGCTTCGTTCGTTCTCAATCTCCCGCTACCAAACCCTGACACGGGCCTATGTAGCAGAATGTAGTCCGGAGAACGGAATGCGTTGTGTCGTAGTTTACAGCTTGACTGCGATATTTGCACCTTTCGGTCCAACACATCCGACTTCAGCAAGAATTATTTGAGTACCTGGTTAGCATTTCCTCTTCGATCCCTTCTCCTTAGCCAGTCTGCCCCGCTGCAGCCTGTTATCCAGGATCACCGTGTGGAGGTGTAGAAAGGTCTTGGCAGCTCTGGTTCGCTGGTCCTGACGCTAGCAGTCAGCTATGGGTCGCTGATCGCTGCAGCGCATGCGCACGAACGCCTGTGTTTGATTGCCTTACCAGTAACATGTACTGCCATCTCTACAAAGGTGATCACGTGGTAATCTAGACTTCGTACAAACCCCAACAGATTAAGATACCATTATTCACTAAACTCAGGAGAAGTGGTACCAATGAATATGTATGCGGCACTGACAAAATGACGTATGATTATCAGCTACAACAGAGAAAGCACGTATGAACACGCACTGTCCCATTCCCGAGCAAGCTCTTTGGATATACGAACAATCTCAAGCTAGCCACTGCTTTCTTTAGATATAAAATAAATTTGACGTCTGAAGGCGTACGAAGAGGAAGAGAAGAAGAAGAAAAAGAAGAAAATAATAATAATAATTAGAAGAAGAAGAAGAAGCAGAGAAAGTAGTATAAGAAGTAGTAATAGTAGTAGAAGAAGAAGGAGAAGAAGAAGAAGAAGAAGAAGAAGCAGAGAAAGTAGTACACGAAGTAGTAGTAGTAGTAGTAGTAGTAGTAGTAGTAGTAGTAGTAGTAGTAGTAGTAGTAGAAGTAGAAAGAGAAGAAGAAGAAGCAGAAGAAAAAGAAGAGGAAAAAGAATAGGAAGAAGAAAAGAAAAATAAGAAGAAGAAGAAAAAGAAAAGAAAAGAAGAAGCAGAAACAAAAGAAGAAGAAGAAGAAGAGAAAGAGAAAAAGAAGAATAAGAAGAAGATTTAACATAAAATATAGGTACATTTTTCTGTTTACTGACAGACCAGAATCTTTTAGCTAAGCTTCCTAAACGAATTAGACTATGCTTACATATTTATTTTGACGCGTTTGGGTCGCTTATTTGGACGAGACAGTGGGATACAGCACCATTGGCTCATGCAGTGTTCACCTCAGCAAAGTCAAAGCTATTGCCAGACTAACCAAGAACTCCGACCAAAAAACATAAGAACGAACCTCAATTTGACATTAGCAGCGAAAGAGCGAAATGTTGAGTCCTTCCAAATGGACAAAAACAACAACGCAAAAATACTGAACTTCATACCAGCTGAGCGTCAACGCTGATGAAGACCTTCATGATTCGAAGCACACGGAAGATAACTAGCTCACTTAGTAAAGTCAAGGTACCCTGAAAGGTGACACTGCTATCGGGGATGAGGTGTTAGGGTCTTCATTATACAAGACACCATCTTGTACTTGAGGCAGATGTGGTTAGTTTCGTTCCTGCTTTAACAGTAAGCCATATATCTATTTACAGCTAGATTGACTGAAGAGTGGCGATAGCTGGAATCGAACTCGTTACCTTTGCGTCGGAGGCGGACACTATCCCTCTGTAACCCAAACACTGACTTAAATTAGAAGTCCACAAATTGTCGTAAAATGTATTATTGACAAGCATCTAAGCCTGTTTACGACAGGAAATGCGTCATTGCCCGGTGTCTCACCAAAGGGTATCAATACAATCGATCTTTGACCAACCATTGCGGCGTTTAATCCCACGGCTGGTGTCGAACGGGAAGATTAATATTGACGAGGAATAAAGGTCGCATTCAACTGCAGTTGCCAACCAGTATACATGTAAGTTAAAAAAAGTTAATATTGGATAGATAAAAACAACCTGCGCCTTACTGTATGTAAGACTTACAAGTTTGTTGTCGTAAAAGGCTACTAATGAAAGATATTAATAGCACAGGAAACGGTATTCGAACAATTTGAGCAATTACAGAATCCGTTTCTATATTTCACCGTCTGTTAATTGCAGGTGATCAAAGAAAAGGAAATCCAGAGGGAGTAACTGTTGTTTGGGATAATTTGAAAGAGTGTTCATTGTTCGAAATCTGTGTTTTTGTAACGTGTTGTTACTGGTGCAATTCATCGGAACATTTTCTTAGTCGGGTACCTATTTACAGCTGGGTAAATATCTTCGTTTAGTGTCATGATTTAGGCTTGAACCCATTATGATTGTGATGAAAGTAACCGCTCCTACTGCTTTACGATTTGGACGCTCAAAACAGTGATTACCTTTGGGGATGATGTATTACAAATTTATTATGCTCAATTCTCAGCATTCTTTGAGATCGAGTGACCGACTCCTTTCCTTGCTGTATGTCCTTCACTAACTGTTAGCCAAGTACCAATTTACATCTAGTTTGACTGGAGTGTGTTGCAAACTGGAAGCGAACCCAGTTCCTTTCTGTGACAATCAAACGCTCTAAACACCCAAACGCTTAGTTATCAATTGACCACTGGATAAACTAACACGTGTAACAACGTTGGCGCAAACCAATTCCTTCTCTAAGAGGTTAAATCATTCTAACAACTCCGCCACTGGAACACTCAACCGGCTGCAATGAAACATATTCTACCGCCAAATCTACAAACAGTGGCGCCATCACATATAAACTCAACGCACAGAACTCGAATCATTTCACCTTCTTTGGAGTTTCTCACAAATATCGAGGCAGATGCATTTGTTAAGTTGAACCAGGCTGCTGTTAAAGTGACAAACTCTGGTCCATCACCCGAGGACTGCTTGAATTCTCAAACATTATTGCAACAAACGTCTAATCGTCAGAATAGTATAAACGCAAACATAACTTGTTTACAGACAAGGAAAGACGAGTATCGGTTGACAATGCAAAAGAAGAAAAAAAATACGCATTGCAGTCAAAACAAATCTGATAATAAGCAGGAAGTAGAGAGTCAGAAACATCTGTCGAGAGAGGAGAGAAGAAGACGACGGAGAGCAACGCAGAAATACAGAACAGCACATGCGTCCAGGGAAAGAGTTAGAGTCGGGGCTTTCAACATAGCTTTTTCAGATTTGAGAAAACTGCTTCCTATTTTACCCCCAGACAAGAAACTGGCAAAGATTGAAATTCTCCGTTTGTCAATGTGTTATATTTCTTATCTCAATCATGTTTTAGATCTCAGTTGAAGACTTTTATTGTATGTGTATGCATCGAAGTTCATGGGTTGTCGTACAGCACATTTTTTAAACACATTCCTTATTGAAATATTAGTGAGCATGCGAAGTGTGTTCAAAAAGTATCCGACATTTGGGCAGGAAAGATACAATTACTTATATGGAGGGTTGAAGCTATGCTATTTAGATGGCGCAACAAAGACGGCGCCGTAACTGGCTGTGGGTCTACATTGCTCTGCTGTTTCAGTTCATTATAGATGCCACCAGACCATCGACTTGCCAGGAATTCACACTAGACGACGACTTAGATTTGTGTTCACTGAAACGTGGTGTTGTTTTCTGTTTGGACTGGTTAATTCGTTCGTTTTTTGTGCTTTCTTCCGTTCGATTATCCTGGTCTAGACATCGGCTATATGAATGGCACTACGCTGAAACCCGTGTCGTATTTCACGGTCTGGTTCATTGGCGTGTGAGAAATCTAGACATGACTATAATGAGCTGAACACAGCCAGGCAGAGATGCCAGACTCACTCACACGCTGAGTGAAGTTCCTACGACCTCTTGTGGTTATGGAAAGACACGACACACAACATTAGACTTTATCCCCCCTCCGCTGCCTTGCGGGATACCTGTATACGTGAAAGGCTTTGGGAGTAAACTCTGAGGAAACATCTGCATCCAGTGCTATCACCAGTCGTCTCGATAAATATCTTGCCACTGGCCAAAAGTAGCTCATGACCAGAGAGTGAGGTTGACAAAAGGCGCAGTTTCTTCCTTACTTTAACCCAAATCACAAGACAAGTCACCCATTTCAGCGGACACAGCAAGAGAAAAGGCTGTCCACATGGCTGAACAAAGAGAATGGTCTTCATCACTTGTAATGGACAAACATCATTTAGATATAATGGATTCAAAGCCAAAGTCAGACCACTAAAAAGGTGGCTTACAGAAATATCTGAGGCAGTGAATGCCACTGTGCATTAGGAACACAGACGGACCCGTTCTAGAGATCTCTTCATATCCTGACACTGAAAAGCAAAACAGGATAAGCGAAAAAAAGAAGGAGAAAGAAACAGGTTTGAAGCTCTAATCCTCTTCAAAGTATTCTCCTTGGGACTCCACACTCTCCTCCCGGCGGTCCTACCATTGTTGGAAGAATTTCAGGAAAGCCTCTTTGGGAATGCACTACAGCTGGGTCGTCGTATTCTGCATGATGTTTTCTTGGGACTCAAATCGAGTCATTTTCAGCCTGGGGAACAACCAAATATCGCAAGGAGCAGTTCAGGAGAATATGGAGCCTGGCGAGCCAGAGGAAGGTTGTGTTTGGCCAAGAAAGTCTAAATCAGATGAGAAGAATTGACGGGTGTATGTCATGATGGAGCTGGTATGTATTGAGGTCACGAATTGTTGATAATAGTACGCTTCCATAAACAAAACAGCTTCTAACCTTGTCTTTGGTTCGTGAACATTATCAATATTTGGCTGGATAACCCCCGCTGCATTCTGTGGCTTTCAGGCATGTCCAGTTATGAATCATACATTAGTTCCATATCTGCCCCCCCCCCCCCACCCCCACTGTTTTGTTTGATACCTGATCGCAGGAGCGGCTTCAGGAGAAAACCTTAAGAAATATCTGCATCCTCTTCTACCCTCAGTCGTCTTGACCGTGTCTTGCCACTGGACCAGGGTAGTTGAGAACGAGAAAGTGACGATGACCTGCGCAACTCTCCTTCACGATAATACAATTCACGTGCAAGTCACTTTGTTTTAATTTCCCTTTCGTTATACCACTGTCTACTATGAAGAGCACAATGGAAGTGTCTTTGATATTTGGTGCATGGAACATTCGAATATTACAATGCAAACATTTGACAATGGATAGAGAAAGAACGCTATACAACACGATATTCCTGCCCACAGTGTGCTATCAGTGTCAGAACTGGACATTAGCAAACAAAGATAAAAGAGTCATTGTAAAAACAGAGATGAAATGTCTTCACAGAATGCTTGGAGTAACAAGAATGGATAGAATCAGAAATAAAGATATTAGGAGACATGAAGGTACAAGACAATCAATAGATTTGTTTTCCGGAGGCATCTCATCTCACATGTCGTGATATTTCTCTCTAGAGTTTTTGTTAAAGTCCATGTTTGGCGCTGGTAACAGAGAGTTGGCATGGATATACTGTTGATTAGCATTCTTTTTGTGGATATGGATATGTTAGGGTGTTTCAATAATAATTACAGCTGGTATGTAATCGCATTTGCTTACACCAAATAGTATCCATCATAAAGCAATGCTACACACATACAATGAACACAAAATCTACCACCGATCACGCAAAAGATTGATAGCAGAAATAATAGAAGCAGTAAAGTTCCCAGTGTATGAAGGACATACTAGGGCTGTGGACAATAAACCTCTTCATAACCTGGTGCTGAAAGGCACAAGGACATACTAGGGCCCGGTCAAGAAACCTCTACATAATCTGGTGCTGAAAGGCACAAGCACATACTAGGGCCCGGTCAAGAAACCTCTACATAATCTGGTGCTGAAAGACACAAGCACATACTAGGGCCCGGTCAAGAAACCTCTACATAACCTGACACTGAAAGGAAAAAGCAGGACACAAGCGAAAATAAAGAAGAAGAAGAAGAAGAAGAAGAAGAAGAAGAAGAAGAAGAAGAAGAAGAAGAAGAGAACTGTCGCACCCTCTTGGATCGCGTGAAAAAAATCCTCCAACCAGGTTGTTGTTGTTGAAAGTCCACAATGAGTAGGTTTACTCTTTTTTGTGCGCCCTGAAGACAACGTTTTGTGGCAGGTTGCTTTAGCTTTCCTCCCATCCCTAACGTACTGATGTAGGTGGACCGGAGTCCTAAAGGCGGTTGTGCTATTCGTGGCTTCGTCTGTATGTCGCTCACTACCAGGGGATGACATCGAAACTCCACCTCGTTAGCCAAACTGCCATGAAAACAGCCCGTTTCCAGGAAGGCATACGTGGAAGTCGAGGTGAGGCTCTTGACCAGTATGTTTTGCCTGACCCTGACTAACATGTCTAATCAGTATGTTTTGCCTGACACTGACTAACATGTCTAATCAGTATGTTTTGCCTGACCCTGACTAACATGTCTGATCAGTATGTTTTGCCTGACTCTGACTAACATGTCTAATCAGTATGTTTTGCCTGACCCTGACTAACATGTCGGATCAGTAAGTTTTGTCTGACCCTGACTAACAGGTCGGATCAGTATGTTTTGCCTGACCCTGACTAACATGTCGGATCAGTATGTTTTGCCTGACCCTGACTAACATGTCGGATCAGTATGTTTTGTCTGACCCTGACTAACATGTCTGATCAGTATGTTTTGTCTGACCCTGACTAACATGTCTAATCAGTATGTTTTGTTTGACCCTGACTAACATGTCCGATCAGTATGTTTTGTCTCACCCTGACTAACAAGTCTGATCAGTATGTTTTGTCTGACCCTGACTAACAAGTCTGATCAGTATGTTTTGTCTGACCCTGACTAACATGTCTGATCAGTATGTTTTGTCTGACCCTGACTAACAAGTCTGAACAGTATGTTTTGTCTGACCCTGACTAACATGTCTGATCAGTATGTTTTGCCTGACCAGACGTTAGTTTCTGTTGTTGTTGTTGTTGTTCATGTACATTGTAGGAAGGCAATGAGCACTCAATTGTCTTATTTGGTATCTTAATAAAGAAATGAACATTCATTAACAATTGTCCATTTAATTTATTTTTGGTTTATGAGAAAATGAGTGGTATCTAGATTGTTACCTAAGATCAGAGCTAACTCAAAAATGGCTATAACGACCTTGACCGACAGGGACAGATCACCATACTTCGTGTCAGGACACTGTTGTTGTTCGTCCATCACAAGTGATGAAGACCACTTTCTTTGTTCAGCCGTGTGGACAGTCTTTTCTCTTGCTGTGTCCACTGAAATGGGTGAGCTGTGCGGCAATTTGGGTTAAAGTGAGGAAGAAAATGCGCCTTTTGTCAACCTTACTCTCTGGTCCTGAGCTACTTTTGGCCAGTGGCAAGATTTTTATCGAGACGAATGGAGATAGCACTGGATGCAGATGTTTCCTCAGGGTTTACTCTCGAAGCCTTTCCTATACACAGGTAACCCGCAAGGTAGCGGAGAGGGAGGGGGGGGGGGGGTGTTTGTGATATATATCGTAGTGTGTCGTGCCTTTCCATAACCACAAGAGGTCGTAGGGGCATCTCTTCTAGGCCGTGTTCTAGTCCGTTATAGTCCCATGTTTACATTTCAAATTAGCACCAAAACCGACGCTGTCTACAGCTAGAGCGAAGGGCACTAATCTTCGTGAAGTTCAGCCGTGTGAACTAGACCGTGCAATACGACATATTTAAGCGTAGTGCTATTCATATAGCGGATGTCCAGGCCAGGATGTTGATGTTTAATACCCATAATCCTGCTGAAGACGGATGTGTCGGACCGAAAGGTGCAAATATCGCAGGCAAACTGTAAACTAGCTACACAACGCAAATCCGTTCTCCGGACTACATCCTGCTACTTGCAAAGCCCTGTTCAGGGCTTGGTAGCGGGAGGTTGAGAATGAACGTAGAAGAAGAAGAAGAAGAAGAAGAAGAAGAAGAAGAAGAAGAAGAAGACGTATACCCAAAACGAGTATGTCTGCTCTTTTGTGCAATATGAAAAGGATGTTGTAGTAGCTTTCCTGACATCAGGAGCATGATGATGAAGGTGGACTGAAGTCCTCCAGGCGGTTGTGCTATGCTTGGCTTCATCTATGTGGCTCTCCCTACTACGCAGATCACGTCGATCTACATCTTGTCAGCCAGGCTGCATGAAAACAGCCTGTTTCCAGAGACCGCTATATGGAAGAGAGATTGTGGTCTTGGTGAGTGCATTGACCCTGACGCGACATCCTGGTCAGTATGTTGTACCAGACTGGACTGGCTTCTCAGTTTTCCCCAGACCAGGATCTTCTTCTTCTTCTTCGTACGCTGTCAGACGTCAACTCGAATTTGTTCGAAGAAAGCAGCAGTCATCCTAAGGCTGTCGACACTGCCATAGAGCTTGTCTAGTGTTGGTACTGGTGATGGCCACATGTGCTCTCTCTGGTCCTCGTATGTCAGGCAATTTTGCAGCAGATGTTCAGCGATCATTTTCCCAGTACCACAGGTGCATTCATCAGTGCCACCTATCTTCAGTTTATTGAATAGGTGGTAGCTCAGTCTGTTGTGGCATGTGCGGAGTCTGAAGACCACCACCTGCTCTCTTATGTTCAACTGGTAATAAGCCAAGTTAATTTGAGGAAAGAAAACACACACACAATAACGAACAAATTAACCAGTCCAAATGGAAAACAACAACATGTTTCAGTGAACACAAGTGTAAGTGGTCGACAAGTGTGAATTCCAAGCAAATCCGTGGACTGAAGGCATCTATAATGAACTAAAACACCAGATCAATGTAGACCCGCAGCCGGTCGAGCGCCATCTTTGCGGTTTTGCTACAGGACGGTGTACAATAGACTGGACATACAGATGTACGAATTCGACTGTCTGCTTCACCGCTGTACATATGTGGACTAGACGAACGAACCGCTGATAATGCGTTACAGAACTGTCCCCTGTATATAAGTTAAGAAAGATAGACTGGTCTAACGATTCAATGCTAGACTCCAAACTGTATGGAGCTAACGTAGAGCTGTAAACAATGGTTGGGTTTAACTATGGCCGACTAAATAACGAAACTCATATTGTGCTAAGGTTTATAATCAATTCATGCTCCACCCAAAGAAATAAACGAACTCCGCGTTACAAAACACAACAAATCTCTGTTGAGAGTGATCCTTTCACATAATTCTGCCCTGAAACCAACTGCATATCCATCTTTGTTTCCTTAACACGCTATTATAGCTGCACTGATATTTGACACATGCAAATTTCGTTATTTTGTCAGCCTTAGAATGTGACGTTTCAAAGGGATTTACCAGTGAGTCAGAAGCCCTGTATCTACAGTAGGCTGTGGTTCAACTGTGTGCACAAGTCGATTATTTCATGTTGTTTTCAACTATGAACTGAGGACTGGAGTTAGTTCGGACGAAGATGCCGAGTCGTTGAATTTCCTCGACTGTGAAGTCATATCAGTAGATGATAGTGTCTCCCCGTATGCCTTTGTTTCAGGGACAGATAATAGATTAGGGTCGTTAAGCACCGTAGGTCCTAGTTTTAGGTTCAAGGACGGCAGAATTGTATCCTTGTGTGTTCTTGGTCTTTTTGGTAAGTCATGTGATTCCGTTGTCTCCACTTGCGAGGATATGTCCACATATGACATACCAGAATCCTTACGTTTTAAAGGTCGTGCTAGGTCTAAGGATGGTGTAACTTGGTCGTTCTGTGTCCTAGGTCCTTTAGTTAGGTCCACAGATAATATTTGCTCTACTCGTGTTTGAGTTTCGGGGAAGGATGATATAAGTGGATTATTGGTAGCTCTGGATACCGAAGTTACGTCCTTCTGTGTCCAAGGTCCTGGAGTTAGGTCAAAGGATGGTATAAGTGGATCCTTGGTAGCCCTGGATACGGAGGTTAGGTCAGCTAGGTCTTTCTGTGTCCAAGGTCCTGAAGTTAGGTCAAAGGATGAAATATGTGGATCCTTGGTAGCTCTGGATACGAAGGTTAGGTCAGCTAGGTCTTTCTGTGTCCAAGGTCCTGAAGTTAGGTCAAAGGATGAAATAAGTGGATCCTTGGTAGCTCTGGATACGGAGGTTAGGTCTTTCTGTGTCCAAGGTCCTGGAGTTAGGTCAGTTAAGTCTTTCTGTGTCCAAAGTCCTGGAGTTAGTTCAGTTAGATCTTTCTGTGTCCAAGGTCCTGGAGTTAGGTCAGTTGGGTCTTTCTGTGTCCAAGGTCCTAGAGTTAGGTCAGTTAGGTCTTTCTGTGTCCAAGGTCCTGGAGTTAGGTCAGTTAAGTCTTTCTTTGTCCGAGGTCCTGGAGTTAGGTCAGAGGATGATACTTGCTCCAAGTGTTTCTCCTGTCCTGAAATGAATGACATGCCACGACCCCTGGTTGAACTGGGTCGAGAAGTTAGGTCCAATCTTGATATCATTGCGCCCATACGAATTGTGGGTCCTTGAATGGATGATATAATTGGGTCCAGATGTGGACTAGGGTCTGGAGTTGGGTTCACTGATGATGTATATGGATCTTTCATTGCTCTAGATCCTGGGACGGATGATATAATAGGGTCATTGTTTAACATTGAACTTTGAATGGATGATATAACTGGGTCATTGTTTAACCTTGAACTTTGAATGGATAATATAACTGGGTCATTGTTTAACCTTGAACTTTGAATGGATGATATAAATGGCTCATTGTTTAACCTTGAACTTTGAATGGATGATACAGTTGGGTCCGCATTTGATGATTTAGCTGCTGGAAACAGGTCCAGGGGTGATGTAATAGGTCCACTGACCAGTCTCCAAGCCTGGCCAGACGCGGCAACCAACGTAGGCTGAAGATGGGCAGACCACCTGGATTGATTGAAAAACAAAAGTTTATTGATGAGTGAAAGTGTTAGAGAGTGGATGGGTAGGAGAGCGGGAGAGTAAAAGAAAGAAAGTAAAGAGTTGGAGCGTAAAAGAGGGAGAGTAAAGAGTGGAAGAGTAAACAAATGTGGGAGAGTTAAAGAGTAGTAGAGTTAAAGAGGGAGAGTTAAAGTAAAGAGAGACAGTTAAAGAGTTGGAGAGTAAAGGAGGCACAGTTAAAAAGTAGGAGAGTTAGGAAAGAAGAGTTAAAGAGTGGGAGAGTAAAAGAGAGGGAGTAAAAGAGAGAGAGTAAAAGAGGGAAAGTTAAAGAGTTGGAAAGTAAAGAGAGGGCGTAAAAGAGGAATTGTAGTACTAAACAAAAGAGGGAGAGTAAAAGTTGGAGAGTAAAAGAGGGAGAGTTCAAGTATGAAAGAGTAAAAGAGGTAGAGCAAAAGAATGGGAGAGTGAAAGAGTGGGACAGGAAAAGAGAACAAGCAGAACAATAAAAATGACTCAAAGAACCGCCAACAGACGCACGGAGACGGTCCAGAAATATGTCAGAGAGTGACAATCACTCACTTCAGTGTTGCTCCAGAAGTTTGATTACGACATTCCAGAGGTGGTAGATGATGGACCTTCATTTCAGACATCTCCGGGATAGCAGTGCTGTCAAACGATCATATTGATTGGTCAGTAATGCTGGAGTAGCTTTGTAGGGGAGGAAGTATTAGATCCATTGGGGCACTTTTCATATGGCGATACGAGGACAACAATAGAGAGACAAGATACATAGGACAACAATAGAGAGACAAGATAAATAGGACAACAATCTAGAATAAGAATAAGATCAAGAATATGGACAATATGATCAATAGTAAGATCACTAAAATCAATAATAAGATCAATAATAAGAATAACAAGAACAATAATAAGATCAACAATAAGTACAGCAATTGGATAACAATACTATCAGAAATAAGATCAACAATAAGATCACCAATCAGAACAGCACAACACTCAAAAATAATATCAACAATTATATCAGCAATAAAATCAACAATAATATCAGCAATAAAATCAACAATAGAATCAACAATAAGATCAACAATAAGATCAACAATAAGAAAAGCAATAAGATCAACAATAATATCAACAATAATATCAGCAATAATATCAACAATAATATCAACAATAAGATAAACAATAATATCAACAATATTATCAACAATAATATCAACAATATTATCAACAATAATATCAACAATAATATCAGCAATAATATCAACAATAAGAACAGCACAACGATCAACGGTAAAATCAATAATACAACTAATTAAGATGCGCCATGCATGTATACAATACAAGACGATCTGGCTACATAGCACGAGGAAGACCCTTGGCATATGGGTAGATGACATCTACAGAAACTTTACAACCACACGGGCTTACGAGAAAAACATGCAATCTTCCACAGCGCGTAACCGCAGAAGAGCCCGGGAAAAATAAGTAAAGTCGGGGGTAACAGAACCCATTCTCAACCCTCTTTTAGCGTCTCATACAACATGTCTGAAAGGTTACAATGTTAATAATGATTGCTCCCCATTTGGATCGCGGTATTTATATTTATCGATTACAATTGCCTAATTTTGCTATGCTTACTTTGTGCTCTCAATATTTGGGCTAGGCGGTCTCGTTCTTGGAATTGGCAATATGGCGGAGTCTTCGGTAACACTGACATTGTCCGTTGTCTTGGAGATGAAGGAGGGATCAAATATTCTGAGGAAAAGAGGACATGTGTTTTTAACGAATAATCAATCCTTATGTTAGTGTCTTTGTGGAATAATTCATACACATTGGTAGGAATAATCATAGTGGTCGTTACCGATCGTGCGAGTAGCGGTCTGGAGATAAGACGTCGGCCTCAGGTACTGACGGTCGTGGGTTCAAATCACGGCGGAGACTGTGATTTTTTCACGTGGACTTTCTGGTATTTCCCTGGCTCTCTGTGTAGTAGAGATCGGATACCCGTGTGAAGTGTTGTGCATTTTAAAAATCTCTTGGTAGTTGGAAATCGATAAGAGTGGGCTTAACAGCCGTTGTCGGGGAATAATTTAAAATTATGTTAGAAATCTACCCAATTTGGCTTGGCTTCGTTCGTTCTCAATCTCCCGCTACCAAGCCATGAAAGGGTTTAAGTAGCAGAATGTAGTCCAGAGAACGGAATGCGTTGTGTCGTAGTTTACAGATTGACTGCGATATTTGCACCTTTCGGTCCAACACATCCGACTTCAGAAAGTATTTTTTGAGTATCTGGTTAGCATTCCCTCTTCGATCCCTTCTCCTTAGCCAGTCTGCCCTGCTGCAGCCTGTTATCCAGAATCACCGCGTGGAGGTGTAGAAGGGTCTTGGCAGCTTTGGTTCGCTGGCCCTGACGCTAGCAGTCAGCTATGGGTCGCTGACTACTGCAGCTCATGCGGTACTCAGCATCTTGATCCCGACTTCTCAATATATTATAGGACCCTCGCCGGTGCTACGAAGTCCGTCCATTGTGCTGAGATTCTCCAAAAATGTGGAGAAGAAAAGAGCACTTATGGGTTAAACCGTGTGTAATGGGGTTGATTCTTCGACTAAACTAAACTAATTAAGCGTAGATGGCGACAGCTTCAAACTATTGTTGCGAAATATGGTCTCTGATGACTGTAAAGACCAATCCTGGAACGGCATACTCTGCCACATTCAAGGCACACATGTGCGGATCCGGATGTGGACTCGTTAGGAGTATTATTATTTTAGGCAGCACGATTTTGCTGAGCCTCCGCGATGACTGTACTTTCTGTGATCTGAGCACCTTCGGTGAGACTAGCTCGCCAGGTGGTGCGGTCTTGTGCAAGCATCTTTCAAGAGGTGACATCAATATTGAAGCATTTCAGAGACACTTTCAGGGAGTTTGTGTAGCGTTTCTTCTGCCCTGCTGGTGAACGTCTACTTCCGGTGCCAAGCACGATGGCTGCTTCCTCTGTTTACAGCAACGGTTCACCCGTCAAATACGCTAGGATATGAAGTTAGGTCACGTTCATGGTCGGTTTAAGTGTGTTTGTGTAAGTCTTCCTCCAGGCCTGGCGAGCCGCAAGAAGTAAATGGACGTTATCGCTACATTTAGCCAAATTTAGCGTGTCCTATTGCAGTAGACTGAGTAGTATCTACGCTACACGTTCCAAATAACAGTACTCTCTAATCAGCTATTGACAGCGCAATAAAAATGGCGGAGACAAACGACCACAAACCGAGCAGAGGAGACTCGTTACTCCGGCAGGCAACTCTTCTAGGAGAAGGACAACTCTGAGGACAAACCACACATACGAGACACCGTTATTGGTAAGGCTGTTTTATCTCCATACAGCTTTTGCCTCATATCTGTCCCGTGAGGCTAGTATCGTATTACTTAGAAAACAGGACATCAAGCGCGCAACTCCAAGGACACCTCAGCAAAAAGATAAAAAATGGGACAATGAGTTCCGCAAGCTGGAATATTCTCACCCATATTGTTCCTCGTATATATCAATGATATAATCACAGAAATCCTTAAAAGAGTACACATTGCACAATATGTAGATGACTTGGCACTATGGAAGCTATGACACATTTTATCTTACCCTCCATGATAATTTCTGGCAGATGGGACCATGAAAGGACTGACTCTGGCTCTCCCGTGGCTCTCACTACATTTACCTGTAAAATAGTGAATGACTTTTAATAATCATAGTGATATCCAAGATGAAACGAGGCGCTGCCCTTACAGGAATGTTGTAAAAAGAATGTGATGCGGCTGGCGCTGGCAAACTAACTACGCAAAAAAGAATTGCCAATAAAATCTCTCGCTCAACTTAGTCACTATTCTTTTACATAGAGGTGTAGATTCTTCTACCTTACTAAATCACTCATCTTCTACATAGAGGTGTAGATTCTTCTACCTTACTAAATCACTCATCTTCTACATAGAGGTGTAGAGTCTTCTACCTAACTTAATCACTCATCTTCTACATAGAGGTGTAGAGTCTTCTACCTAACTTAATCACTTATCTTCTACATAGAGGTGTAGAGTCTTCTACCTAACTTAATCACTCATCTTCTACATAGAGGTGTAGAGTCTTCTACCTAACTTAATCACTCATCTTCTACATAGAGGTGTAGAGTCTTCTACCTAACTTAATCACTTATCTTCTACATAGATGTGTAGAGTCTTCTACCTAACTTAATCACTCATCTTCTACATAGAGGTGTAGAGTCTTCTACCTAACTTAATCACTTATCTTCTACATAGAGGTGTAGAGTCTTCTACCTAACTTAATCACTCATCTTCTACATAGAGGTGTAGAGTCTTCTACCTAACTTAATCACTCATCTTCTACATAGAGGTGTAGAGTCTTCTACCTAACTTAATCACTCATCTTCTACATAGAGGTGTAGAGTCTTCTACCTAACTTAATCACTTATCTTCTACATAGAGGTGTAGAGTCTTCTACCTAACTTAATCACTCATCTTCTACATAGAGGTGTAGCGTCTTCTACCTAACTTAATCACTTATCTTCTACATAGAGGTGTAGAGTCTTCTACCTAACTTAATCACTTATCTTCTACATAGAGGTGTAGAGTCTTCTACCTAACTTAATCACTTATCTTCTACATAGAGGTGTAGAGTCTTCTACCTAACTTAATCACTCATCTTCTACATAGAGGTGTAGAGTCTTCTACCTAACTTAATCACTCATCTTCTACATAGAGGTGTAGAGTCTTCTACCTCAGTTACTCCTCTTCTACATAGAGGTGTAGAGTCTTCTACCTAACTCAGTTACTCCACTTCTACAAAAGCATGCTGATCAATAAATCAATCTATAAATCAATCAATCAATGTTAATCAATAAATCAACCAATCTATCAATCAATCAATATAACAATAGATCAATCAATCAATATATCAATGAATGAATCAAGCAATCAATACAACAAACAACAATTAATCAATTAAGAACAGTCAATATGAAAAAAAATATTTCACTTTACTTAATTTTGATTGTTACAATTTGAAGGACAACATGGTAGCAAATGAATCTTCATACCGATTTATATTTTTGGGCCGTCTTCTTGAACAGAGCCCAATAAAGGCAAGCATTCTTCGTTTTTGGTTGCTCTGCTTTTTCCCTAAGGCAGAGTGTGTATTAATACGTTTTGGCTTGGCTTCGTTCATTCTCAATCTCCCACTACCAAACCATGAAAGGGCTTAAGTAGCAGAATGTAGTCCAGAGAATTGAATGTGTTGTGTCGTAGTTTACAGCTTGACTGGGATATTTGCACCTTTCGGTCCAACACATCTGACTTCAGCAAGCATTTTTTGAGTACCGGGTTAGCATTCCCTCTTCGATCCCTTCTCCTTAGCCAGTCTGTCCTGCTGCAGCCTGTTATCCAGGATCACCGCGTCTTAACAATGTGACGTGCGCTGTATTTAGATTATAGTGAGAGAGTGAATGCGCTGGTCATCAATCTCACTCTCTTGTCCTGAGATAACGTTGGACCAGTGGCAAGATTATTGGTCGAGACAACTGGTGGTAACTCAGGATGCAGGCACTCTGGATTTACCTCCCGTAAGGTAACTTGCTATAGGCGTGCACGACCTTCCTGGTTCATGACTTCGAACATATGCATGTGTGGTTTGTGGGCCGTGTTACAAACCACGTGGTTACGCTGACCGCCAGATTGTCCCGGACAGAACCCAAAAACCTCCCCTCAGACAGAACCCAACAACCTCGCCTCGGACAGAACCCAACAACCTCCCCTCGGACAGAACCCAACAACCTCCCCTCGGACAGAACCCAACAACCACCCCTCGGACAGAACCTAACAACCACCCCTCGGACAGAACCTAACAACCACCCCTCGGACAGAACCTAACAACCTCCCCTCGGACAGAACCCAACAACCACCCCTCGGACAGAACCTAACAACCACCCCTCGGACAGAACCCAACAACCTCCCCTCGGACAGAACCCAACAACCACTCCTCGGACTGAACCTAACAACCTCCCCTCAGACAGAACCCGACAACCTCCCGTCGGACAGAACCCAATAACCTTCCCTCGGACAGAACCCAACAACCTCGCCTCGGACAGAACCCAACAACCTCCTCTCGGACAGAACCCAACAACCTCCCCTCGGACAGAACCCAACAGCCTCCCCTCGGACAGAACCCAACAACCTCCCCTCATACAGAACCCAACAACCTCCCCTCGGACAGAACCCAACAACCTCCCCTCAGACAGAACCCAACAACCTCCCCTCGGACAGAACCCAACAACCTCCCCTCGGACAGAACCCAACAGCCTCCCCTCATACAGAACCCGACAACCTCCCGTCGGACAGAACCCAACAACCTCCCCTCGGACAGAACCCAACAACCTCCCCTCGGACAGAACCCAACAACCTCCCCTCATACAGAACCCAACAACCTCCCCTCGGACAGAACCCAACAACCTCCCCTCGGACAGAACCCAACAACCTCCCCTCAGACAGAACCCAACAACCTCCCTCTGGACAGCAGCATGACGCGGGCCACCACACAGTGTATCTACTCACAATGACAGCAGTACATGACGACAAGGAAGCCAATGATAGCCAGGAGGAACAGGCTAACAACAGCAAACACAACAGCCGGTGTGCCGCCAAATCCGGATTCTCCCGATAACGCTCTGGGAGCTGTGAGAGAAACATTGAAACAAAAGTAGATTTCTGAATCAGTGTTAGCAGTGTTATGTGTGAGTGAGTGAGTGAGGGAGTGATGAGTGAGTGAGTGAGTGAGTGAGGGAGTGAGAGAATGAAGGATAGAATGAGGGAGTGAGTGAGTGAGTGAGGACTGAGAGGGCGAGAGTTAGTTGGTGAGTGAGTGGGTGATGTAGTATATGGATGACGGAGTGGGTGTGTCAGTGAGTGAGGGAGTGTGTGGATGAGGGAGTGGGTGAATGAGTTGGTGAGGTAGTGTGTGGCTGAGGTATTGGGTGTGTCAGTGAGTGAGGGAGTGTGTGGATGAGGAACTGGGTGAGTAAGTGGGTGAGGGAGTGTAGGGATGAGGGAGTGTGTGGATGAGAGAGTGGGTGAGTGAGTGGGTGAGGAAGTGTGGGGATGGGAGAGTGGGTGAGGGAGTGTAGGGATGAGAGAGTGGGTGAGTGAGTGGGTGAGGAAGTGTGGGGATGAGGGAGAGAGTGGATGAGGAACTGGGTGAGTAAGTGGGTGAGGGAGTGTAGGGATGAGGGAGTGTGTGGATGAAAGAGTGGGTGAGTGAGTGGGTGAGGAAGTGTGGGGATGACGGAGAGAGTGGGTAAGTGAGTGGGTGAGGGAGTGTAGGGATGAAGGAGTGTGTGGGTGAGTGAGTGGGTGAGGGAGTGAGTGGCTGAGTGAGGGAGAGAGGGAGGAAGTGAATGAGTGAGTGAATGAGTGAGTGGGGAAGGGAGTGAAGGAGGGAGTGAGTGAGAGAGGGGTGAGTGAGTGAGTGAGGGACGGAGAGAGTGAGTGAGGGAGGGAGGGAATGAGTGAGACAGTGGGTGGGGGAGTAACGGAATGAGTGAGTGGATGAGTAAGATCTCACTCATACCAACTTTATCGCCTGTCTCAGATCTACTGAAGAAGCTGCCATTTATACTTAACCAACCAGCTGTCTCACATCACGTTTATGGAGTCAAGGACGCAATGACTGAGCTGACACCAGCCACTGACGCTTGAAGTACTCTTTATTCACTAGATATTTATACAAGTATATATTATCTTCACAAGCAACAAGAAGAGGAGGAAGAAGAAGAAGACGAAGGGCTAGAAGACGAATCCCATGATAATGGCGAAGAGATAGAGGACGATAAAGAAGAAGAATAAATGTAAGAAGAAAAAAGAGATGGAAGAAAGGAGGAAGCAGAGGAAGAAGAAGATGAGGAGGGGCAAGAAGAAGAATATCATGATAATGATGAAGAGAAAGAAGAGGGAAGAAGAAGAAGAAGATGAAGTAGAAGAAGAAGAAGAAGCAACAAAAAAAAGAGCAAGGAGAAGAATTTGAAAAATGATAATATTCTGACGATGAAAAGAAGAACAGAAAGAAAGTAAAAAGGAACGAAAGACGAGGAAGATGAAGAAGAAGAAAAGGAAGAAAAAGAAGAAGTAGAAGAAGAAGATGAAAAAGAAGAGGAAGAACAAGAACAAGAAGTAGAAGAAGAAGAAGAAGAAGAAGAAGAAGAAGAAGAAAAAGAAGATGTAGAAGAAGTAGAAGAAGTAGAAGAAGCAACAAAAAAAAGAGCAAGGAGAAGAATTTGAAAAATGATAATATTCTGACGATGAAAAGAAGAACAGAAAGAAAGTAAAAAGGAACGAAAGACGAGGAAGATGAAGAAGAAGAAAAGGAAGAAAAAGAAGAAGTAGAAGAAGAAGATGAAAAAGAAGAGGAAGAACAAGAACAAGAAGTAGAAGAAGAAGAAGAAGAAGAAGAAGAAAAAGAAGATGTAGAAGAAGTAGAAGAAGTAGAAGAAGAAGAAGAAGAAGAAGAAGAAGAAGTAGAAAAAGAAGAAGAAGAAGAAGAAGCACACGATAACAATAGCCCAAACACATAACTACAAATACTTACAACCGACGACAACTGTTATATTAGGGCCTGTTCCTCTACCAGCGCTATTGACGGCCCGACAGAAATACAAGCCAGCATCCTCTTCATGAAGGGGGCTGATGGTAAGGGTGTACTGCTGAAACAGAAGTTCTCACGTCTTTGTATTGGCGTCGGTAAATCATAAAACGTCAGACGTACGAAGAAACATGTTTGATTGACGCCAACGTGATAGTGATAAACGACAAATGGGTTTTACGAATTTAGTATTCAAACACATATCAAAACGAAGATTGAAAAATGAAAAACAAAATGAAATAAGTGATTGTCAAAGCGTATTAAAATTACTGGAAAACAATGGTAATGGAGTACAGGCAAGAAAGGAATGGATTAAATAGGGTGATATAATGTCATGGGTATAATTGAATGTCAAAAATGGATAAAACAAAGATGATTATAGGGGAAATGGGATAAAAAGGTGATTATAATTGAATGGCAGGAATTGATAAAAAAAAGATGAAATAATTACATGTCAGAAATAGATAAATAGGTGAAATAATGACGTGTCTGAAATTGATTTTAAAATGGTGATATAATTACATGCCAGAAATGGATAAATAGGTGATATAGTTGCATGCTAGAAATAGTTAATAGATGATATAATTACATGCCAGAAATGGATAAATAGGTGATATAGTTACATGCCAGAAATAGATAAATAGGTGATATAATTACATGCCAGAAATAGATAAATAGGTGATATAGTTACATGCTAGAAATAGTTAATAGATGATATAATTACATGCCAGAAATATAAAAATAGGTGATATAATTATATGCCAGAAATATAAAAATAGGTGATATGATTATATGCCAGAAATAGATAAATAGGTGATATAATTGCATGCCAGAAATATAAAAATAGGTGATATAATTACATGCCAGAAATAGATAAATAGGTGATATAGTTACATGCCAGAAATAGATAAATAGGTGATATAATTACATGCCAGAAATAGATAAATAGGTGATATAGTTACATGCTAGAAATAGTTAATAGATGATATAATTACATGCCAGAAATAGATAAATAGGTGATATAATTACATGCCAGAAATAGATAAATAGGTGATAAAATTACATGCCAGAAATAGATAAATAGGTGATATAATTACATGCCAGAAATATAAAAATAGGTGATATAATTATATGCCAGAAATATAAAAATAGGTGATATGATTATATGCCAGAAATAGATAAATAGGTGATATAATTGCATGCCAGAAATATAAAAATAGGTGATATAATTACATGCCAGAAATAGATAAATAGGTGATATATTTACATGCCAGAAATGGATAAATAGGTGATATATTTACATGCCAGAAATGGATAAAAGATGATATAATTACATGTCAGAAATGGATAAATAGGCGATATAATTACAAGTCAGAAATTGATTTTAAAATGGGGATATAATTACATGCCAGAAATGGATGAAAAGGAAAAATAATTACACCAGGAATGGATAAATATGTAATATAATTATTTGTCAGAAATGGATAACAAAATAATATAATTACGTCATAAATGGAAAAAAAATTGATGTTACATGTCACAAATAGATTACTAAAAGGTGATTTGGTGACAGTTCCAGCTGGAGCATGGGCGTTTAGGACAGGGGAGATTGGCGACTCTAAGAACAAAGGTTTTCTGAATGCGTTGGACGAACACAGGTTACGCCAAGGTCAATCACCGTCTAGGCACTAGGTCGACAAAGAAAACGAGGGGTTTAGGTGGAAGAATTTATCTTATACAGGGGTGGGTGTTTGGAGCTGAGGTGGGGGTTTGGAGCTGACTACTCTGGCGTTCAGAATTGGTGTAGATGGGGGTTTGTGACAGTCTGATGATGCTACGACTGACTACGACATTTAGAGTGACAGTGATTCGGGGATAGACATCCAATAACAATTAGTTGGGGGTAGTTCCAAATTAGAGTGATGGCTAAGTCAGACAGCCAACAGAAGACCACACGACAGCATGATGTTGCTTGAGACTATAAAATATTCTGCAAAGATGAACTCAGCAGTTGTGGTTGTTGTTATTTTTATTGTTGGTGTTGTTGTTGGACTTATTGTTGTTGGTTTTGTTATTGTGTTGGTGTTGCTATTGTTGTTGGTGGTATTATTGTGTTGGTGTTGTTGTTGTTGGACTTATTGTTGTTGGTTTTGTTATTGTGTTGGTGTTGCTATTGTTGTTGGTGGTGTTATTGTGTTGGTGTTGCTGTTGTTGTTGGTGTTGTTGTTGGAGTTGTTGTTATTGGTGCTATTGTTGTTCTTGTAATAGAAGTAATAGTAATAGTAGTAGAAGTAGTAGTAAAAGTAGTATGTGTAATAGTACTTTTACTACTCCAACTACTAATACTACAACTACTACTACTACAATTACTATTACAACAACAACTACTACAACTACTATTACTACTACTAATACAACTACTAATACTACTACTACAACCACTGCTGCTACTACTACAACTACTACTACCACTACAACAACTGCAACTACAACTACTACTTCTACTACTGCAACAACTACTACTACAACTACTACAGCTAACACTTATACTGCTATTACAATGCCACATATTAGAACTACTACTACCACAGCTACTAATACTACTTCAATTACTACAGGCAGTCTAAGCTGAAACACTAAAGCATTTCATTCAGTGATAGAGCAGTTTCTGAAGCAATTTATTTAACGAGGCTGCTGGCCTCACGCATTTCCTCCATAACCTCCTTAAATGATAAAAGTGACGCCCATGCTACCTGATTTCTTGTTGCACCGCCGCTGTACCGAGGATTGCTGGAGATATTGAGATCCTGCACTGCGCCATCTCGAAATTTGCTCCACAGAATGATTGTGGGGGGAGGAAATGAGTCAAGAGGACATGGCAGAGTAACCGGCTCTCCTGCATTTCCTACAAATCGAGCTTGCTTCTTGGGGTAGCTGATTGTAGGGGCGTCTAAGACATACAATACAGTAAAAGAACGAGATTATATTTCTTTTTTGTTTGTTTTGTTTTGCGTTAGCCTTATTTCTCTATTCCCCAAAGCGGTGTGCGTTGCACTGTGATTTTATTTTGCGCCTTTTAGCCCATTGCATCCGACTTCAGCATGCATTTTATATAAGGACCTGCTTCCTCCAGCATTTTCTAAGGGTTTTCTTCCCGGGGATAACGGCTGGTGCTGTGATGGGGATTTTCTTCTTCTTCTTCTTTTTCTTCTTCGTACGCTTTCAGACATCAACTTGTATTTTTTCGAAGAAAGCAGCTGTCATCCTGAGGCTGTCGACACTACCATAGAGCTTGTCTAGTGTTGCCACTGGTGCTTTCTCTGGTCCTCTTATGTCGGGAAATTTTGCAGCAGATGTTCAGCGGTCATTTTCCCTGAACCACAGGTGCATTCGTCAGTGCCACCTATCTTCAGTTTATTGAATAGATGGTACCTCAGTCTGTTGTGGCCTGTGCGGAGTCTGAAGACCACGACCTGCTCTCTTCTGTTCAACTGGTAATAGGCATCATTTCGTTTGTGTAGCCAGTATGTTCTGTTTCCCATTTGGCCATGTATCTGGCCCTAATAAGCCTTTTGGACTCTTCGTAGGTCCCACTAGAATGTGGTTGTGGTACTTGCACCTTCTTTTGCCAGTCTGTCTGCCTCCTCGTTGCCTTGGATGTTACAGTGGAATGGAGCCCACTGTACCACTACTCTTTTTAGTGCGGACTGCTGGCATAGTTTACAGAGTACTGATCTTAAATCATTAAGTTCAGTATTTTTCTGGCTTTTTAGTGGGTTTGCGTACAGTAGGGATGGGCTTTGGTGTTGTTACGGTGTTCATAGGGTCTTCGCTCATTTTTGCTTTGGCTATTTCTGCAAAGTTTCTCAGCTTTAGTTTCCCATTTCCAAATCTACTTAGTCTCTGATGCATTGGATGTTCTATCACTCTTCTGAGTTTCTCTGCTTGCTGTTGGGCTCTGCAGTCTCTTCTGTCGGTCATAGATTGCAGATTTGTAATCCTTTCAAGTTCTACAATTGGCGTTGACTTCATGCCTCCTGTTATAACTCTCATGGCTTGGTTTTGAAGTTTGCTAATTTTTATCAAAGTTCGCCTCTGCTGCTGTTGTCCATGCCGCAATGCCATACTCGAGAACTGGTCTCACTCTTCCAGTGTACAGTTTCTTTAGTATTCTTTCGTCTGCTCCCCAGCTTGTGCCAGCAAGTTTCCTCATGATTGCCATTCTTTGTCTGGCTCTCATTCGGTTTCTCTCGATCTGACTTTTCCATGTCATGCGCCGATCAAATGTGACTCCCAGGTAGTTTGGGTTATCGCTTGGCCGCAGATATTTGCCGTTAAGACTTATTTTGGTGTGATGGGGATTAACCCAGCACCTTCTCGTTGTGAGCCGTGTCACTTATCCACTAGCCCACGCCGTCCCACCTAGCCCACAACGTCCGCGCATTATATTTCTTCAATATAACTTAACTTAACGTCGTTATACCGGTTTAGAAGACTATGCAGCGTCTGTATACAACTAGTTTCTTGTAGGGTGGTTTAACCCATGGTTGAGTCCATCTTAATAGACTCAAACACTAGGGCTAAGTAGACCCGTAGCCAGTTAGGCGCCATCTATAGCTGCTTTTAACAAACTACCTGGGGAAAGAAACAAAAACTTGGGTAGATTTTTAACTTTTATTTTGTCCTGGCACCGGTCGTTGAGCCTACTCTTTTCGATTTCCAACTGTCAAGGGATTTTTAATGTGCTCGACACTTAACATGGGAGTCCGATCTCACTACCCAGAGATCAGAGAAATTTTTACCAGGAGAACCACGTGAAAAAAATACCGACGTCCTACAGCATCCGAGGCGGAACCTCACCTAAAGACCGCCGTCCCACTCTCGAGACCACCATCTCACCCACGAGAACACCGTCCCACTCTCGAGACCACCGTCCCACTCTCGAGACCACCGTCCCACTCTTGAGACCACCGCCCCACTCTCGAGACCACCGTGCCACTCTCGAGAACACCGTCCCACTTTCGAGACCACCGTCCCACTCTCGAGACCACCGTCCCACTCTTGAGACCACCGTCACACTCTTTAGACCACCGTCCCACTCTCGAGACCACGATTCCACTCTCGAGACCACTGTCCCACTCTCGAGACCACCATTCCACTCTCAAGATCACCGTCCCACTCTTGAGACCACCGTCCCACTCTTGAGACCACCGTCCCACTCTCGAGACCACCATTCCACTCTCGAGACCACTGTCCCACTCTCGAGACCACCGTCCCACTCTCGAGACCACCGTCCCACTCTCGAGACCACTGTCCCACTCTCGAGACCACCGTCCCACTCTCGAGACCACCGTCCCACTCTCGAGACCACCGTCCCACTCTCGAGACCACCGTCCCACTCTCGAGACCACTGTCCCACTCTCGAGACCACCGTCCCACTCTCGAGAATACCGTCCCACTCTCGAGACCACCGTCCCACTCTCGAGACCACCGTCCCACTCTCGAGACCACCGTCCCACTCTCGAGACCACCGTCCCACTCTCGAGACCACCATTCCACTCTCGAGACCACCGTCCCACTCTCGAGACCACCGTCCCACTCTCGAGACCACCGTCCCACTCTCGAGACCACCATTCCACTCTCGAGACCACCGTCCCACTCTCGAGACCACCGTCCCACTCTCGAGACCACCGTCCCACTCTCGAGACCACCATTCCACTCTCGAGACCACCGTCCCACTCTCGAGACCACCGTCCCACTCTCGAGACCACCATTCCACTCTCGAGACCCCCGTCCCACTCTCGAGACCACCGTCCCCCTCTCGAGACCACTGTCTGACTAAAAAAATATTTCCTAATATCTAATCTGGACCTCTCTTTAGTTAATTTGTACCTATGTCCTTTTGTTCTTGTGGTGGCTGTATTTTGAAAAACTTGTTATAGTCTAATTTATCGATTCCTCTGATCATCTTATAAACCTGTATTAAGTCACCACGAATTCTTCTCTCTTTGAGACAATGTAAGCCGGTTTTTCTGAGTCTTTCCTCATAACTGTAATTCTGGAATCCCACTATCAGTTTTGTCGCTCTTTTTTGTATCCTTTCCAGCATGTTTATATCCCCTCTATGATAAAGACTTCACACCTGTACACAGTACTCCAATCTAGGTCTAACTAAAGCTTTATACAGTTTGACTATCATTTCCTTGCTCCTATGTTTAATATTTCTTTTTATCATCCCTAACATTGCATTTGCCTTTTTCACTGCTACCTTAACTTGCTCACTCACCTTTCCTGTATGATCTATTATAACCCCTAGTTCCCTTTCCTTATCTATCTTTCTAATATTGTTCTCGCCCATTCTGTAATTATGTTCCATATTGGATCTACTCATGTGGATGACTGTACATTTATCTACATTAAACTCCATTTGCCAGATTACGGACCATTCTCGAATTTTATCTAAATCCGACATCAATATATCCACTTCCGCTTTAGATGAGACACTACTGCATAGTTTTGTGTCATCAGCAAATTTTGCAATCATGGATCTCATATCAATGTCCAATTCGTTTATATATATTAAGAACAAAATTGGTCCCAAAAACCGATCCCTGTGGCACTCCACTTTTCACTTTCACACCACTCAGAGTACTCCATATTTATGCCCACCCTCTGCCTTCTTCCCGTTAACCAATTTTCAATCTATTTGGCAACTTCCCAACTATTTTATGTGATTTTAACTTTCTAAATAATCTTTGATGAAGTACTCTATCAAATGCATTCACAAAATCTAGATAAGTCTAATCAATCAATCAATCAATCAATCTAGCAACCAATCGATCACAGTTTTCTGCTTCAGGGAAGAATTTGTCTTCAACAAATACGCTCTGTCTTCCTCTCCTGTGCCATCTATTCCAACGCAGTCCACGTCTTTCATGATGCCTAAATGTTTGTCACAAGCTCCATTCTCTGTGAGTGTTTAGCTTTGTCTATATTTCTCTTGCTATGGGGGGTTCCAGAACAGAGAATGTCTTGTAAAACTATCAGCTGTTATTCCATTAGACGCCAGCACCGTCTCCTTACAACAAGTCTTACTGACATCTGGTTGGTTATTTGTTCTTTTTCTTCTTCTTCTTCTTCTTCTTCTTTTTCTTCTTCTTCTTCTTCTTCTTCTTCTTCTTCTTCTTCTTCTTCTTCTTCTTCTTCTTTTTATTCTTCTTCTTCTAGGGAGCAAAACTAACGTCTGGTCAGGCATCACATACTGGTCACACATGTTAGGCAGGGTCAGGCAAAATATACTGGTCAGACATGTTAGTCAGGGTCAGGCAAAATACACTGGTCAAGACCCTCACCTTGGCTTCCTCATAGCCCTCCTTGGAAACGGACTGTTTTCATGGCAGTCTGGCTAACGAGCTGAGGTATCGACGTGATCCCCGTAGTAGTGATTGACACGCAAATGAAGTCAATCATAGCACAACTGTCTTGAGAACCCCGGACCTATTTCATCAGCACGCTCGGGATGTAAGAAAAGAGACTGCAACCCGTCACTTAACGTTCTTTCAGGAGCCACAAAAGAGTAGACCTACTTATTGTGGACTTTCGAAACAACAACTTCTTCTTCTTCATTTTCATCTCCCCCTTCTCCTTCTTTTTCTTCTTCTTCTTCTTCTTCTTTTTCTTCTCATTCTTTCATGTCCCCCTTATTCTTTTTCTTCTTCTTCTTCTTCTTCTTCTTCTTCTTCTTCTTCTTCTTCTTCTTTTTCTTCTTCTTCTTCGTCTTTTTCTTCTGCTGATCTGCTAATTATGTATAATTTATGGAGTATTGTTTCAAAATTTCTACCTCTCCGAACGCCACCCCACACACAGAACGCTACCCCACACAGAGAACGCTACCCCACACACAAAACGCTACCCCACACACAGAACGCTACCCCACACACAGAACGCTACCCCACACACAAAACGCTACCCCACATACAGAACGATACCCCACACACAGAACGCTACCCCACACACAGAACGCTACCCCACACACAGAACACTACACACACAGAGCGTTACCCACACAGAACGCTACCCACACAGAACGCTACACACACAGAGCGTTACCCACACAGAACGCTACCAACACAGAACGCTACACACACAGAGCGTTACCCATACCTAGAACTTTATGTGATGTGCGCTGTATTTAGATTATAGTGAGGAAGGTAATGCGCTGGTTATCAATCTCACTCTTGTCCCGAGCTACCTTGAATCAGTGGCAAGACTATTGGTCGAGACGACTGGAGGTATTTCGGGATGCAGGCACTCTGGTCTTACCTCTAGTGAGACCGGTCGCCACCGTTTCTGCTCATCACTGTGAGAGACGAGTGCCTTAACCTCTTGACTACTGCGATCCTCCCTGACGAGACCTATGTGATACAGTACCTACACACCGATATCCTCACCCACAACAAACACACCTAGCAATATCCAAATGAAATAAACACACCAACGCTCACATCTGACAATCAAAGTTGTTGGCGTAGTAAAGGCTGCAGATCCTACAGGGTTCACAACTGTACAGACATATTCTCCGGCATCGCTTCTGTGAACTGAGAGAAACGTCAGACTTGGGGAAGTTATGTTGACTGCTTCATGTCGATCAAGACTTATTTGGACAGGCTGGCCATCTTTTGTCCATGAAATGTCCGTGGCTATTCAGAAATATATAATAAGTATGTACATATATACAACCCACATTAGATATGAAGAAAGATTAAAAAGAACTGGCCTTCAGTGTCTAGAAGAGAGAAGAATTCGTGGTGACTTAATACAGGTGTATAAGATGATCAGAGGAATGGATAAAGTAGACTATAACAAGTTTTTTAAAGTACAACCACCAACAAGGACAAGAGGGCACAGCTACAAGTTGACTAAGGAGAGGTCCAGATTAGATATTAGGAAGTATTTCTGTAGCCAGAGAGTAGTGAATGCTTGGAATGCATTGCCAAGTGAGGTGGTGGAGGCTGGGACGGTCAATGTATTTAAGAACAGATTGGATGCGTACAGCTTCTAGAGGAAGGTGTTGTAAATGGAACTGGTTGTATACAGACTCTGCAGAGTCTTCTAAACCAGTATAAAGACGTTAAGTTAAGTTAAGTTATGATGGAAGATGGATTTTTGAAAAGAAAAACAGAATACTTGATTACAGGAGGACCCGTTCTTCAGCGTTGTTTACACAGTTCCGGGTCCCAACTTCTTTTCCAACGGTCTCAGATTTGGACCACGGTGGACAAGTGGATAATGGGTCGCTCATCTGTGGCATCGCGAATGTTGTTGCGGGTTGCGAAGGAGTCGGACCAACGTGTAGGTGGTCGTCCCCGTGGTCGTTTCTTGTCTCTAGGGTGCCATATTTCTGTCCTTGTGCTCCATTGATCGTCCGTTCTTCGCAGTAAGTGGCCCAGCCAGGGATGTTTCATCTTGTCTGCATAAATAACTGCATCTTCCACTAGGGACAATTGACGTATGTCAGAGTTGTGAAGACCTTTTGTGCGCTGGCTATGAAGTGTAAGGCCGACCATGCGTCTCTCGAGGGAGACCTGGTTCACTCTAATTTGAACTACATCTCCTTAGTGAATGTCCATGTTTCAGCCGCATAGCATATTGCAGGTAGTACTGTGGAGTTGAGTAGATAGATGTGCAGGCTCTGGTCGTGGATGTTGTCCAGTACCGGCTTTATCGAAGAGAAGGCCGCCCAACCCGCCCGACGCCATCTTGTCAACTCTGGGCTCAAACCGTTCTGCACGTTGAGCAGGCGTCCAAGGTAGATGTACTCTCCCAAGTCGTTAGAATAGCCAAGGCAAAATCAGTCTTTCAGAGTAGGAGAAAGAATCTTGTGCAACAAAAGTCTATCTCTGGATTTAAGAAAGAGAGTTCTTGGGTGCAATGTAGGGCAGACGGCAACGAATCATGGACAATCAGAAGGTAAGTACAGGGATCATTAGAGGAAACGGAAATGTTATTTTACAGAAAAATTTGGGGAACTGAGACGATAGTGAGATTACAACAGTAACAACAACACTATGGTATGGAGATAAACGCTGGGAAGACAAAATTAATGACCAACAACACTGAGGGCTTCAACAGCAGGATAAAAGCTAACGGTCAGGAACTCGAAGTGGTTGACCGTTTTAAATATCTTTGGTCGATTGTCAGTGATGAAGGATCAAAATGTGAGGTGTTGGCCAGAATAGCACAGACAATAGCGGCGCTTGCACGGCTTAACAAAATCTGGCAAGATAAACGGTTAGCACTATCCACGAAAATCAGATTAATGCCTACATTGGTCCTGTCAATATCCCTCTATACGTGTGAGACATGGACAGTTACAGCTGACCTTCAACGAAGGATACGGGCCTTGGAGATGAGATGTTTCCGAAGACTTTTAAACGTCACGTACAAAGATCGAGTTACAAACGAGGAAATACGAGATAGAATTACAACAGCAATAGGGCCTTTTGAAGACTTCTTGGCAACTGTCAAAAGAAGGAAACTCGCTTGGTACGGTTACATATCGAGATCGAATGATCTTGCAAATACGATCCTCCACGGAAAGGTGCAAGGCAGACGACGAAGAGGCCGTCCCCAAAAGAGGTGGGTGGACAACATAAAAGAATGGACCAATCTCCGACCAGAAGAGAAACAGGCAGCGGCCGCTGACAGAGAAGGGTGGCGTGGAGTGTGTGAGGATGTCTTCATGTGTGCCCCAACAAACTGACCGGTTACGGGATGACCTGACCTGATCTGAACAACAACAACAACAACAACAACAACAACGACTTGAACAACTACATCAGCAACACCATTAATAGCCACAACGACACCAACAACAAGAAGAACATCAACAGAAACAATTACACCACTAACAACATCATAATCAACAACAACAAAAATAAGAACTACAACAACATCAACAACAGCATCAATTACAACAGTAACAGCAACATCACCATTAACAACAACAACAACAACCACTTCTTACAGAGACCAACCTGGCGGACTGCTATTTGAGAAGCACGCAATTGTGTCTCTTCTGTTCTCACTGGCATAGACTACATCGCTTCCATTCTTGGAAACCTTGGCCAAATCTGGATCGAAAATAAAGATTTATTATTGTCTCGTGTAAATAAACCATGTAAGGGGGCTCAATGGTCTCGAGGTAAGGTGTCCGCTTCGAGGGTCTGAGGTCGCGAGTTCGAACCACGGTGGAGATCATAATTTGTTCACATAGATTTTCTGGTAAAAATTCTCCTGATCTCTGGGTAGTGAGATCGGACTCCCGTCTGCAGTTTCAAGCATGTTAAAAATCACTTGGCAGTTAGAAATAGAAAAGAGTAGGCTTAACGGATACAAATTCCAGCTACATATCTACTCAAATGTTGTATATCTTCCCCCAGGCCTAGTTGGCCGCAGGAAGTTGTAAAATACCTGCTATATATAGCCGAAGCATTCTGTTACCTGGCAACAGACATTAACATACCTGTTTGAATACCAAGATTCCAAGTTAATTAACCGCTCCTTTTTGTTTTATCTTATCGACTTATCCCGTGAGGCGGCGTGGGGAGCCGTAGTTTTCTGTCCAGGACCAGACGCGTCGCTGAAAAAGTCGTCATTCCATGACGATTTAAAATATTTTCAACATTTCCTATCCATCTAGTTCTCGTTCTGCCACGTTGCAAAAACCTCTCTATTGAACCGAATTCTTCATTATCATGTGAGTTTCCGGTAGATGTTGGCCATCTTGGATCTTCAGCCATTTCTATCACGTGTGTCGTTTACCAAATCTGTTGTTGATCGTCGCCGTGCTCTTCCTTCAGGCTGTCCAATATTTTCTGGATCATCCTCCCTCTATCTTTCTTTCCTGCTATTTTATCAGCTGTCAGAGCATATTCTAACCCAACCTTTGCCTCTTACATGCCCGAAAATGGCTGACTGCCTTGACCTGACTTTTATAATGAATTGTTTTTGTGTCTGTGCTTCTTCAAGTAGCACATCGCTAGTCTACATTTCAGTCCATGAAATTCTTAATATTCTTCTGTAAAACCACATTTTCGCAGCCTTTAGTGATCTGAGCGCTTGTTTACTGATTGTCCATGATTCACTGCCAAATATCAATACTGGTTCTACACCAGGTCAGGACAGGCCATCCCGTAACCAGTGAGGTCGTTAGGGCACACATGAAGACATCCTCACAACCCCACACCACCCTTCTCTGTCAGCGGCCGCTGCCTGTGCCTCTTCTGGTCGGAGATTGGTCCATTCTTATATATTGTCCTCCCAGGTTCTACATAGCATCCAAAAACTCTCTTTCTGAATTCCAGTGAAACGGTTCTCTTGCATACGATGCCTTCCTCTTCCTCTTTGTTTTCTTTTCGCTAATCCTGTTTGCCTTTCAGCGTCAGGTTATGAGGAGATCTGTAGAACAAGCCCATCTGTATGCCTCATGCACAGTGGCATTCACCACCTCAGATATTTCCCAAAAAATGTGTAGTGGTCGGTCGGCCTTAAGCCTTTATCCGTTGTATCTACTTGGCGTGTTCAAATTTAACCGGACTTAACTGCAACAATTGAACATATGTACGATGTGCATGATGACGTCACTTCTGGTATAAACAGCACATAACAACCGTCAAGTTTGCAAAATGTCATTATCCTCTGACTCATAGTTTCTTCAGCAGAACTTTGAAAACAAGTGGGGGTGATACAGAATCCATCCAGAGTTGATCAGTAAGCGGTGATTCGGTTTCTAAGAACTGAAGGGTGTCGACCAGTTGACATTCATCGCAAAATGCAGACAATGCATGGTGACAAAAGTGTGTTGAAGACAACAGTGAAGAACTGGACAACGATGTTTAAAGAAGGACGTGAGTTAACGAAAGATCTTCCGAGACCAGGTCAGGCGCATATTGTTGCGTTAACTCACGTCCTTTATTTGTCACCATACACTGCCTGCATTCTGCGATGAATGTCAACTGGTCGACATCCTTCAGCTGTTAGAAACCGAATCACCGCTCGCTGATCAACTCTGGACGGATTCTGTATCACTCCCACTTGTTTTCAAAGGTCTGCCGAGGAAACTATGAGTCAGAGGATAATGACATTTTGCAAACTTGACGGTTGGTATGTGCTTTTTACATCAGAAGTGACCTTTCAGTTCTTGAGGAGTGTGAGGGCTAAGTTTGTACTTTACCCTTGTTGGGAAAACTAAACCTTTTTGAGGTTTTGAACCCATGCCATATTGACTAAGAGGCTGACCTTCAAACCGTTAAACTACACTCTGGTCAAACATACCAACAACTTGGAATGTGGATTTCCTACTTCTATATTGACCTAGCTCGTAAACGGCAATGCAGGACAGGCTGTTCCCAGCTACCATGGTGGGGGCTCGAAGCGTGATCCTGACAGTGACTGAGAAAACCAGATTTCTGTTGGGTTCAGAACCAATGGAAGTCGAACTCTTGACTCCAGTCATCATAGATTGACCCAAGCCATTTCTAGAGATACAAAAATGGAGAACAAGAAATACTATAGTTGATATTTTTATCATATCGTCTGTTAATTGTATTATTCTTCTTCCTCGTTCGTCTTCAGATCTCGACTTAAATAACTCTAACAAATGCAGGAGTCGACTCAAGGCTCCGTGCATTTGCGTACATTTTCTCGTGGAAGGACACTGGATGTTGCTAAATGCTACTTCGTTTGTTGGTATACAGTGGACAGACCTGCAAAATGTGTTCTGCCGTCATGGGGGCTGTGAACCAGGCGCGAAGGTCCGTAGTGCCAATCTTGAACTTATTGTACTAAGTCTCTTGTGACCTGTGCGTAGCTGGAAAATGATCACCTGGTCTCGCCTGGAGAGTTGGGGGTAGGCATAATTCTCTATGTGGTCAGGGTGGTCTGTATTCCATTTTAATGGCTGCTTTCGTCTCATTGTATGTGATTTCTGTATCCCTTTGCTGCAGCATTATTTTCTCTCTGGCAAGTATGTCCGCTCCCTCTTTGTCTTGAATGTTGCAGTGGGCTATTATCTACTGTGGACTATGCTTTTTTTGAAGCACTGGGACAGGCGTTCGAGCGAGTGTTGATTGTATGACTAGGGATCAGGACAATGAGCAGTACCTGAGCTGCAGCGGTCAGCGACCCAAAAACGGAATGCTAGCGTTAGGGCCAGCGACCCATAGCTGACTGCTAGCGTTAGGGCCAGCGACCCATAGCTGACTGCTAGCGTTAGGGCCAGCGACCCATAGCTGACTGCTAGCGTTAGGGCCAGCGACCCATAGCTGACTGCTAGCGTTAGGGCCAGCGACCCATAGCTGACTGCTAGCGTTAGGGCCAGCGACCCATAGCTGACTGCTAGCGTTAGGGCCAGCGACACAGAGCTGCCAAGACCCTTCTACACCTCCACGCTGTGATCCTAGATAACAGACTGCAACAAAGCAGACTGGCTAAGGAAAAGGGAACAAAGAGGTAGGCTAAACCAGTACACAAAAAATCCTGCTGAAGTCGGATGTGTCGGACCGAAAGGTGTAAATATCGCAGTCAAGCTGTAAACTACGACACAAGGCAACATCCTGCTACTTGCAAAGGCCCTTTGTCAGGACTTCGTAGAGGGATATTAAGAACGAATAAGTTGAAGTACAGGAAGAAAAAGAGAAAGAAGAAAAGGAAGAAGAAGTACAGGAAGAAAAATAAGAAGAAGAAGAATAAGAAGAAGGACTGGAAGAAAAATAAGAAGAAGAAGAATAAGAAGAAGTACAAGAAGAAAAAGAAGAAAAAGAAAAAGAAGAAGAATAAGAAGAAGTACAGGAAGAAACAGAAGAAGAAAAAGAAGAAGAAGAAGAAGAAGAAGAAGAAGAAGACGGTTGAATGAGTACTGTTAAGGTGTTGATAAACTGATTGATACAGCAACGTAAGAGACAGGTCAGATAGTCACTAGGGGCCTAAGACATCCAGCAGCTGAGAAAATGTCCCATAATCGTCGAAGAGCCCCACCTGAGACACGAAGAACTGTTGCGTCAGAGATAGAAAGAGAAACAGGTTAACGACCAAAGACATCTGGTGCATCGTCAAGATGAAGTGTCTTACAGTCAACTCAGCCTCTACAGACTAGCCCTGGAAAACGACGTATTGGATAATGGAAAGAGTTGACGCTGGTTTCCTGGATCTAGCAGTGATAGGAACCTGCGCCTGGACACCACTTGTCGTATCGAACATGGAAGACAGACTCCGGGCTGGGGTATCAGGATGCAGGAATAACTGAACGAGATGGGGATACAGGGATGATGAGACATGTGGCTGTGGAGCAACACAAGACCCAGACCAGCTGATGGTCTGTCCAAACCGTCTGGAAACTTGTAATATGGATGAGATGTTGAGGGGGATTGACAAGGCAATCCACGTGGATGGGCATTGGGGATAGGATGTCTGACGTGATGTCCTGGATAGGGGAAGTAAGTCGTGGTGTCCAGGACGGTGGGAGTAAGTCGTGGTGTCCAGGACGGGGGAGTAAGTCGTGGTGTCTAGGACGGGGGAAGTAAGTCGTGGTGTCTAGGACAGGGGGAGTAAGTCGTGGTGTCTAGGACGGGGGAAGTAAGTCGTGGTGTCTAGGACAGGGGGAGTAAGTCGTGGTGTCCAGGACAGGGGTGGGGAGTAAGTCGTGGTGTCCAGGACAGGTTGAGTAAGTCGTGGTGTCCAGGACGGGGGAAGTAAGTCGTGGTGTAAAGGACAGGGGTGGGGAGTAAGTCGTGGTGTCCAAGACAGGGGGAGTAAGTCGTGGTGTCAAGGACAGGGGAGTAAGTCGTGGTGTCAAGGACAGGGGAAGTGAGTCGTGGTGTCCAGGACAGGGGAAGTAAGTCGTTATGTCCAGGACAGGGGAAGTAAGTCGAGGTGTTAAGGACAGGGGAAGTAAGTCGTGGTGTCCAGGACAGGGGAAGTAATTCGTGGTGTCCAGGACAGGGGAAGTGAGTCAAGATGTCCAGGACAGGGGGAGTAAGTCGTGGTATCCAGGACAGGGGGAGTAATTCGTGGTGTCCAGGACAGGGGGAGTAAGTCGTGGTGTCCAGAACAGGGGGAGTAAGTCGTGGTGTCCAGAACATTGAGATTAATGCAAATTTTGGGCCCGGTAAGCCCTCTCTTAGCCAGCCTACACGGCTGCAGCCTGTTTACAGAGCCCTCACTTTGTGGTAGAATAGGGTCATGGTCAGCTCTGGTTCGCTGACCCTGTGCAAGCATTTAACCATGAATCTCCGGCTGTTGTTTCATCATTCAAACAAAACAAAACATCGCTCGGCAGGCCACGTAAGAAAGGATGAACCCTGGAGCAAGCCGACAGCAACCTGGTATTCCGGAGGAGGAAGAAGACTGCGGAAGTAGACCCCTCAATATGTTGTTCAGACTCTTTTGTCGACTGCATCTTTCATGTTATCCCAGAAGGAAGGATTGTTAACCAATATCCATAGCTCAGGGTAGAGATAGCTGGAGACGAAGCTGAGACCGGCAGTGGCACAACCCGTTCTGAGGAACGAGTCGTCAAGGCATCAAGACATCAAGTCGTCAAGTCATCAAGTCATACGTCATCAAGTCGTCAAGTTATCAAGTCATCAAGTCGTCAAGTTATCATGTCATCAAGTTATCAAGTCGTTAAGTCATTAAGTCGTCAAGTTGTCAAGTCATCAAGTCGTCAAGTTATCAAGTCGTCAAGTCATAAAGTCATAAGTCATCAAGTCGTCAAGTTATCAAGTCATCAAGTCGTCAAGTTATCATGTCATCAAGTTATCAAGTCGTTAAGTCATCAAGTCGTCAAGTTGT
The DNA here is from genome assembly GCA_036924085.1 of Ariolimax columbianus. Taxonomy (NCBI): domain Eukaryota; kingdom Metazoa; phylum Mollusca; class Gastropoda; order Stylommatophora; family Arionidae; genus Ariolimax; species Ariolimax columbianus. The sequence goes on along the minus strand of JAVGWX010000025.1, from coordinate 5,506,999 downwards.
CAAGTCATCAAGTCGTCAAGTTATCAAGTCGTCAAGTTATCAAATCATCGGGTTTTCAAGTCATCAAGTCATCAAGTCGTCAAGTTGTCAAGTCATCAAGTCGTCAAGTTATCAAGTCGTCAAGTTATCAAGTCGTCAAGTTATCAAATCATCAAGTTTTCAAGTCGTTAAGTCATCAAGTCGTCAAGTTGTCAAGTCATCAAGTCGTCAAGTTATCAAGTCGTCAAGTTATCAAATCATCAAGTTTTCAAGTCGTCAAGTCATCAAGTCGTCAAGGTATCAAGTCATCAAGCCATCATTCTCAAAGTCATAATTATATTATCACCAGCATCTTCATTATCGTATAAACAGAAACACAAACAACATCATCCAACAATAACAACAACAACAACAACACCATCACCATCAATAACAACAGCAACAACATCACCATCAACAACAACAACGACAACAGCACACACAGCAGCCGCACTCACCGCCAGTACACATTAGGGGCTACTTGGCTGGCTCGGTCTGAGCGACAAGTCCACGTGTAGCTGCCAGTGACATCTGCTCGGTCGGGAGCCGTGATGACTGGGGTGTTGGGGACAACTTTGGGGAAAAGGGAATTAAGTTATGGAGTCAGAACATGACATCAGAGCATGACATCAGAGCATGACATCAGAACATGGCATCAGAACATGACATCAGAACATGGCATCAGAACATGACATCAGAACATGGCATCAGAACATGACATCAGAACATGACATCAGAACATGGCATCAGAACATGACATCAGAACATGGCATCAGAACATGACATCAGAACATGACAGGACATGGGACGGCGTGGGCTAGTGGTTAAGTAACACGGCTCACAATCCGAAGGAGCTGGGTTCGAGGAAGCAGACCCTAACATAAAATGCATGCTGAAGTCAGATACATTGTGTCGATAGGCGCAAAATAAAAACCACAGTGCAACGCACACCACCTTGGGTGTGATCGAGCGCCTTCCGTCTGCTTATTATGGAGGATCATCTTGGGAGCCTTTCGCTTGACATTCTGGCAAGGTGGACAGCCCTTCTCAGTTGGGATTGTTTGTGGACATATGTGCATGGATACCTGACATGTTGGTTGTGGATATCCCTTCATTGTCTCTGATATGGTCCTTTCAGTGGATACGCTGTATGCGTCTCAGATACATCATGTGGCGCGACCGCGTAGACAGTCTCGCTCTCACGCTCGTAAATCAGGGTGGGGTAAATGGCAGCACGATAGACCTTTAGCTTATTCGTTATACTACTACTACTACTACTACTAATAATAATAATAATAATAATAACAGTTGCCCATCGCAAGCGAAGATAATAACATCGTCAGACGATGTTATCAGATGTGGCTTCGCTTCGCTTCGCTTGGTTTGGTTCGGTTTGGTTTGGCTTGGCTTGGTTTGGCTTGGTTTGGCTAGGCTTGACTTGGTTTGGCTTGGTTTGGTTTGGTTTGGTTTGGTTTGGCTTGGCTTGGCTTGGTTTGGCTTAGCTTGGCTTGGCTTGGTTTGGCTTGGCTTAGTTTGGCTTGGTTTGGTTTGGCTTGGCTTGGCTTGGCTTGACTTGGTTTGGTTTGGCTTGGATTGGTTTGGATTGGCTTGGCTTGGTTTGGCTTGGTTTGGCTTGGCTTCGTTCGTTCTCAATCTCCCGCTACCAAACCTTAAAAGAGCTTAAGTAGCAGAATGTAGTCCAGAGAATGGAATGCGTTGTGTCGTAATTTACAGCTTGGCTGCGATATTTGCACATTTCGGTCCAACACATCCGACTTCAGCAAGCATTTTTTGAGTACCGGGTTAGCATTCCCTCTTCGATCCCTTCTCCTTAGCCAGTCTGCCCTGCTGCAGCCTGTTATCTAGAGTCACCTGAGAAAGTGTAGAAGGGTCTTGGCAGCTCTAGTTCGCTGGCCCTGACGCTAGCAGTCAGCTATGGTCGCTGACCACTGCAGCTCATGCGCTGCTCAGTGTGTTCAGATATGATCGCATGTGAATGTACTATCCAATCCGAGCGCTACACGAGGAGCTGGAAAGGTTTTGATTGGTCATTGATTTTGAAGTTTGTCCATGATGTACACAGACTCCCATTTGAAGTTTCTCAGCAGAGAATATTCTGTGTAGACAATTATTTCAGACATGACTCGCTCAAAGTCAATAGCTTTTCGAGAAGTTAGTAAATAGATTTCAAATGAACATTTAAAAAATACCAAATGAGATACGAAGTTGAAAACAATTTATTAATGCACTTAAATTATCACTATAGTTTAGTTTTCGTTCCACACATGCGCTGAGCGTCGTTGGGAGCTTAAGTCGCCTGTCCTGCGCCAAGTTCGTTGCGTCGGTCAATGTGAGTCTGTATTGCTGCACAATCACCCTAATGTCATCTATCCACCTATCTCGCAGCCTCCCCCTTGCCCTGTAGCCAAATCTACCAGCGTTGGAGGCCATCAGTGGAAGATGATGAGGGTGCATTCTCATGAGATGACCAAACCAACTTATTTTCTGCCTGGAAATGTATTCGACACAAGCCGTAGTGCCGACCATACTTCCAATGTCGTCGTTCCCCATTCTGTCTCTCCTGGTAACACCGATGACCTTCCTCAAACACGTCATTTCACAAGTCGAAATTCTGCTCTCGCGCGCCCTTGACAGAGGCCATGTTTGGCACTGGTGGCACAGAACCGGCATAAATATTCTGTTTATCAGCTGTTGCTTTATTGACAAACTAATACTCGGGTGACTAGTAGGGACAGCTGATAAGTCCCCGCAGATGCTTTCTGACACCTTGTCTTGATGTCCCCGTACGTCATGATGCAGTTTACACACGTGTGCTACAGTGCGTTGATACGTACAGCAGCGGAGGTCCATAGGGGTGAATCTAAAGTTGTTTTTCAAATGGCCAAGCATCTCAATGTTCATAAATTGTAAACAACGCTCTCCACAAACATTAGACTTACAAAGGACACTCGCACAGAAGATGTGCCTGTCAATCGAACTTAAATATGAAAGAAGCAACAGCAGTTAATATCAATGAAACGATATCGCCATTCTCGCACCCATCGCATGCCTCCATCAACCTTCCTTCAATCTGCCCATCTATAAAACGATGATGCCTCAGCCTCGCTGTAAACAACAACACAACGTAGCAACGAGGTTATTTTCGTGACAGACGAAGACGAGGCAGTGATCACAGGGTATGACTTACGGATTATCTTTGGAGCGTAACTGGCTAATCCTGTTAATGTACCCACTCGAGCATGGCACATAATATCAACCTGATTGTCAAGGGCTGTTGGGGTGAAGGTCAACGTGCTTTGATAAGATACATGGCCCTGGTGAAAGGACGTATGTCTATATTTGTCAGTTTGTTCCTTGGGTAGTAAAAACACAGTATGTCAAATTGTGCCAGAAAATTGTATCAATAATAGGATAGACGGACAGGCAGATATATAGGTGGGTTGACAGACGGGTAAATAGGCAAGCAAGCATGGATGTGGGGGAACCGATAGACAGGGAAACAAACAGGTGGACATGACGGCAGGCAGATATGTAAGTATATAGACAGACAGGCAAACAATCAGATGTGTTTGTAGTTAGAGAACCAGACAGACAGGCAGACATACAGATAGATGTAGATATGTAGATAATACGGTAGTTAGACAGACAAACAGGAAGGCAAGCATGCTGGTAGGTAAACAGACAGACAGAGAGGCAAACAATGAGATGTGTAGATAGTTAGATAACCAGACAGACAGGTTGGCAGACAGACAAGGGAGACAGGTACGTAAGTAGGTAATAAGGTAGACTGACAGAGGAGGAGACAGAAAGGAAATCATGTGGGAAAGTAAACAGACAGACAGAGAATCAATCAAGCAGGCAAGCAGGCAGGTAGGTAAGCAGGTATATAAGTAGACAGACAGGCAGGTAGATAGGCAAGTAAGAGGATAGAAAAGTATGTATGTAGGTAGGTAGCTAGACAAATAGACAGGTAAGTAAGCAGATATTTAGATATGTAAGTAGAGGCAAAGAGATGAATAGACAGAGACAGACCGACCGACAGACAGACATACAGGTAAATAGACAGACAGACAGACTGATAGATAGATAGATAGATAGATAGATAGATAGATAGATAGATAGATAAATAGATAGATAGATAGATAGATAGATAGATAGATAGATAGATAGATAGATAGATAGATAGATAGATAGATAGATAGATAGATAGATAGATAGATAGATAGATAGATAGATAGATAGATAGACAGATAGATACATAGGTAAGTAGGCAGCTAGGTAGGGAAGTTGCTAGATATTATGAACATAATCAGTGGTTGATGATTTAGGTACACACTAATATGATAACAACAAAAAGAGAAGAAGACACCGGATAAAAGTGTGATTTTCTTTGTCTAAAGCAGTGTGGGTTGTACTGTGTTTTGCGCCTTAACGTTCCAGTACATCCGACTTTGCACGAATTTCTAATAGATTTATTTTCAACAAGAATACTACCTATCTGTTTTATGGTTCCGAACGCAAGCAAGTTTGGTCTATGAGCCGCGTCACCAACCACGCTACCACTAAAGTGTAAATTACTCATTTTCCTGTGAATTATAAGCAGACGATAACGCCATATTTGTAAAGTTTACCTCTGCAACTTCCTGGCGGGAACTGTTTACAGAAGATGAGCTTGGAAGTCCACCGGTTCGATTCCACGAAAGAGGGAATTCCTCGGATGCTTGAGTAGCAGGCGAAGATGTGGTGCAGCGAAGGCTAATTTGTTTCATTTCTTCAATAAAGTCTGAAGGGGGCGTTATCTTTACTGTCAGGGTAGTATAGCCTATCCAGTAGTGGATGAAAATATGAAACGATTTAATTTAATTTGAAATAACTTAACTTAACGTCTTTATACTGGTTAAGAAGACTCTGCAAAGTCTGTATACAACCAGTTTCATTAATATTGCCTTGCTCTAAAAGTTATGGGCGTCCAATCTATTCGTAAATGCATTACATGTCCCTGCCTCCCCTACTTCCGGTGGCAATGAATTCCAAGCATTCACCACTCTCTGACTAAAAAGAATATTTCCTAATATCTAATCTGGACCTTTCTTTAGTTAATTTGTAGCTGTCTCCTCTTGTTCTTGTAGGTGGTTGTATTTTGAAGAAAAAAATGTTATAGTCTAATTTATCGATTCTTTTGATCATCTTATAACCCTGTATTAAGTCACCTGGAATTCTTCTCTTCTCTAGACACTGTAGGCCAGTTTTTCTTAATCTTTCCTCATAACAGTAATCCTGGAATCCCACTATCAGCTTATTTGCTAACCTTTCCAGCATGTTTATATCCCCTCTACGATAAGGACTCCACACCTGTACACAGTTCTCCAATCTAGGCCTAACTAAAGGACTCCACACCTGTACACAGTTCTCCAATCTAGGTCTAACTAAAGCTTTATACAGTTTGACTATCACTTCCATAATAATAATAATTACTTTTCTTAATTACCTTTTCTTAAAATCTAATACTGGCCCTCACCTATTTTGTCTTCCTTTGCTCCCCTCCCCTCTTTCTTCTATCAGTCCCCCCCCCCCCCAACCTCTCCTATATTAATCTCACCCCCTCCCCGCTTATATCACCTTCTTTTTGTTCTCCAAATTGGATCACTATTTGGCCGTTTCCATATTTGGCCATTACTGGCTTATCCGGCGCATTCCCCCCTCACTTCTTACGCTCTCTTGGCACCTAATTTGACCGCAGACCTTCATTTTCAGTCAAGCATTCGACCCAACTAGTCGCTTAGACAGGCTGGGTCAGATAAGTAGACTATTTTTTCCTTATACGTTGATTTGTTAGTTTAGTATTGTTGTTATTTGTTGTCCCTGATGAAGGCCTGTTGGTCATAACGTAGGTTTTGTTTGTGTTCTCGTCTCGGTGCGGTATCTGACCTACCCATTTTTAAATTTTGATTAAACACAACCTTAATCAACTTTTACATTTTTCTTCATTTGTTTTTTCCCTTTAATAATAAAACTCGGCCTCGGCCAGTGCTACGGAGTGGTTCCAGGCCTCGGCCAGTGCTACGGCGTGGTTCCGGGCATCGGCCAGTGCTACGGCGTGGTTCTTGGCCTCGGCCAGTGCTACGGAGTGGTTCCAGGCCTCGGCCAGTGCTACGGCGTGGTTCTGGGCCTCGGCCAGTGCTACGGCGTGGTTTCAGACCTCGTCGAGTGCTACCACGTGGTTCCGGGCCTCGGCCAGTGCTACGGCGTGGTTCCAGGCCTCGGCCAGTGCTACGGCGTGGTTCTAGGCCTCATCCAGTGCTACGCGTGGTTCCAGACCTCATCCAGGGCAGAGATGGAGGCTGATATCTCCTGGAGACGGCACTTCCTTGCTTCTAGGTTTAATATGTATTTTTTTTCATACCTAAACGCGAGATGCTATCCTGATGTTCTGTTCTGTTAAGAATTGACTCTATTGTACTAAGTGCTGGCATATTGGTGTTCGGTCTCTCTCAGAAAATGGCGAAACGTGTAGATACTGACGATTTCTGCAGTTCGCTGGTAGTACACAATAATGGTCCGTCCTGTCAGGTGCCTCCCTGGGATGGACACGTGTATGATTTCTTCTTCTTCGCCGTTCATTCTCAAACTTTTCTTCTCCATTCCCCTTAACAGCAGCAGCTTTCTAAATTCAAGACTTAGGTCTTGAAGGCGTTTATTTGGAGATACCAGGTATTGGAAACAAAAACTGCCAGTCTGAAAAAGAAAGAAGAGATACTACCCTGAGTTACACAACGAAAAACTACCCAAGCATGGACTGGACCCATACATACACCGACGGTTCCGTAACAAATACTAAAAAGCCAGAAAAATACTGAACTTAATGATTTAAGAGCAGTACTCTGTCAACTATGCCAGCAGGCCGCACCAAAAAGGGTAGTGGTGCAGTGGGTTCCATCTCACTGCAACATCCAAGGCAACGAGGAGGCAGACAGACTGGCAAAGGAGGGTGCAAAACTACCACAACCAGATACTAGTATGACATACGAAGAGTCAAAAAGGCTTATTAGGGCCAGATACATGACCAAATGGGAAACCGAACATACTGGTTACACCAAAAACGATGCCTATTACCAGTTGAACAGAAGAGAGCAGGTCGTGGTCTTCAGACTTCGCACTGGCCACAATAGACTGAGGTACCACCTATTCAACAAATTGAAGATATGTGGCACTGACGAATGCACGTGCGGTACTGGGAAAATGACCGCTGAACATCTGCTGCAAAACTGCCCGACATACGAGGATCAGAGAAAGCAGATGTGGCCATCACCAGTGGCAACACTAGACAAGCTCTATGGCAGTGTCGACAGCTTCAGGATGACGGCTGCTTTTTTCGAAAAAATAATGGTTACTGTCTGACTGCGTACGATGAAGAAGAAGAAGAAGAAGAAGAAGAAGAAGTTTACTTGGAGTCCTACCTATTCTTTCCTAATATAAGGGTTTATATATAATAAAATGATAGTGATAATATAATATAATATAATCCGTGTAATTTAAATTGTTTAATATACAGTTTAGAAAAAGAATAGACTTATTGATTCGACTGTTAGTTCAAAGCAAAGGGACGCCATTACAAGAAGAAGAAGAAGAAGGAGAAGGAGAAGAAGAAGAACAAAGAAGAAGAAGGAGAAGGAGAAGAAGAAGAACAAAGAAGAAGAAGGAGAAGGAGAAGAAGAAGAACAAAGAAGAAGAGGGCGAATATGGAAAAAAAGGAGGAGAAGAAGAAGAAAAAGAAGAAGAAGAGGGCGACGATGAAAAAGAAGAAGGAGAAGAAGGAGAAGAAGAAGAAAAACAACAACAAAAAGAAGAAGACATTAAGCCAGATTGTGTTGTGTCAAGCTCACATAAAAACCCAAACTTTAAAAAAATACTCACACGAAACTGAATATCCACAAATAAATACCGCCAACACCGATCGAGAGATGCGAAAGACTAGGGATGCATCTAAGCACATCCTTATATCCTGCATCACTCTTTCAATCCAGAAGTTTTCGGTCTAGAAATTTGCACGACACTTTTCATTAAAAGAAGCCAAATTAAAGACGTGTTTGGCTTCTTGCTTGCGTGGGATTTGTCAGCGTGTTTTCTTAGTTCTGTCATATGGAAAAATACACGATTGTACGACGGAAGTCAGTCAATATGTCACACACACTTATCTAAAACATATTAAAAGAGATACGGACTTGAAAACCATCATTATTGCACTTAGATTGTCCTGTATTTCTCATCAATATTTCCACCAACATCGATATACTTATATAATAGGTTATAATAGATCATACAGGTAAAGTGAGTGAGCAAGTTCAGGTAGCAGTGAACAAGGCAAATGCAACGTTAGGTATGATAAAAAGAAATATTAAACATAGGAGCAAGGAAGTGATAGTCAAACTGCATTAGTTAGACCTAGATTGGAGTACTGTGTACAGGTGTGGAGTCCTTATCGTAGAGGGGATACAAAAAAGAGCAAACAATTATGGGATTCCAGAATTACAGTTATGAGGAAAGACTCAGAAAAACCGGCCTACAGTGTCTTGAAAAAATAAGAATTCGTGGTGACTTAATACAGGTTTATAATATGATCAAAGGAAAGGATAAATTAGACTGTAACAAGTTGTTTTTTCAAAATACAACCACCTACAAGAACAAGAGAGCACAGCTACAAGTTAACTAAAGAAAGGTCCAGATCAGATATTAGGAAACTCTTAAAATACTACAGTGGAACGCGGAGGGAGTCCTTAGCAATAAGGTTACCCTAACAAATCGCCTGTACGAAGGTAAGATAGACGTGGCATTCATCCAAGAAACGCACCTCAACAAAAACCACAGATTCTCAATCAGAGGATACCAGACCTTCCGTCTTGATAGAGAATGTCACAAAGGAGGGGTTCTGATACTGACACGTAACTGCATACCAAGTAGCGCAGTATCTGTAAATCACACCGGACAAGCAGAAATTGTAGGAGTCGACATAATGACACAGGAAACGAAACCCGTACATTCAACCTGTATGGCTCACCCAACAAAGACCTGTCGCACTCGAGTATGGAAATCAAGGACTCCAACTGCCTAGTGGTTGGAGACTTCAACAGCCACTCGGAGAGATAGGGATATTCAGATACAGACAGGAGAGGGGATGAAGTGGAAGACTGGGAGATAGACACAAATCTCTTTCTTATCAATAGGCCGGAGGACAGCCCTAGCTTCTATTCTAGAACATGGCATACCACCTCTACTCCAGACTTGGCCTTCTCCACGGGAGATATTCACCACAAAATAGATCGTCAGGTGCTCGACCAACTGGCAGATAGCGACTACAGGCCAATTAGGCTAGAAATTGATATGGAAGTGGGCCCCAAGGAAATAAAACCGCTGCCACGTTGGAACTGTAGATGAGCCGACTGTGACAGATTTGCAATGCTGACAGATGGACTGTGGGAAACTATCAACACACGATAAAACAATATGAAATCGATGGTGGAAAGCCTAAGCAAAGTAATACTGCAAGCAGCCACCGAAACCATCCCAAGAGGGGCAAGGAAAAACTACAAGTCATATTGGAATCATGAACTGCAGAAAGCGGGGGATGAAGTCTCAAATGCTAGGAACATGACAGAGAGAGAACAATTTATGGAAGCAAATATCGCCCGGAAGGCCATCACTGCGAAATACAAAAGAACACTAAACCAAATAACAAGTGACAGCTGGAAAAACAAAACAGAAAGCCTCAATCTAGATAAAGAAGGGAACAGACTATGGAATTTAGTCAGAGCCGTGAATGACGAAACAACATCAAATAAACAAATTACCATCAAGCAGGGCGACAACATGCTTACCGGAAAAAAAGCAGCAAGGCCTTTATAGAACATTATGCCAGAGCAAACCACATTGATGTCCCTACAGACAGGCATACAGACATTAGTGAAGAATAAAAGAGCCACGACAACAATATGGCACCAGAGGAGCACATGATGACAAAACTAACAATGCAAGAAATGGATGAGGCCATGAGAACTTTAAAGAAAAAGAATTCGCCCGGAAAAGATGGAGTAACAAACGAAATGCTGATGGGGTTGGGCCAAACAGCAAAGAGGAAGTTACTATCAGTCCTGAACCAAAGCTGGAAAAGGGGAATTGTACCGCAAGCATGGAAAGATGCTGTACTTATACCAGTACCAAAGAAAGAAAAAGATAAAACAGATCAAAATGGATACCGCCCATCAGTCTACTGAGCTGTGTAGGCAAACTGATGGAGCGTATGATAAACACCAGACTGATGTGGCACCTGGAAGTAAAACACATATTAATTCCTCAGCAAGCAAGATTTAGACAACACAGATCCACTGAGGACCAGATCACTCTCATAGCACTGGAAATAGAGAATGCTTTCCAAGAGAAAACGCACACAGTAGCAGTTTGGGTGTATCTAGAGAAGGCATTTGACAAGGTGTGGAAAGAGGGAAAGTCAAGCTACAAAAAAGTGAAGTATCTGGAAAAATGTACAGATGGATCAGCCACTACGTCGAAAACAGAACAGCCAGAGTTCAAGTACAAGGGCAGATGAGCAAAAAGGTGACACTGGAGCAAGGAGTACCCCAAGGGGGAGTACTGTCACCCACACTTTTTCTGGTGTATATAAACAACATCACAGAGAATATGCCAAGAAGAGTCCACAGCTCCATGTTTGGAGACGATCTGGCTATGTGGACCTCTGAATAAAATCTCACCGTAGCAAACAATCGGATGCAGCAGGCCCTAACATCGTTGGGGGAGTGGGCGAACTCATGGCTGGTCAAAATAAATGAGGAAAAAACAACATGTACGATATTCTCGCTTTCAAATAAACCACAGAACACCAAAATAAGTATTAACGGCAAATATCTGCAGCCAAACGACAACCCAAACTACTTGGGAGTCACATTTGTTCGGGGCATGACACGGAAAAGTCAGATCGAGAGAAACCGAATGAGAGCCAGACAAAGAATGGCAATCATGAGGAAATTTGCTGGCACAAGCTGGGGAGCAGACGAAAGAATACTAAAGAAACTACACTGGAAAAGTGAGACCAGTTCTCGAGTATGGCATTGCGGCATGGACAAAAGCAGCAAAGGCAAACTTTGATAAAATTAGCAAACTTCAAAACCAAGCCATGAGAGTTATAACAGGAGGCATGAAGTCAACGCCAATTGTAGAACTTGAAAAGATTACAAATCTGCAATCCATGACCAACAGAAGAGACAGCGGAGCACAGCAGCAAGCAGAGAAACTTATAAGACTGACAGACCATCCAATGCATCAGAGACTAAATAGATTTGGAAATGGGAAACTAAAGCTGAGAAACTTTGCAGAAATAGCCAAAGCAAAGATGAACGAAGACCCTATGAACACCGTAACAACACCAAAGCCCATCCCTACTGGTAAGCAAACCCACATGGAAGCAGCATATCATTCCGAAGGTGGCAGAAAATATACCATGTATTGGAAACAAGAACAGCCAGACTGAAAAGAAAGAAGAGAAATAACCCTGAGGTACATAACGAAAAACTACCCAAGCATGGACTGGACCCATGCATACACCGACGGTTCTGTAACAAACACAACACAGAACGGAGAGGCAGGGGTATTCCTGAGCCTACCAAATGGCAGAAAAACAACACTGTCAGTGGCAATTGGAAAATAGTCAAGCAATTTCAGAGCGGAGGCAGAGGCACTGAAAGTAAAAGCAATGCTGACAGGCGAAAGCAATGAAAGCCAGATAGTCCTGTTTACAGATGCCCTGGCCGTAGTCATAGCACTAAAAAGCCAGAAAAATACTGAACTTAACGATTTAAGAGCAGTACTCTGTCAACTATGCCAGCAGGCCGCATCAAAAAGAGTAGTGGCACAGTGGGTTTCATCCCACTGTAACATCCAAGGCAACGAGGAGGCAGGCAGACTGGCAAAAGAAAGTGCAAGACTACCACAACCAGATTCTAGTGTGACCTACGAAGAGTACAAAAGGCTTATTAGGGCCAGATACATGGCCAAATGGGAAACAGAACATACTGGCTACACAAAAAATGATGCCTATTACCAGTTGAACAGAAGAGGTCGTGGTCTTTAGACTCCGCACAGGCCACAACAGACTGAGGTACCATCTATTCAATAAACTGAAGATAGCTGGCACTGACGAATGCCCCTGTGGTACCGGAAAAATGACCGCTGAACATCTGCTGGAAAATTGCCCAACATACGAGGACCAGAGAAAGCACATGTGGCCATGACCAGTGGCAACACTAGACAAGCTCTATGGCAGTGTCGACAGCCTCAGGATGACCGCTGCTTTCTTCGAACAAATACAAGTTGACGTCTGACAGCGTACGAAGAAGAAGAAGATATTAGGAAATATTTTGTTAGTCAGAGAGTGGTGAATGCTTGGAAATCAAGTACAATTAATGCATTTAAGAATAGATTGGATGCGCATAGGTTGTAGACAAGGATATGTAAATGGAACTAGTTGTATAAGATTCTGCAGAGTCTTCTAAACCAGTATAAGGACGTTAAGTTAGTTAAGTAGCAGGATGTAGTCCGGAGAACAAAATGCGTTGTCTCATAGGTTACAGCTTGACTGCGATGTTTGCACATTTCTTTCCGACACATTCGACTTCAGCATGCCATTTTTGGGTACTGGGTTAGCATTCCCTCTTCGATCCCTTCTCCTTAGCCAGTCTGCCCTGCTGCAGCCTGTTATCCAGGATCACCACGTGGAGGTGTAGAAGGGTCTTGACAGCTCTGGTTCGCTGGCCCTGACGCTAGCAGTCAGCTATGGGTCGCTGACCACTTCTTCTCGTGCGCTGCTCAGCATCTTGAACCCTATCAGTTGACTAAAACCTGAAACTTAGAAGTCTTTAGTCTGCTGTTTCAGCTACATTTAGACTTCATGTTAAACCTATTTGTTATTCGCGTAGAGTCTCCCGCCAAGGTGGAATCTTGTATTATACTGTAGACTAAACCCCGAGGACATCTTATTGCAGATGAAAAGCAGATACTTGACCCTTCAAAGTCCTCTACATCAACGAGCTAGGTTGCATCCTACCTATACCCCCCTCACTCCATATTCCCTCATCACCATCAGGTGCCATGCCGGTTGGTGTTGGCGATCATGTACCTCCATCCATTTCTATCACATATGCTGTTTACCAACTCTGTTGTTGATTATCACTCATGCCATTCTCTCAGGCTGTCCAGCATCTTCTCTCTCTCGGGCTTCCTCTGTCTCTCTTTCCTGCTATCTTTCCCGTTGTCACAACGTGCTCCAAGCCGCTTCTTCTCACAACATGTCCGAAAAAAGGAGGCGTCTTGTTACGAATCCTGCAAAAAGTTGTCATTGTGTGTGTGTGTGCTTCTTTGAGAACCGTATCATCAGTCTTCTTTGCATTCGATGGGATTCCCACCATTCTTCTGTAAAACCCCATCTCTGTTGCTTCCAAAGATCGTTACGCTTGCTTGCTGATTGTCCATGATTCACTGCCATATATCAGTACTGGTCCCACGTAACATCCAATGATTCTCTTTCTCAGTTCCAGCGACAAGGTTTTGTTGCACAATATTCCATTCATGGTCTGGAAAACCGATTTTGCTTTGGCTATTCTACATTTTATTTCGTGATTGCATCTTCCATCTGATGTTATGTATGTGCCGAGTTATTTAAACGTGTTAACTTGTCTCAATTCGGTCCTCTTGGCTTTGGCGCAGTGTTTTGTAGAGTCTGATTTCTGAGACGTAATTAACCTGGACAGATAACTTGTCTAGTCAACGAGATTCATCAATGGCTTACTTCGTTGTGAATGTTGTTCGGCAGGTTGGAATTTTAAATTAGTCTTTAATTAATTATGTTGTTATTCTGCCTGAGCATGTGGGATTCCGTGGCGAAGTGGTTAAGCCGTCGGCCTCGGGATCAGGTGGTGTGGGTTCAACTCTGGACTCCGCCGTCTTTTTCCCCTGCATCTCGTAGTCACCCCCTAGTTGTCTTGTCCTTGACTTGCCACTGGGGTCGGGAGCTCGAGACGAGAAAGTGAGAATAAAAAGTAGCGCAGTTAATCCTTACTAAAAATAGCACTAATAAAATAAATTGTGCCATCAACGTCTACGATGGACAACGGCCTTTGCCTTCTGCCTGAGCACGTACACAACATCCGATGTTAAATGCAATTACGAAATTAAATGCAGAACAGCCCAAGCAAAATTGATCTTCCAGACCATGAAATGAATATTTTATAACAAAACCTTGTCGCTGGAACTGAGAAAGAGAGTCCTTGGATGCTACGTGGAACTAGTACTGACATTTGGCTGTGAATCGTGGACAATTAGCTAGCAAGCGCTTAGATATTTGGAAGGAACAGAGATGTGGCTTTACAGAAGAATTCTGTGTATACCATGGACTGCAAAGAGAACAAAAGATGCAGTATTCGAGGAGGCATAACCATGAAGATAATTAATTACAAAGATGAGAAGTAGGCAGTCATCTTTTTCGGGCATGTTACGAGATGAGGAGGCTTGGAGCACGTCGTGACAACGAGAAAGATAGCGGGAAAAGAGAGACAGAGGAAGGCCGAGAGAGAAGATGCTGGACAGACTGAGATGGCATGGGCGACAATCAACAACAGAGTTGGTAAACGATACATGTCCATGATCACCAACGCCAACCAGCAGGTCACCTGGTGATGATGTTCTGCCCTTTTTCTGTTTTGGTCAAACTGAATACGATCCAGAGCGAACGAAGAATTCAAGTGACGACGAGAGGCAAGTAACTATCAAATGTTATGTTTCACTCCGGTCAGAACGAGGAATTGCCACTGTAGTTGGCCATTTACAGGATTCATTTATCTTCTAGAGATTGTAGAGAGGGAGGGGGGAGGGGGGGGGTCAAGATGCAGCAGTGAATGAGCTGGCAGCAGCAAGAGACTCATAGCTGTCTTCTTCCATCAGGGCCAGCGAACCAAAGCTGACTAAGACAAAATCCCGTCTCCACGTGGCGGTCCTGGAAACAGGCTGCCCTAGTGTAGTCTGGCCAAGGGATATGGGTCGCAGTAGGAAGGCAGACCAGGTTTGCAAAACGGTTTGCTGAAATCGGATGTGTAGGGCCGAAAGGCGCAGATATCGTACCTTTTCAGTCGTGACTGACTATAGCAGCATTTTTAAAGTCATGCCTGACTATAGTATTCCCTTTCAATCACGACTAACTATAGCAGTCCCCTTTCAATCATGACTATAGCAGCCATTTTTCAGTCATGACTGACTATAGCAGCCCCCTTTCAATCATGACTAACTATAGCAGCCCTCTTTCAGCCATGACTGATTATAGCAGCCCCCTTTCAGTTATGAATGATTATAGCAACCATCTTTCAGTCATGACTGACTATAGCAGCCCCCTTTCAGCCATGGCTGATTATAGCAGCCCCCTTTCAGCCATGACTGACTATAGGAGCCCCCTTTCAGTCATGACTGACTATAGTAGCCCCCTTTCAGTCATGACTGACTATAGGAGCCCCCTTTCAACCATGACTGACTATAGGAGCCCCCTTTCAGTAATGACTGACTATAGTAGCCCCCTTTCAGTCATGACTGACTATAGGAGCCCACTTTCAGTCATGACTGACTATAGTAGCCCCCTTTCAGTCACGACTGACTATAGGAGCCCCCTTTCAGTCACGACTGACTATAGGAGCCCCCTTTCAGTCATGACTGACTATAGCAGCCCCCTTTCAGTCATTACTGACTATAGGAGCCCCCTTTCAGTCATGACTGACTATAGGAGCCCCCTTTCAGTCACAACTGACTATAGGAGCCCCCTTTCAGTCATGACTGACTATAGGAGCCCCTTTTCAGTCATGACTGACTATAGAAAACAATAGGCTTAACTGCGGCTACCTGGACAAAATCCAAAATTCAAGCCAAAAATCTACGCAAATTATTGTTACCTTCCACCAGGTGGCGTGTTAAAAGCAGCATTTCATCACTATCATGAGCGTCACAGTCTCTGTAGACCATGCACCTGGCTCCCTGTGAGTAGCCTCTACAGGGCACTGAATATGGAGACCCTGGGCTGCCCAAACTGCAAGATCAGCTTCTCGGCCTCACTGGTGTAATCCAAAGGACTGCAAAGCATGACAATTTGGCACAAGCTCAGCTGCCGGAATGAGTTTGCAATTTTGAAACCATCCGAACAGCATATAGATGGCGCCTAACTGACTGCGAGTCTACGGATATCTAGTGTTTGAGTCTATTAAGATAGACTCGCATATCGGTTAAACCACTTTCTAAGAAAACTGGTTGTAAATTAACTCTGCAGAATCTTCTAAACCAGTATAAATACGTTGACTGAAGAAACAAAACTACCTTTCACCATAATCCATCACTAGAATTGACATAGACACACGCACGCAGCATCGGCCACAACTTCACAACTGTTGTTGTTGCTTTGCCCCAGACTTCTCATGTCTTGTCCAGATATCTCATTACCTCTCCTGCTCATTCGAAGATAGAGACCCATTCCAAGTTCACTGTCTCTGGCTGAAATATTGATGTTGGTGATGCTCGCTATGATCTAACATTCTATCACACACACACCTGGCCTGCTTGCTGATTAAACTATGAATAAATAAAAGCCGAGGAGAATAAAGGAGGGAGTTGGCACAGGACATTTTTACACTGGATTCATCTTGGGAGCCGCGTAGCGCAGTGGCTTCGGATCTGAGTGGTCCTGGGTTCATTCCCCAGTTTAGGTGGTAATGTTTTTTCAGACCGCAATGGTTTCCGGGTCAACCCAGCCTTAAATGGGTATCGGTTCAATCCAGGAAGTAAAAACGGTGAGGAAGAGGAGATGGCTACCGCCCTCATGTAGCTGAGCCTTTGAAATGTGAGATCGCTAACACCTCATACCCCTATGGCAGTAATGTTATGGGTTACTTTACTTCTTGTCTTCGTCGTTCATCCTGAAGAAGACGTGTCATAGTTCATAGAGAGGTTGGGATATCTTTTCAGAATGTGTCATAGTTCATAGAGAGGCTGGGATATCTTTTCAGGACGTGTCATAGTTCATAGAGAGGCTGGGATATCTTTTCAGGAAGTGTCATAGTTCATAGAGAGGTTGGTATATCTTTTCAGGAAGTGTCATAGTTCATAGAGAGGCTGGGATATCTTTTCAGGAAGTGTCATAGTTCATAGAGAGGTTGGGATATCTTTTCAGGACGTGTCATAGTTCATAGAGAGGTTGGGATATCTTTTCAGGACGTGTCATAGTTCATAGAGAGGCTGGGATATCTTTTCAGGACGTGTCATAGCTCAAAGAGAGGTTGGTATATCTTTTCCTGTTGTGTCGTAGTTGGTAGAAAGGTTGGTATATCTTTTCCTGTTGTGTCGTAGTTGGTAGAGAGGTTGGGAAATCTTGTCATGTTGTGTTGTAATGCATAGAGAGGTTGGGATATCTTTTCATGATGTTGTGTTGTAGTTGGTAGAGAGGTTGGGATATCTTGTCATGTTGTGTTGTAATGCATAGAGAGGTTGGGATATCTTTTCATGATGTTGTGTTGTAGTTGGTAGAGAGGTTGGGATATCTTTTCATGTTGTGTCGTAGTTGGTAGAAAGGTTGGGATATCTTTTCATGTTGTGTTGTAGTTCACCTGGGAGAGGAACCTACCTCCTACCAGGCGCGTCAGCAGGGTTGCGGATTGCTGAAAGGCCTCCTAATTTGGAGGTTAGCTGCGAATAAATAAGCAGCCATGGACAAAAACGAGTCGGCAGGCATGGAGGCTGTAAGGAGGCAGCCCCTCCACCATGCAAAGACACAACAGGCTAATCACCTGTTTGTCTTAAAAAACGATTGCAAGTCAAAACTTAGAGAAAACCGGACTGACCTCAACGGCGACGAACAGGCGAGAAATAAGGACCACGATTTACGGAACATGGAATGTACGAGGTATAAACGGAAAAGAACAAGAACTAATAGAGGAGATGAAGAGAGCAAAATTGACAGTCCTGACACTTACAGAAACAAAGAAAAAGGGACAGGGCGTTCTGGACCATGACGGCAACATGCTATACTACAGCGGAGTTCCCATGAGTGAACGAGCCAGGGCAGGGGTTGGTTGTATAGTGAATGGTAACAGCAAAGCAAACATTAAAGGATGGAAGTTCATTTCAGAACGACTGATGGTTCTAAGTCTACAAGAGGAGGATAGTCAAATGGATATCGTCACTGTGTATACACCAAACGAAGATGAGAGCACTGACATAAAAGATGAATTTTATGAGCTCCTTCAAACGACCATTGACGATTGCCATAATGAAATACTTCTCCTTGGAGACTTCAACGCAAAAGTTGGAAACGACTATTCTAGATGGGATGGAGTGATCGGTAGGTATGGAGACGATGTCTTAAATGACAATGGAAAATGACTGCTGAGATTCTGCAGAGAACAAAACCTTGTCATTACAAATACAAGGTTTCCACACAAGCGTATCCATGCCTACACAAGATGTGAGCCGGCAAGAAATGAAAGATCCATAATTGACTATGTGATAGTGAGGAAAACTGATTTCAAGTATGTAAAGGATGCTAGAGTGTTCAGAGGACCAGAGATAGGAAGCGACCACTACCTAGTTAAAATAAAGAGAGAAATCGAAAAACACTATCCAGCCAGGAAGCAAGCATGAAATATAACACACAATGAAAAAATAAAATGAAGGCTTACAAACTACGAGAACCAGATATTAAGAGGAGATACCAAGGGCTCATAACAACAGCAATAGGAAGGATAGAGGAATCTAAAGAAGATATGGAAAGGCTCTGGGTAAAATTCAAAGACATCCTCAAAGAGGCTGCAGTAGAGGCATGCGGTCAAACCGAAGGGTGGAAGAGAAAGAGTACACCATGGTGGACAGAAGAAGTGAAAAGAATAATACGAGAAAAGAAAAAGGCATGGAAGCAATACCTAGGGGCTAGGAATACAGAAGAACAAACAAAGAAATATAAAGAATATGTAAATCTTAGAACAGAAGCAAAGAAGACTGTGCTCAAGGCCAAACAGAAATCCTGGGAAGAATTTGGAGAGAAACTGGAAAATAATGCTGGAGAAAACCAGAAACTGTTCTACAGGACCTTAAAGAACATGAGGAAGGAAAAGGAATGCCCCCCCCCCCCCCCTGAGATTTGTTAAAGATAAAGAAGGTGCGATGTTGACTGCCCCAGAAGAGGTAATGAACAGATGGAAAGAATATTTCTCAGATCTCCTTGGAGTGGAGGAAAACCAAGCTCTGGAAGTAACAGTCCCAATTCAAGAAGAGGGAGCCATGGAGGGAAACGATAATATCACAATGGAAGAACTAAAGGCAGCATTGGAGAAAATTAAGATTGGTAAACTTAACGTCTTTATACTAATTTAGAAGACCCTGCAGAGTCTGTATAGAACCAGTTACATTTACATCACCTTGCTCTAAAAGCTATGAGCATCCAGTTTATTCTTAAATGCATTAACTGTCCCTGCCTCCACTACCTCCCCTGGCAATGCATTCCAAGCAGACACCACTCTCTGACTAAAAAAATATTTCCTAATATCTAATCTGGACCTCTCTTTAGTCAGCTTGTAGCTATGCCCTCGTGTTATTGTGGGTGGCTGTATTTTAAAAAACTTGTTATAGTCTAATTTATCGATTCCTCTGATCATCTTATAAACCTGTATTAAGTCACCACGAATTCTTCTCTCTTCGAGACACTGTAGGCCGGTTTTTCTGAGTCGTTCCTCATAACTGTAATTCTGGAATCCCACTATCATCTTTGTCGCTCTTTTTTGTATTCTTTCTAGCATGTTTATGTCCCCTCTACGATAAGGACTCCACATCTGTACACAGTACTCCAATCTAGATCTAACTAAAGCTTTATACAGTTTGACGATCACTTCCTTGCTCCTATGTTTAATATTTCTTTTTATCATACCTAACATTGCATTTGCCTTTTTCACTGCTACCTTAACTTGCTCACTCACCTTTCCCGTATGATCTATTATAACCCCTAGGTCCCTTTCCTTATCTATCTTTCTAATATTGTTTTCTCCCATTCTGTAATTATGTTCCATATTGGATCTACCCATGTGGATGACTGTACATTTATCTACATTAAACTCCATTTGCCAGCTTACAGACCATTCTCAAATTTTATCTATATCCGACATCAATATATCCACTTCCGCTTTAGATGAGACACTACTGCATAGTTTTGTGTCATCAGCAAATTTTGCAATCATGGATCTCATATCAATGTCCAAATCATTTATATATATCAAGAATAAAATTGGTCCCAAAACCGAGCCCTGTGGCACACCACTTTTCACTTCACTCCACTCAGAGTACTCCTTATTTATGCCCACCCTCTGCCTTCTTCCCTATAACCAATTTTCAATCCATTTGGCAACTTCCCCACCTATTCCATGTGATTTTAACTTTCAAAATAATCTTTGATGAGGTACTCTATCAAAGGCCTTTGCAAAGTCTAGATAAATAACATCCACTGGCTCCCCTTTATCTATGATTTTAGTAACCTCCTCCATGAATTCTAATAGATTTGTTAAGCATGATCTCCCTCTAGTAAACCCATGCTGACTATTTCTAATTAGATTAAATTTGTCTAAATGCATTACAATGTTTTCTTTGATTATTGACTCTAATAATTTACAGACTATGCTCGTTAAACTCACCGGTCTATAATTTGCTGGATCTGATTTTTTGCCTTTTTTGAATAAGGGGATCACTCCTGCATCTTTCCAATCCAGTGGAACAATCCCTTTTGTATATGATTGAGAACATAATATAGCCAATGGTTTTGCTAGTTAGTCTCTAATTTCATACAGCAATTTTGGATGAATACCATCTTGACCTGGACATTTATCCACTTTCAACCCCTCCAATTTTTTAAAAACCATTTCCTCTGTAATACAGATTGATCTTAATCCCGCTGTATCCATGTCTCTTTGAAAAATATCTATAGGCTCTGGGATCTTGGAGCAGTCCTCTTTTGTGTAGACTGTGCCAAAGTACTGATTGAGCAGATTAGCTGCCTCCCTATTCTCACTTATTATTTTTCCTGTATTGTCTATGAGAGGGCTTACTTTGTCTTTCGTTCTTTGTTTATTTCTAACATAAGAGAAGAAGCTTTTACTGTCAGTCTTGATCCTCTGAGCAAGTTTTTTTTCAAAGTCTATTTTTGCTGTTTTATTCGCTTTCTGAGATATGTTCTGCTTGTCCAAATATTTTACATATGTTTCTTTTGATTTACCTGCCTCTATATATTTTTTCCATGTTTTATTTTTTTCTCTTCTATATTTCACTACAAATCTAGTTATCCAATTTTTCCGCTTGGGGTTTACCTCCCTACATGGAACACATTCCTCTTTTAGCGTTTCTAGAACTGTTTTAAAACTTTCCCACTCCTGTTCAACATCTGTTCCTACGACAATATCTTTCCAGATTATGTGGTTCGCTGCCTCTTTCATCCTCTTAACATCTGTCTTAGAGTAGTCGTATGTTCGCGTGTTTATGTTTACTTCTTTCCCTGCAATAAGATCCCAACGGATGATTTGATGGTCACTTGAGCCAAACAGTAGGACATGATGGTATAACACCAGAAATGGTTAAATACATCGGAACGGCAGGAGAGATACTATTCATGAAGATTCTCAAGGCAGCTTGGCGCTACAAGAAGATACCAAGAGACTGGGAGGTTGCCATAATACCAATATTTAAAAAGGGCGACAATAGATAATGTGAAAATCATAGAGGTATTTCCATTCTTAGTGTCCTAGGGAAAGTCTACTCTAGGATTCTAGAACGGTGATTAAGAGGTCTTCAAGACCTTATCTTTACATTCAAACAGCTAAGTGAAAAGGCTCTTGAATATGATAAAGAGATGCATCTCTGCTTTTTGGATTTGGAGAAAGCATTTGATAAAGTTACTTGGGACAAATTCTGGGAGTGCCTGACAAGGAAGAACATACCAGGACCCCTGATCTCTGCTATACAGAGTTTCTATAAAACATGCAGAAATTATGTGCGAACATCAAATCAAAAGTCAGGAGAGTTCAATACCACTAGCGGAGTAAGACAGGGGGACATTCTATCACCGTACCTTTTCATACTCCTCATGGATGAAGTCATCAAAGCCTACAAGGAACGGACAAAAAAGTATGAAGTAGGGTACTGGAAGATGAGACCAAGTTACATATCGGAACTAACATTTACAGACGATGTGGCCCTGATCACGAAAACCGAAGCACATCTCCAGACCAACTTGCAGGTCTGGGAAGAAGAGTTGAAGAAGAGAGGAATGCACATCAGCAACTCCAAAACAAAAACCATGGTGATCGCCAGAGATGAAAAGAAACATCAGATAACCCTGGGAACACGAGCACTGGAGCAGGTCAGCAACTTTAAATATCTAGGAGTGGTAATAGACAGCAGGGGAGGAATCAAAGAGGAGTTAACTGCACGAAGGGCAGCAGCAGGTAGACCTTTCCAGGCAATAAACAGAGGTTTCCTCAGTAAAAGAGAAATAAGCAGAAAAACAAAGATGGATGTATAGCGCTCGACCTATGTGCCTGTCCTGACACATGGATCTGAGTCATGGGCAATGACTACAGCCCAAGAAAGGCAATTACAAACTTCAGGAATGAGGTACCTAAGAAAATCGGTTCAGGTGATGAAAAGGGACAAGATCCGTAACCAGACAATACGTAGCAATCTTGAAGTTCAACCCCTGCAGACACGAGTGGAGCAGTCCCAACTACAGTGGTTTGGCCATGTCTGTAGAATGGAAGAAGATCGGATACCAAAGCGGTCATGGGAGATCAAAAGTCAAGGACGCAGACCCAGAGGACGTCCCAAAGTAGGTTGGGAAGACAACATACGACAGTCCCTAAGTGATAGAGGGCTGGATTGGAAAGAGGCCAAGAAAAAGACGGCGGATAGAGCAGGGTGGCGTTCTCTCTGGAAAACCTCTACACCTCACGGTAGAAGAGGAGCGACTAAGTAAGTATGAAGTCTATGGTCTTGAAGCCCAGCTTACATGGGTAGACTTTCAAATATCATAGCATGTGCTGGAATTGACCTTCCAGAAATAATTGCACAGTTAAACATCAACTGCGCATGAATGGGCGTAACCATCATGGAGAGCCATCAACAAAATTAAATCCAACAGACGATGTCCATTTTGGTCGAGACGAGCTGCCATTTGTAGGTTTTCCGCGGAGTGTGCCAGGCGATAAATAGTTACAGACCATACAATATTCAGACCAATATGGTATAATTTATTATAAACTGGTACAAAAATTATACATAATATTACAAGCATACAAAACAGATAATGTATTCAAATATGTATCTGCAAGCATATAGTATGTACAAATGTAATATCTCACACTTAAATAACTTAATAAATCATGTGTAAAATTGTGTATAATGTAAAATGTTATTTGGAAATGTGATATGTGATACTGATCATCTATTGTGAAAACAAGATGGAAGGCTAGATAGAGAGGTGGAATCACAAGATGGAAGGCTAGACAGAGAGGTGGAATCACAAGATGGAAGGCTAGACAGAGAGGTGGAATCACAAGATGGAAGGCTAGAGAGGTGGAATCACAAGATGGAAGGCTAGATAGAGAGGTGGAATCACAAGATGGAAGGCTAGACAGAGAGGTGGAATCACAAGATGGAAGGCTAGAGAGGTGGAATCACAAGATGGAAGGCTAGATAGAGAGGTGGAATCACAAGATGGAAGGCTAGATAGAGAGGTGGAATCACAAGATGGAAGGCTAGACAGAGAGGTGGAATCACAAGATGGAAGGCTAGAGAGGTGGAATCACAAGATGGAAGGCTAGATAGAGAGGTGGAATCACAAGATGGAAGGCTAGACAGAGAGGTGGAATCACAAGATGGAAGGCTAGAGAGGTGGAATCACAAGATGGAAGGCTAGATAGAGAGGTGGAATCACAAGATGGAAGGCTAGATAGAGAGGTGGAATCACAAGATGGAAGGCTAGACAGAGAGGTGGAATCACAAGATGGAAGGCTAGAGAGGTGGAATCACAAGATGGAAGGCTAGATAGAGAGGTGGAATCACAAGATGGAAGGCTAGACAGAGAGGTGGAATCACAAGATGGAAGGCTAGAGAGGTGGAATCACAAGATGGAAGGCTAGATAGAGAGGTGGAATCACAAGATGGAAGGCTAGATAGAGAGGTGGAATCACAAGATGGAAGGCTAGAGAGGTGGAATCACAAGATGGAAGGCTAGATAGAGAGGTGGAATCACAAGATGGAAGGCTAGACAGAGAGGTGGAATCACAAGATGGAAGGCTAGAGAGGTGGAATCACAAGATGGAAGGCTAGATAGAGAGGTGGAATCACAAGATGGAAGGCTAGACAGAGAGGTGGAATCACAAGATGGAAGGCTAGAGAGGTGGAATCACAAGATGGAAGGCTAGATAGAGAGGTGGAATCACAAGATGGAAGGCTAGATAGAGAGGTGGAATCACAAGATGGAAGGCTAGAGAGGTGGAATCACAAGATGGAAGGCTAGATAGAGAGGTGGAATCACAAGATGGAAGGCTAGAGAGGTGGAATCACAAGATGGAAGGCTAGAGAGGTGGAGTCACAAGATGGAAGGCTAGACAGAGAGGTGGAATCACAAGATGGAAGGCTAGATAGAGAGGTGGAATCAAGAACACAGAAAGCTAATGACGTTTTCTATCAGCTCTCACCATTACTAAGACACAAACACTCTCCAATGAAGACAAAGAGACAGCTGATAAATAGTATTGTTATACCAACCCTATGCTACCAGTGTCAGACATGGACTCTCACTAAAGCACAAGAAAGGAAAATCAGGGTATACGAAATGAGGTGTTTGAGAAAGGCTGTCGGGGTCACAAGGCTGTCGGGGTCACTAGGCTGTCAGGGTCACAAGGCTGTCGGGGTCACTAGGCTGTCGGGGTCACAAGGCTGTCGGGGTTACAAGGCTGGACAGAGTACAAAACGAAGTAATCAGACAGATGGTGGGTACAACACCATGCATAAAATACATGGAAAGGCACAGAATAAAATGGTTCGGACAGCTGAGAAGAATACAACCAAAGCTACCAGCTGCTCGTATATACCAGACATCAAGGTTGCAGAGCAAGAGACAGACCACGAAAAAGATGGATAGATGGTGTCAGTGAGACACTGAAGAAACACGGAATGACAACAACATCGGCGACAAAGCAGGCACACAACAGAAAACTAAACCTCCCCACGACTCCTAAAGTGGATAGAAGATACGAACACATTTTTGGAGGGTCTGTAAGAAATGAATGGCTATTGGTTAGATGTTTTCAGATCGTCGAATTGTCACATTTATTTTTTTGGCAACAAGGCATTATCTGGATGTGGGGACAACCTCTATATTTAGTAACACCCCACGTCACAAGACACATTCAGGTCTTGGACATTTCATTTCACTGTCAGCAGGTGAAACATACGTAAAGCTCCTAGCCTTGTGAACTTGGTTTACAATTTTAACCTTAACTTCTTTATACTGGTTTAGAAGGCTCTACACAGTCTGTATACAACCAGTTTATTCCACTCCGCCAATATTAAAAATAACTGTGAGCATCCATTTGTTTTTGAATGCATTAACTGACCCTGCCTACACCACATCATGTGGCAATGCATTCCAATCATTCACCAATCTGTGACTAAAACAAATATTTCTTAATATCTAATCTGGACCTTTTTTTTAAGTTAATTTGTAGCTGTGTCCTGCTGTTCTTGTAGGCGGATGTATTTTAAAATACTTGGCATAGTCTAATTGATCCTATCCATTGGGGGACGGCGTGGCCTAGTAGTTAAGTGGCGTGGCCTAGTGGTTAAGTGGCACGGCTCACGACCCGAAGGTGCTGGGTTCGATCCCCATCACAGCACCGGCCGTTACCCCGGGAAAGCAAACCCTTAGAAAATGCAGGATGAAGCAGACCCTTACATAAAATGCGTGCTGAAGTCGGATGCACTGGGCCGATAGGCGCAAAATAAAAACCACAGTGCAACGCACACCGCCTTGGGGAATAGAAAAATAAGGCGAACGCAAAAAAAATCAATCTCTGGTGACGTGACAGGCTCAAAGTTGTCTGTCTGTAGATCTATCTATCTATCTATCTATCTATCTATCTATCTATCTATCTATCTATCTATCTATCTATCTATCTATCTATCTATCTATCTTCAGTCCACTTATGTCAGACATTGTGTGGAGGTGCGATCTCCTTTGTTTCATATTTTTTTGGCAGATGAAAATCCACCGGTGACTTGCCAGGTCAATCCCAGCACCTGTTAGCCCCTGGAATGTACGATCGCCTATTTTTGAGACTAGTGGATGTAGAAGCTTAAATTAGAGCAAGGTAGACCTGCAGCTTGTCAGGCGCCATCTAAGCCGCTCCACTAACCACATAACCAACACCTGTTGTTATGGCCACACAGCCCCCTTTTTTTGCGACATATTCTCTGTGAGGCGAGAATCCCTAGAATAATTTGAGTAGATTTTCAACTTGAATTTTGCCTGAGCAGTGGCTATTAGGCCTACTCTTTTCAATTTCCAACTGCTAAGGTATTTTTAACATGTGCAACACTGCACACGGGTGTCTGATCTCACCACTCAGAGATCAGGGCAAACATTTACCAAATGACCCATGAGAAAATCCCGGTGATCCCGCGACCTCCCCCGCCTGAGACAAACACCTTGCCTTGAGACCACTGGGTCCCCCCCGCTCATAGTTGTTAATATGACATCATCACACAGGGAACATTACCGTAAGTGTTCTCTGTTCAAGCAGCCAGCCAAGCGCATATAGAGTCCCAACCAAGTGTTGATTTTGTGTTTTTCTGATCTTTCCATACAGGACACACTATCTCTCCTCTAGTCACTCCCAAATCTATCATCCTCTGCACATATGCATGTTCGCGACATTCTGTTTCTTCATCATTCTGTAGACAATCCACGACTACCCTTATCAACTCAACCCTGTCTCTCGTCATCACCGCGTCTTTCACCCCAGATCATTCCACCACTGCATCAGCTCTTTCATTGCCCCGGATGCCTGCATGTCCCGAGAAGTAGATACATGTGACACCTACCTAATACACCAGAGTTGCTGCAACAAATACACAGACCCCCCCCCCCCCTCCCCGTTTTAGTATCTTACGGAGCATACCCTGCGAGTTTGAAAGTATCACCGGTTATGTCACCAACCAAATCAAAGCTGCTGTTACTGCCTCAATCTCCATCCTGACACCCGATGTGGTAGTGGAGTAGGCAGCGGGTTTCTCCACCATCTCCCTGCCATTTTGGTAGCAGACAAAACTCAAACTGCACTTCTCTTCTTCTCTGTTGACGGAGCCATGTGTGTACAGAATTGGGTTTTGAGGTGTGATAAGTCAACAGCAACCTAAACAATTTGTCACTGTCACATTTCATGTAAGAGCTTCACAAATTCTCGTCACTGTTATTATTAAAATATTTTATATTTTAATTACAGTAAAGTTATAAACAGTTATATATTAATTTAATTACAGAAAGTCAACATGAAGAGATGCAACAACAAACAATATGATGCCATTTGAAGGACAAACTGGCAATGACGTGTCACAATAAAGTAGAATCTGCAAATCAATCAGACGAGAATGGTGGGAACTGAAAACTGTTGTATATGCAGTGTAGAAAAATTGGATATGTCTGTATATCTTGAGAGCTAGGGACATCATGCCCCCTCAACAAACATCTGAAGAATAGACCTAATTCGTGAATAATATTGGAGTTTCTATCACCAGGAATCAGTTGAGCCCCACCAGTGTGCCCAGGACTAACCAAGGAATCAGTTTACCCCCCTCCTGTGTGCCCAGGACTAGCCAAGGAATCAGTCGAGCCCCCCCATGTGCCCAGGACTAACCAAGGAATCAGTCAAGCCCCTCCTCTGTGCCCAGGGCTAACCAAGGAATCAGTCGAGCCTCTCCTCTGTGTCCAGGACTAACCAAGGAATCAGTCGAGCACACTCCAAACTCTGTGCCCAGGACTAACCAAGGAATCAGTCGAGCCTCTCATGCGTGCCCAGGGCTAACCAAGGAATCAGTTGAACCTCTCATGTGTGCCCAGGGCTAACCAAGGAATCAGTCGAGCCTCTCATGTGTGCCCAGGGCTAACCAAGGAATCAGTCGAGCCTCTCATGTGTGCCCAGGGCTAACCAAGGAATCAGTCGAACTTCTCATGTGTGCCCAGGGCTAACCAAGGAATCAGTCGAACCTCTCATGTGTGCCCAGGGCTAACCAAGGAATCAGTCGAGCCTCTCATGTGTGCCCAGGGCTAACCAAGGAATCAGTCGAGCCTCTCATGTGCCCAGGGCTAACCAAGGAATCAGTCGAGCCTCTCATGTGTGCCCAGGGCTAACCAAGGAATCAGTCGAACCTCTCATGTGTGCCCAGGGCTAACCAAGGAATCAGTCGAGCCTCTCATGTGTGCCCAGGGCTAACCAAGGAATCAGTTGAACCTCTCATGTGTGCCCAGGGCTAACCAAGGAATCAGTCGAGCCTCTCATGTGTGCCCAGGGCTAACCAAGGAATCAGTCGAGCCTCTCATGTGTGCCCAGGGCTAACCAGAGAATCAGTCGAACTTCTCATGTGTGCCCAGGGCTAACCAAGGAATCAGTCGAACCTCTCATGTGTGCCCAGGGCTAACCAAGGAATCAGTCGAGCCTCTCATGTGTGCCCAGGGCTAACCAAGGAATCAGTCGAGCCTCTCATGTGTGCCCAGGGCTAACCAAGGAATCAGTCGAGCCTCTCATGTGTGCCCAGGGCTAACCAAGGAATCAGTCGAACCTCTCATGTGTGCCCAGGGCTAACCAAGGAATCAGTCGAGCCTCTCATGTGTGCCCAGGGCTAACCAAGGAATCAGTCGAGCCTCTCATGTGTGCCCAGGGCTAACCAAGGAATCAGTCGAGCCTCTCATGTGTGCCCAGGACTAACCAAGGAATCAGTCGAACCTCTCATGTGTGCCCAGGGCTAACCAAGGAATCAGTCGAGCCTCTCATGTGTGCCCAGGGCTAACCAAGGAATCAGTCGAGCCTCTCATGTGTGCCCAGGGCTAACCAAGGAATCAGTTGAACCTCTCATGTGTGCCCAGGACTAACCAAGGAATCAGTCAAACCCCTCATGTGTGCCCAGGGCTAACCAAGGAATCAGTCGAGCCTCTCATGTGTGCCCAGGGCTAACCAAGGAATCAGTCAAACCCCTTCCTAACTTTGTGCCCATGGCTAACCAACCCGTTAAACCGGCTGCTCTCACCATATGCCAGCATACACACTGTGCACCACATCAACCGAGGAAGACGTGAACTTTTGTCCGGGAGGGGCATTAGGCTGTCAAGAGCTACCAGCTCACAGCTAACGGGACTATTCCATCATCATCATTAGAGCTATGTATTTACAGCAATTGATGGAATTTGAAGAGCATGTGGTGCTAAGTGTCGCGAGAGAAGTCATCATATTCAATGCTTTGTAGTTAATGACTGCAGTACGCTATATACAGCAACTAACAATACATCGCATGTGTTGTCAGGGCCCAAATTGGGAACAAGGGAATAATAACAGTATATCCTACCTGGAATGTTGTAAGGGACAGCTAAAAAGGGTTTGACATGGGTAGGGGCCCGCAACTATTGGTGCGGGAGCAAAGAGTAATCAGAATCGGGTGAAACACACCAATCAGGACTCCACCCCATTTCGAGCTTCTGTAAAAAAGGCTGTGACACAGAAATCTGGGCAACAAGGTGGGAATTGACACTGTAATCCCCAAAGTTGTGACCTTAATAGGGAGTCTCATACTGCACTACAGTCAGGAGAGCCCTAATTATATACATGCACAGTTGGTGGCCTACTTTTGCATAGCAAAATGGTTAGTGGTACGACTCAAAACCCCAGAAACCATATATTGGGATTCAGCCTGGTAAGTAAATTCATTTGTTAAAATTCACGCTGAAGTTGGATTCACTGGGTTCCTCTGTGCAAAAAACAATACAACACAATCCACCTTAAGAAACAAGGTGACCGTGAAGAGGATCTATAGATGAATTAATGCAATAATTATTATAATGATGATCCAAGACCTCCTCGACTTGTTCCTGGTTTAAGGCACATGGAAAGCCGGTGCTGCCCAGCCTGGTCCAGAGATGCCTTGAGCGATTCTGCGATCCTATGGCATGTTGAACCATCGAAGGCCTAGAAAGATATAGAAAAATCTTGTCTTAGCCATAGGCAGTTGTGCTTATTTCATAACTCATTCCAGTCTCATCAAATCATAACTGACGGCATGTAAGACATCGGTAGCCATCCAATGAGACCAAAACCAATATGTAACCCGCGCGTTATACTCTGCCACTTAGTGATGATGGTTAGGGTTTTAGAATGACTTTAAGACATGGCGGAATTTCCGACGCATGCACAGCTTTTGGTTTATAAAGAGTTCTTTTAGTTCGTGCCGTATACGAGGTAGCCAAAAATGTCCTGTATGCAGTACGATCTTTCGCTGTGTCGTACCAAGGTCTCTCAGCAGACCATCTCGCCATCGTATGGGTGGGCGGCCGCGTATAATCATATGGCCACCAAAATGTCGTTCTGAGTGTCCATCTGTTATCTGATATGCACACCACGTGGCCAGCCCAATGGTATTTGCGAGACACCGCAGCGTCCACGACGTCTCGAAATAGAGTGTGTTCTCTTATTTCTGTACTGTGGATTCGTTATCCGGTCGAGATACCAAGGACGCGTCTTTCCATCGCTCACTGAGTAACTCGTAGTTTCTCTGCATCTGCATTGCGTAGATTCCATACTTCACACCTGTAGATAATGGCTGGTATGACCGCAGAATTGAAAAGGTGTGCCCATGCCATGACGTCTTTCAGCTGCAGGAGGATAGACATTTACAGTGGTATTTACACTACTGATAAATTTGTAGTATCCTGCGCAATGGAATAAGAACTTCAAGAGCGAAGAAATTACTTTTATGATCAGGCCAAAGATCATGCATCTGAATTATATGTGCATATTCAACACAAGTTCAATCCAGACTCCGAAATAAATGATAGCGAAAGTAGTAATGCTTCAGAGAGAATATAAAAACAAATAACTGTTAACAGACACAATGTAGTTTACACACGAGCGTTAAAATCCTAAAGCAGGTACAGGAGTTTATGTAACTGGATAGTGTCTTCGCTGGCGAAGGCATACTGGACAAAGAGGCAGAAAACACTGATACTTATTATTTTTTTGCGTTTATCCCGAAAAAAGCATGTGACGTATCTTTGCTTACAGATAAGCTGCGATATCTGCGCCTGTTTGGCCGACACATCAGATTTCAGAATGAAATTTTTCGGACGTGATTTAACTTCCCTCTTCAATCCCTAATCTCTTAGCCAGGCTGCATGATTGCAGTCTGTTTCCAGGGCAGCCACATGGAGGCGGAATAGGAATAAGGTCTCAGCCAGATATGAGTCACTGACCCTGATGCAAGCAGCCATCTGAGTCACTGACCCTGAAAAAAGCAGCCATCTGAGTCACTGACCCTGAAACAAGCAGCCATCTGAGTCACTGACCCTGAAACAAGCAGCCATCTGAGTCACTGACCCTGAAAAAAAGCAGCCATCTGAGTCACTGACCCTGAAACAAGCAGCCATCTGAGTCACTGACTCTGATGCAAACAGCCATCTATGAGTCACTGACCCTGAAACGAGCAGCCATCTACCAGTCCCTGACCCTGATGCAAACAGCCATCTATGAGTCACTCACCCTGAAACGAGCAGCCATCTATCAGTCCCTGACCCTGATGCAAACAGCCATCTATAAGTCACTGACCCTGATGCAAACAGCCATCTATGAGTCACTGACTACCATCAGCTCATCATTGCTGTATCTTCAGCCCCGATTTCAATATGTTATTCTACGAGACGTGTTCAAATGAAACCGGACCAAACTGCAACAAGTGAACATATGTACGATGTGAATGATGACATCACTTCTGGTTTAAACAGCACATACCAACTGTCAAGTTTACAAAATTTCATTATCCTTTGACTCATAGTCTCCTCAGCCGACCGTTGAAAACATGGAGGGTGTGATACGGAATCCGTCCAGAGTTGATCAGCGAGCGGTGATTCGGTTTCTAACAGCTGAAGAATATCGACCAGTTGACATTCATTGCAGAATGCAGGCAGTGTATGGTGATAAAAGTGTGTTGAAGACAACAGTGAAAAACGGGTCAATGATGTTTAACCTTTAGCACGTCCTTGTAACACCCTAGCGGACCTAAAACGGTGTGCGAAAATTTTTTTTTCTTTTAACGGAGCCACTTCCGACAGCCATTTTTTTATGCTGAATAAGTCACCATATACACACAGCATTTTGCCGGTTAAAGTATCGTATGTTAGATTACAAATGGCTTTTGAACAGTTTTAATTTTGTATACGCTGTTTGGAGCAAGCTGACTTTTTGCGAAAGGTGAAGTAGGTTGTTGGGACCGATCTTTATAGAGTAGATCTGTTTATTTTGTTTGTTTAGATGAAAGAACTACGTTTGAATTGGAAACTAACAGTTGTGTCGATATTGTAAACACAGTATCGATACATTGTTGTGGTTTCCATGATTTTCTATCGAAGCGACTAGGCCTAGCGGTCGAGTCCAAATTTTTTCCAGAATTTTCATAAATTTTCAACTTAATCTTTTTGTATCTCAGAAACTAACAAACACACAACAAAAACAATAACACCCACAAGTTCTTTATTCAAATGTGTCTCTACACACAAGAAAATCATATTTATTGACTGACAAACAGAAAAGTTACAAATTTGTAAAGTCGACTACCATAGCGAGAATATAAGTTAATTAATTAGGTCAAATTTTTGCAATTAAAAAAAAGGTGGCGTGCTAAAGGTTAAAATCAACAACCACGTCGGGGCATGAAAAATTATGCAGATACAGGAAATAGACGTAACTTTGTAATCTGGAAAGCAGACGGTTAATAATAATAGTATCAGTTTTTTTTAGGAGTGTTTCATCAATGTCACAATGAAGCCTCTAACACTTCACCCCAAAGCAACACCGCCTGTTACCAGACAATTTTTACCATTTAAAAATGTAATTTGTCTTCCTGTATTCGTAAAACAAAAACATGTGAGCATTAATCTACCTGAGCTCTCAACACACTTGCTAGCTTAGATGGCTCCACAAGCTGGAAGATGCTCTCAATCAGGTCAAGGTCTCGTGACTCCAAAGCAAACATGAAGGCAGTTTTCCCACTCTGTTGTACCTAGTTGGTGGAGCATGAGGGCAAAGAAACGATTATGGTTTACAAACTGTCTAAGACACGACTATCTACTTATCTAACCCTTTGCATGCTAATGTCTGGATGGCCAGACAACTAAACAGTTAGCTGCCGACCTTAAGACTGTGTAAACAGCAAAGCAATAAATTTGCCGATCGCCATAAAAAAAATTATTCTAGAGCATTGCCGTGTATTAACACTGGTTGAAACACGGCCATTTTGAATCTAATTATAGGGAATGCCGTCATTGCAGATGTCAACAACCAAAATGGCCGGTAAAGTTAGTTTGAAAGAGATTTTGAAACGATGTGTTTTCTTTTTCGGGATGTCTTGCGGATTATTCCATCATTGCGAGTGATAAAGGTAAGTTGTTGCGACATATTTTTCAGAGATAGATCTGTTTCATTTGTTTATTTAGCAGTATTAACTACATTTGTAAGGGAAAATAGCAGATTTTATGATCTTGTAAGAAACACTATCAATGTTCTGTGACGATTTTCACATTCCGACCATCCCGATTTCCTATGAAATGGGCAAAATCGAAGAAATGTTGATGCGGTTTTTTAAATTTTCTCTTTTATCTTCTTGTATCTCAGAAACTAACACATACACAACAAAAACAATAACACAACAAGTTCTTTATTCATTGATGTCTCTACACACAATCAAATCATATTTATACAACAAAAAACAAAACGGCTTCCATTCTGCCTTCCCTCTGGGGTTCATCTCATGTCAGTTCTGGTGATGGCATCAATCTACTTTCAGGACACAGCCGAACCGATTCTAGCGTTGATTAGCTTGGATGGAAAGACAATACTAAACTTCACCCTTCTGGTTCCCCAAGGAATATACACCTACAATGGATACTATTCACCTCTTCAACTCAATGAATGCTCATCACCTCAATGGGTGCTATTCACCTCAATGGGTGCTATTCACCTTAATGAATGTTCTTCCCTTAAATGGATACTCTCACACCTTCAGGCCATGTAAATATGTAGGCCCAGGTATACCTTCAGGTTATGTACACCTTCAGGTCATGTAAATATTTAGGCCCATGCATACTCTCAGGTCATGTAAATATTTAGGCCCGCATATACCCTCAGGCCATGTAAATATTTAGGCCCGCACATACCCTCAGGCCATGTAAATATTTAGGCCCGCACATACCCTCAGGCCATGTAAATATTTAGGCCCGCACATACCCTCAGGCCATGTAAATATTTAGGCCCACACATACCTTCAGGTCATGTAAATATTTAGGCCCATGCATACCCTCAGGTCATGTAAATATTTAGGCCCGCACATACCCTCAGGCCATGTAAATATTTAGGCCCACGCATACCTTCAGTTCATGTAAATATTTAGGCCTACGCATACCTTCAGGTCATGTAAATATTTAGGCCCACGTATACCTTCAGGTTATGTACACCTTCAGGCTATGTAAATATTTAGGCCCACACACACCTTCGGGCCATGTACACCTGACAGAGAGCACCCGCCATGGCCCAATGCTTCAAGGAGAGCCAAATACTTTAATGATGATTATAACAAAGAAGGGACAGATTGTGGGATGAGGACATTAGCAGAAGGGTTGGGTTCCATCCCATGTGTCTAATACATGTCCAGACAGACAGAAGGTGCGATCGGCCACCTCATGCAAATGGTCCCAAACCAGCTTCCTCTATGAGCCTACAATGCTTGACAGTCCAGCCTCCAAATGAGAGGACGACCAAGGAAAAGATGGATTGACAACATAGATGATTTTCTAGCGACACTGGTTGATCAGAGTGGTTCGCCGAGGTCTTTGTCTATGACAAAGACAAGAATAGCACCACTGTCCCACAGAGAGCATGCCGCAAGAGGCGACTAACTGTGTGACATGGCATAACACCGGACATGGTTAGGTGGTTTGTTTAGAGCAGCATAGATTGCGCCTAACAGGCTGGGGGTCTACTTTGCTCGTGTTTTTTTGTTGACATTCACCTTATTTTTCTATTCCCTAAAGCAATGTGCGTTGCACTGTTTTTATTTTGCGCCTGTCAGCCTAGTGCATCCGACTTCTGCATGCCTTTTATCTAAGGGTCTGTTTCCTCCTGCATTTTCTAAGGGTTTGCTTTCCTGCGCTAACGGCCGGTGTTGCGATTGGGGAGCGAACCCAGAACATTCAGTTTGTGAGCCGTGTCACTTAACCACTAGTCAATGCCGTCCTCTACTCTAGTGTTTCAGTCTATTAAGATGGACTTGTACTTCAGAGTAATAGGCTGCTCAAGCCTAGCCCGCTAAGCAGGAAATCCTCCTCCCGGTTATATCCAGCCCTTACCAGAGCTAGCACCTGCACAGGGTCATGTGCCCCCAAGTACAGGTCGACTAAGAACTGGTTGACGAAGCCATGAACCTGGAGCAGGAGAGGTGACTTAGGCTCCCTGCGACATCCACCAGGGTACAAGTGAACTGATAACTAAATTAACTACTATTAGACTACGACAACTACCGAAGACGGATGTGTCGGACCGAAAGGTGCAAATACCGCAGCCAAGCTGTAAACTAGCGACACAACGCATTCCGTTCTCCGGACTACAACCTGCTACTTGCAAAGCCCTGTTCAGGGATTGGTAGCGGGAGCTTGAGAACAAACGGAGAAGAAGAAGAAGATTACGACAACAAATGTCTCACCTGTAGGTTTGGGTCAGCTCCGGCCTGAATGAGAGCTTGAATTATGGGAATGCTGTTGACGTGTGTATTATCTGTCGCTTTCCCATGTGCCAGGATGGCACAGTTCAAAGCTGTGTGACCTGGACAGTATATAAAAAGATACATTTTAAATCGTGCCTCATCTACCTACTCATGTTATCAAACTCACATGAAGCAGGTGTAATGTTCTTACATATTGCAATATGTGTGGCTACTATTTTCAATCCATTCTTTTGTAGTGTTTCTTCTATCTATCTTCTGTCCACTTGTGTCGTTAGATGCCGTGGGATGGACCTCATTTGTTTGAAACTTTTTTTGGCATGCAAAAATCCGCTGGTGACATGCCAGGTCAATCCCAGTATCTGTTACCAACTGTTAGGTTAGTAGCCCCTTGAATATACAATCGCCTATTTTTTGGGACTGGTGGAGGTGAAAGCGTAAATTAGAGCAAGGTAGACCCGCAGCCTGTCAGGCGCGATATGCCGTTCAGCTAACTACATAACCAAGACCTGATGTTATAGCCACACAGTCCCCTTTTTGCAACATATTCTATGTGGGACAAGAATCCCTAGAATAATTTGATTGCATTTTTAACTTGAACTTTGCCTGAGTAGCAGCCGTTAAGACTAAATATTTTCTATTTCCAACTGCCAAGGGATTTTTACCGTGCTCACCACTGCACACAGGTGTCTGATCTGACTACTCAGAAATCATGGGAAATTTTTACCGGGTGATTCACTACCTATAACTATTTTTTAAATGCTGAATACGTCATGTCTATACTGGTTTTTTTGCCGGTAAAAGTAATTTATGTTAGATTACAAATGGATTTTCAACGATTTATCTTATTACACCGATTGGAGGCAGCTCATTTCTTTAGAAAGACGAAGTAGGTTGTTGGGAAAGATTTTTATCGGGTAGATCTGTTTATTTTGTTTTTTTAGATGTAATAACTGCGTTTGACTTGAAAACTAACAGTGTGATGATACTATAAATACAGTATCAATAAGTTGTTGTGGTTTCCATAGATTTCTATCGGAGGGGCTAGGCCTATCTGTCGAGTTCAAATATTGTTTTTTTTCCAATAAATTGTCACCTTCATCTTCTTGTATCTCAGAAGCTAACAAACACACAAGAAAAACAATAACACCCACAAGTTTTTTAAATTAAATTGTGTATCTACACACAAGAAAATCATATTTATTGACCAACAAACAGAAAAGTTAAAAGCTTTGAAAGTCAATTTTAGCAAAAAATTAATTAGTGTCGTAAAGGGTGTACACTCTCCAACTCGAAGACTTTTAAACGTCACGTACAAAGATCGAGTTACAAATGAGGAAATACGAGATAGAATTACAACAGCAATATGGCCTTTTGAAGGCCTCTTGGCAACTGTCAAAAGAAGGAAACTCGCTTGGTACGGTCACATATCGAGATCAAATGGTCTTGCAAATACAATCCTCCACGGAAAGGTACAAGGCAGACGACGAAGAGGTCTTCCAAAAAAGAGATGGGAGGACAACATAAAAGAATCGACCAATCTCCGACCAGAAGAGGCACAGGCAGCGGCATCTGACAGAGAAGGGTGGCGTGGTTTTGTGAGGATGTCTTCATGTGTGCCCCAACGTCCTCACCGGTTACGGGATGACCTGACCTGACCTAAAAGGTTAAAAAACCAGCTGAAACCGGGTGTATCAGGCAGAAAGGCACGCATACCACAGCCTCACTGTAAACTACAACCCAATGTCCTTTTCAGGACGAAAGCCATCGAAAAAGAAACTAGGGTGTAATGTTCTTACATATCCCAATCAGTGTGGCCGCAATTTTCGATCCAACTTTTTGTAGTGTATCTCTAACTCAGTCAATCTATCATTTTCTTGGTTTTTCTCTAAAATCTTGCTATCTGGTGTTATATAACAAGTAGGAACATTGGAGACAATCAGGTCAGCCAGTTTGGCTTGGTTTGTTCTCAATTTCCCGCTACCAAACCCTGAAAGGGCTTAAGTAGCAGAATGTAGTCCAGAGAACGGAATGCGTTGTATCGTAGTTTACAGCTTGACTGCGATATTTGCACCTTTTGGTCTAACACATCCGACTTCACCAAGAATTTTTGGAGTACCGGGTTAGCATTCCCTCTTCGATCCCTTCTCCTTAGCCAGTCTGCAGCCTGTTATCCGGGATCACCGCGTGGAGGTGTAGAAGGGTCTTGGCAGCTCTGGTTCGCTGGCCCTGACGCTAGAAGTCAGCTATGGGTCGCTGACCACTGCAGCTCATGCGCTGTGAGGTCAGCCAATTTGAGATAGAATAATGAAATTAGAGCACATAGTTTTGTCATAGTAAATAGCTTTCCTTGAATTGTGCATATTTTTACAGGAACACAGGAGGATGGAATTTTACGGACAGGATGGCCGGGTTCAGGTTACACCAACAACAGAAATTGAAATTTTACCAACTTTATATGGACTTACCATCAGAGTTTACTTGGTTGAGGTCAATACCTGGAGCTTTCAAGAGAGCCTGGACAGTGTTCAAGTACTTGTCTCCCCTGCTAGAGACACAATGAATGGCGGCCTGTTTCACAGAAACACCAGCGGATGTCTCCGACTTAAATAAAGGAAAATAATAGAAAAACGAATTAATTTATTTTAAGAGGTCATGATCAATCAATCAATCAATCAATCAATCATGATCAGTTCAGCTACCTGTGGAGCATCGGTTATCAAACACTGACCTGTTATATATCTGTTGAAGATTTTGAGGCTTACAGGGTTCTACAGGATGAGTAGCCAGTCCCAAGCATAACCCTCCGTTGTCGCCTCGTACAACATGTCTGGCAGTTTACAGTAACTATTCTTCAACCCATTTTCGAGTACTGGTAACACTCATGATGGGCAGTACAAAAAAGGGTAAGAAGTGTTTTATAGCAGACACTGTTGTCGAGGATAAAGTGTTAGACTTTATTATACGAGGTTTCCACGTCTTTGTGAGGTGGAGTGGGATGTGACCAGTTAATTTCTTTGCTGTCCTACCTTCATTAAGCCAGGTACCCATTTAACCTTCATCACAAACACGTTCAATTTTTTCACCACCAAAATATTACGGTTTTCGCTCAGAGACCAAAAAATATGCTGGGCGATAAGAAAACTATTCTAGAGCATTGTCGGGTATTTGAATCTAAAAATAGACAATGCCGTTATTGTAGATTTAAGCCAGAAAGATGGCCAGTATAGTTTGAAGAAGAATTTTGAAACAATTTATTCTTTTTCTCACTGACTGCAAGATTATTCCATTACCGAGCATGATGAAGGTAAGCTGTTGCAACTGGTTTGTTCTGAAGCAGATCTGTTTAAATTGATTTATTTAGAAGTAATAAATACATTTGTAAGGGAGAACAATTTGAGGATTCTGTGGTGAAGCCTACACCCTCGTGATCAGATGGTGGGGGTTCGACTCCGGACTCCGTCGTCTTTTTCAAGGGTGCTTGATGAGGAGTCCCCTGCATTTCATAGTCGCCCCCTAGTCGCCTTGTCCTTGACACTGGGGTCGGGCGGCTTGAGACGAGAGAGTGAGGATAAAAAGTAGCGCAGTTAATCCTTACTAAAACTAGCGCTAGCAAATAAAATTATGCTATCGTATGCGATGGACGGTATCCTTTGCAGGGAGAATAACAGATATGATGATGACGATCTTATAAGAAACACTATCAGTGTTCTGTGACGATTTTCAAATTCCAAAGTTCCCAATTCCCCCTGAAATTGAAAAGTCTAAATATTGTTACTGTTTTTAATTTTCACATTCATCTTCTTGTATCTCAGAAACTAACAAAGACACAACAAAAACAATAACACCAACAAGT
This sequence comes from Ariolimax columbianus, assembly GCA_036924085.1. Taxonomy (NCBI): domain Eukaryota; kingdom Metazoa; phylum Mollusca; class Gastropoda; order Stylommatophora; family Arionidae; genus Ariolimax; species Ariolimax columbianus. The sequence continues at coordinate 5,466,951 of JAVGWX010000025.1, read as the reverse complement.
TCTTTATTCATTTATGTCTCTACGCACAATAAAAAAATTTATACAACAAACAAAAAAGATACAGGCTCTCAAAGTCAGCAGCCTAGAATAAACGTGAGGCAGTAAAAAATAATTCAGATGCTGGGGAAATTGCGTAATTTTTAAATTCAGATTGGTAAAAGTTAATAATAGTTGCACACCACAAGCAAAGATGGCGACAGTATCATACTATTGCTGCAAAATGTGTTCTCTGATGGCTGTAAAGACCAATCCTGGAACGGCACACCCTGCCACATTCAGGGCACACATGTGGGGAGCCGACTGTGAAATCGTGAGTATTGCTTTTTCGGGCAGCACGCTTTCGCTGAGTCTCTGCCATTTGAGCACATTTGGTGATACTAGCTCGCCAGGTGGTACAGTCTTGTGCAAGCATCTCCCAGGAGATGACATCAATATTGAAGCATTTGAGAGACACTTTCAAGGAGTCTCTGTAGTGTTTCTTCTACCCTCCTGGTGAGCGTCTGCCTGTTTTGAGCAAACCGTATAACGGCTGCTTGGGGTTATACTGATCTGGCATGCGAACAACATATCCTGTCCATCATAGCTGAGCCAAATTCAAAATGATGGATGCTCAAGTTTTTGTTGATCTGACCAAGCCTTTGACATTGTCAATAGGGATGAAGTCTGGCAAACCGTGGAGACATTTTGCTTCCCCCAGGCAGATTCATTGCGGCTGTCAGCCAATTTCATGATGGCTCCTTTACTGCACGAGGGAGAATTGTCTGTGGCCTTCCCAGTGACCACCGGTTGTGTGCTGGCATCAACACTCTTTAGCCTTTAACACGCTATGTCTGCGAAAATTTGCGCAACTTTATATTTCGCTATGGTAGTTGACTTTCAAAGCTTGTAACTTTTCTGTTTGTTTGTCAATAAATATGATTTTCTTGTGTGTAGAGACACAATTGAATAAAGAACTTGTGGGTGTTATTGTTTTTGTTGTGTGTTTGTTAATTTATGAGATGCAGGAAGATGAAGGTGACAATTTTATTTAAAAAAAAAAAATTGTAAAATCGACGGCTAGGCCTAGTCGCTCCGATAGAAATCCATGGAAACCACAACAACGTATTGATACCGTGTTTATAATATACACACAACTGTTAGTTTCCAATTCAAACGCAGTTATTACACCTAAACAACAAAAAATAAAAACACAGATCTACTCAATAAAGATCTTTCCCAACAACCTACTTCACCTGTTGCAAAAAGTCGGCATGCTCCAATCGGCATATAAGAACAAAAATCATTCAAAATCCATTTGTAATCTAACATTCGATACCATTACCGGCAAAATATAGTGTGTAGATGGACGTGACGTATTCAAATGGCTATGGGCAAGGGTCTCCGTGCAAAAAAAAATTAATTTTTCCATTTCGATTTTGACATCGAGTTTGTTCAGTGGCAGTGGACCAGAGCGTGCTAAAGGTTAACATGGTCTTTGCAGCAATGCTCACTGATGTTGTCTGTGGTGATGCTACTGCCATGGATATCATGTGCAGGATTAGCTGTTCATCCCGAGGCGTGAAATTACGACCTGTTCATTCCGCACCACTATCGAAATTCTATGCCAGCTGTAGGGTCATCGCTTTATTGCATATAAACTTCGAGGTTAATGCGTAGAAATGGCTGAACATACTGCACTTTTGATTGTAGAGAATTGCATCTTACGTCATGTATGGTTAAATGAAAACAATGGCCATTTTTACATTTGTTTTAGGTTTTTAGAAATGATTTCTTGTTTTTCGTTTGGATGTGACGATTCACCCATTATTGAGAATGGAGGAGTTAAGTTTCTGCTACAGATTTTTCTGAGGTAGATCTATTTAGTTCGTTTATGTAGATACAATAATTACGTTTATAGTCGAAGTGACAGACATTACGGTAAACATCAATTTTAACACATATTAGTACGTTTTTCTGCGATTTGCTTTTCTATTCTAACCAAACGGGTGAGTCTATTTGTTGTATGTGCTATTTTTCACCCCTATCACCTTCATCTTCTTGCATATCAGAAACTAACAAACACACAATAAAAACAATAACACCAACAAGTCCTTTATTAATATTCGTCTTTAGACACACACACAATCACACGTTAGCACAGTGGTTAGTGGACTTGCTTCCCAGTCAGGCGATCAGGGTTCATCCACTATGTGCCATTGGTTACAAAATAATATGGGCCTAACAACATATTTCCTATGTACCACATGGCATGAGGGGATCTTTTTAGATACACACACACAAAAAAAAAAGATTAGAGGTTCTGGACAGACAAAGATCTTCATACTCAGAACGAGGCATTGTAGACTCAAGGCCTACCGCTACAGAATGGGTTTCAGAGACACTGCCACGTGCGTAGTAGTAAGTGACATGCAGATGAAGCCAAGCATAGCACAACCGCCTGGAGGAACCTGGTCCACCTTCATCAGCACGCTCGGGATATGAGGAAAGCTACGACAATCCGCCACTTAATGTCCTTTTTAGGACACACAAAAGAGTACTCATACTCATTGTGGGAAAATTTAACAACAGCAGCAGCAACAACAACAACAACATTATCATCATCAACAACATCAACTGCGGAAAGGCAAAAAAGCCAGAGAAAATAAAAGGAGTCAGGATGAAGAAGAGGACAAATGAAATTTAAAAAACTTACCTCCGCAAGTAAGTTTACGTCTGCACCATGTTCAGTTAACAGCTGTACCATCTTTGCATTATTGATGCTCCCTGCCAGGTAGAGGGGAGACTGTAGAATTGAGGTTACAAATATTTTAAGATGCAACATCCTATTTGGCACACTAAACAAATGACAATATTTAGCTGCAGCAAATGTACTGGGCACAGTCAGTAAATAGGTCACTCACAAACTAATACATGATAGCTGAAAAATGTAGTTGGCAGTTTCTAAAGGAGTCATCAGGTGGCAGCAACGTCCAGCTTTGTGATTACTGCTGGTAGCAGACACATGCATGCAACACCTAATATACACAATGGCATCTGTGCGCTCAAAGAACAGCATGTTGTTGTGCATTTCTTTTTGAGAGGGGAGAAGAAAGAAAAACTTTCTGTAAGGATATGCTTCCTGTTTATGGTGAAAAGTGTTTGTTGCGTAAAGTGGTGTATAACTGTGTCAATAAATTTTCTCATAGGTGCCCAAAAAAATAGCTGAATAAGTCTGACCTGGTTTCTCTGTTCAAATTGCAAAAGAAGCATCTATGCAGCAGTTGGGTGAGATGACTTGTGCCGAGAGGTGAGTAACGGTAGACAGTAGTATATGCAAAAGGGTGTTTGTATGGTTTAGCCTACACCATAATGCATGATCCCACTTTGGCGGGAGAGATTTCAGAATGAGGTAGAGGTTGAACATGAAGTGTAAATGTGGCTGACGATCAAAGACTTCTATACTGCAGGTTTTGGTACCCTGAACTACCTTAGAACTGGACACTGCAGATTACTAGAACATCTATACTGAATAAAGATCTCACACACTGATGAATGCCAAACATGGAACGGGGGGGGGGGGGGGGGGGGGGGGGCGCGCCTAGAATCATGAATACATTCTACAGGAACGCCCAGTCTATAGGGAAATGAGATGCTAGACCTGGCCAGAGGGTGCAGAGCTGAGACAAAAGCTGTGGGGCAGCCGCTCCGACCTGGTGAAGACTACAGACGTCATCATGGCAACTGGCTTGCAGATATTGCATGACCAAAGATCATGAACGCAAAGAGTAAGAAAGGTACACCGATAAAGCAATGAGATAAGTGTATTGATGTTGGTAGAAATTATGTTGAGAAATAAAGGTCCATGAAAGTGCAATAATAAATGGTTTTCAGGTTTGTATCTCATTTGGGATAAAGACACTGAGTAGCAGTGGTCAGCGACCGATAGCTGACTGCTAGCATCAGGGTCAGTGAGCCAGAGTTGCCAAGACCCTTCTACACCTCCACGCGGTGGTCCTGGATAACAGGCTGCAACTGAGAACTGAGCAGACTGGCTAAGGAGAAGGGATCGAAGAGGGAAGGCTAACCTAGTACTCAAAAATGCCTTCTGAAGTCAGATGTATCGGACTGAAATGTGCAAAAATCGCAGTCAAGTTGTAAACTACGACACAACACATTCCATTCTCTGGACAACATCCAGCCACTTGGAAAGCCCTTTTCATGGCTTGGTAGCAGCAGTTTGAGAATGAACACCAAAAAAGATTTCAAGTTTAAAAAAATATTGCGCTCTTTACTCCCAGGGGTAGAAGAGGAGCTTATAAAAAGAGGAAGAAGAAATAATTATAATACAATAATAAAAACAAGCCAACAAATTTAATAATAAACATAAATGGCACACACAGATTTTCACACTCCTACCTGGCCCTGCGAGTTCTGCATGTCAATAATTTGTGAAAATTTCTCCCTGGCCAGACGCTCCAACAAAGCTTGAACCATAAAAATTAATGCTTGGCACACACTTACGTGAAGATAGCTGTAACAGAGAGACACAATATATAATGGAGAGACAAGATATGTAACATCACAGCAACTGCCCATGAGCACAATGACAAGGGCCCTTTACACCAACCCAACCATCCATGACAAGGACCTGTTCCACCAACCATCCATGACAAGGACCTGTTCCACCAACCATCCATGACAAGGACCTGTTACACCAACCATCCATGACCACAATGACAAGGACCTGTTCCACCAACCATCCATGACAAGGACCTGTTCCACCAACCATCCATGACAAGGACCTGTTACACCAACCATCCATGACCACAATGACAAGGACCTGTCACACCAACCATCCATGACCACAATGACAAGGACCTGTTCCACCAACCATCCATGACAAGGACCTGTTACACCAACCATCCATGACCACAATGACAAGGACCTGTCACACCAACCATCCATGACCACAATGACAAGGACCTGTCACACCAACCATCCATGACCACAATGACAAGGACCTGTCACACGAACCATCCATGACAAGGACCTGTCACACGAACCATCCATGACCACAATGACAAGGACCTGTCACACGAACCATCCATGACAAGGACCTGTCACACCAACCATCCATGACAAGGACCTGTTCCACCAACCATCCATGACAAGGACCTGTTACACCAACCATCCATGACCACAATGACAAGGACCTGTCACACCAACCATCCATGACCACAATGACAAGGACCTGTCACACGAACCATCCATGACAAGGACCTGTCACACCAACCATCCATGACCATAATGACAAGGACCTGTTCCACCAACCATCCATGACAAGGACCTGTCACACCAACTATCCATGACCACAATGACAAGGACCTGTCACACGAACCATCCATGACAAGGACCTGTCACACGAACCATCCATGACAAGGACCTGTTCCACCAACCATCCATGACAAGGACCTGTTCCACCAACCATCCATGACAAGGACCTGTTACACCAACCATCCATGACCACAATGACAAGGACCTGTCACACGAACCATCCATGACAAGGACCTGTCACACCAACCATCCATGACCACAATGACAAGGACCTGTCACACGAACCATCCATGACCACAATGACAAGGACCTGTTCCACCAACCATCCATGACCACAATGACAAGGACCTGTTCCACCAACCATCCATGACCACAATGACAAGGACCTGTCACACGAACCATCCATGACAAGGACCTGTCACACCAACCATCCATGACCACAATGACAAGGACCTGTCACACGAACCATCCATGACCACAATGACAAGGACCTGTTCCACCAACCATCCATGACCACAATGACAAGGACCTGTTCCACCAACCATCCATGACCACAATGACAAGGACCTGTCACACGAACCATCCATGACAAGGACCTGTTCCACCAACCATCCATGACCACAATGACAAGGACCTGTCACACGAACCATCCATGACAAGGACCTGTCACACCAACCATCCATGACCACAATGACAAGGACCTGTCACACCAACCATCCATGACCACAATGACAAGGACCTGTTCCACCAACCATCCATGACAAGGACCTGTCACACCAACTATCCATGACCACAATGACAAGGACCTGTTCCACCATCGGAATGTGATTCTGGTAAAAAAATCTCGCTGGCTACCAAAGGCGTCGCAGGGTTCACTTCCTTCTTTGGGATGGCGTGGGTCAGTGACATGACTCACCATCCGAACTTGCCGGGTTCGCACCCCAATCACAGCACCGGACGTTACCCCGGGGAAGCAGACCCTTATATAAAATGGAAACTATAACACCAACAAGTTCTTTATACATTTTTGCCTGGAAGGCCTCTCCAGGTCATAAGTTTGAGCATCCTTCTGTGGAGAACAAGTCTGTTGCCCATGCAGCATAAGACTATAATTCTAAATGTTTTTACTCCATTTTGAAAGACCGAACAACAACACATCCGCCATCTTGGTATCGTAATTGGTGTTTTTCCTTTATGTCTCTACACATGATAAAATCATACCTATAGACCAAGAAATAAAAAAAAGCTTATGAGGTCAGCAAGCAAAAAAACTTGGCTGTACAGATGGGCCATGGGAAACACGGGAAGGGATGTCTACAGGCATATGGCAAGCCCCGATCCAAATGACAGTGTAAATCAACTCACAAGGAAGGATCGGAGTACCATTTTCTCACTGAGAACCCAACACATCCCACTAAACAAACGCCTGAACAGAACCCAACACATCCCACTAAACAAACGCCTGAACAGAACCCAACACATCCCACTAAACAAACGCCTGAACCCAATCCAACCACAACATATTCCTGAGTGCCAGCTGCGTAGACCCCCCATATGAAACCCTTGATCATCATCTCTTTGATTGCTCAGAGCTCAATGATTTTAGGAAAATGCTTTTTACCCCGCAGCCAGATACATGGAACACTTTGTATGGCACTAGAGAAACATGTGCAGATACCATTACATTGCATTGGGCCGAAGGGTGAGAGCCCGGATGCTGCTGGATCCGTACCACAACAACATATGTTTTCACTCTATTTCGAAAGACTGAACAAAAACACATACACCATCTTGGTATGGTAATCGGTGTTTTTTCTTTATGCCTCTACACACAATAAAATCACGTAAAACATATACATACTTGTCACCATCTTCGTCTCGGTACTGGAGGTCAGCTGGCAACATCTCTGCAACAACTCGTCGAGCATGATTAAGACGTCTGGTGTCTAAGTCTGAAAGAAATCATGTGACTACAATGATATTGGCTTACTTTTCTGAAGATTTATGATATTTATAATTCTGGTTTTTCTGCATGTCTTTTCATAGTGAAAATATTGTACAAATTTGTCGCAATGTGATCAGTTCATGGGCACCACTATTTTGAAGTAACATTCCGGAGTAGAATGCAAATTCTGCCGTGTCTATCCATACTATGCCCGTTCCTATAAGATACGTGTGCTCTACCGGCAACTCGGGTTATGTACACACACACCGGTTCATCGGGATCACAGGTTCAAAGGGTTAATTATAGATAAAAAATACTGCTCTTTCGATCGTAGACAGTTCCACTTACGTCCTGTCAGGTTAAAAACAATGACGATTTTGAAATTAGTTTTAGACATCTGGAAATGATTTCTTCTGTTTTTCACTTGGATTTGATTATTGAAAATGGGGAAGTTAGGTTATTACAACATATTTTTCTGATGTAGATCTGTTTAGTTTATTCATGTGAGTATAATAAATACGTTTGTAGTGGAAACTAACATATGCAGTTCTTGTAAACTTTAATTATTCGTCGACTTTGGAACTTAAAAATGTTTTTTTCGAGCAAAAAATGCCAAAAATTGGTATGTCTTTATGTTTATGCTGTTTTTTCAACACTATCACCTTCGTCTTGTATCTCAGAAACTAACACATACACACAACAAAACCACCAACGAGCTCTTTATTAACCTGCATGATGCCACATACTTTTTTAACGAAAATTTGCGTAAATTTATATTTCGCTATAGTAGTCGACTTTCAAAATTTATAACTGTTCTGTTTGTTTGTCAATTAATTTGATTTTCTTGTTTGTAGAGACACAATTGAATAACGAACTTGTGAGTGTTATTGTTTTTGTTGTGTGTTTGTTAGTTTCTGAGATACAAAATGATGAATTTGAAAATTTATGGAAATCTCAGGAAAATTTGGACTCGACGGCTAGGCCTAGTCGCTCCGATAGAAATCCATGGAAACCATAACAACGTATCGATACTGTATTTACAATATCGACACAACTGTTAGTTTCTAATTCAAATGTAGTTCTTTCATCTAAACAAACAAAATAAACAGATCTACTCGATAAAGACCTTTTCCAACAACCTAATTTACCTTTCGCAAAAAGTCGGCTTACCCCAATCGGCGAATTAGAGCTTTTAAAAAATGGCTTTGGGTAGGGTCGCCGTGCAATATAATTAATTTTTTTCAGCAATTCCGATTTTTGTCCAACCAGTCTAGACCCTGGCATGATGAAAGGTTAATATATGTTTCTACACACAACAAAATCATATCTATAGACCAACAAATAAAAAGGTTAGACTCTCAAAATCAACAACCATAGTCAAATGTGACATGCTGAAAAAATTATGTGGCAGAGAAAGGGTTAAAACATATAAATGACCTTACCTTCACGTGTTTTCGTCCCATTAACTTGGGGAGTGTTTGACGAAATTCCCTCCTGGCCAGATTTACAATTGCCTGTTTGAGAACTAATGGTGTTGATGGGTTTTCCCATTGCCTCTGCTGCCTTTTCTGGCTGTTTACTTGGAGCTTTCGGAGCTATGGCTCTCAATGGTCTGTGGGTGAGAACCAGGCATGGATCAATCATTAAAGAAATTGGAACACGCTGAATGGCACCAAAAAATAAGGGACCCCAAAAGAAAAGAGACACCAAGAGAAAAGGGATCCCAAGTGATATGGGAACCGATGAGTCACGTTAAGTTAATTGGTAAACCTAGTTGTGTTCTTGTATCTACAATTGGTAAACCTAGTTGTGTTCTTGTATCTACAATTGGTAAACCTAGTTGTGTTCTTGTATCTACAATTGGTAAACCTAGTTGTGTTCTTGTATCTATGAGGCGTGTTCAATGAAGCCTGACCTAACTGCACCAAATGAACATACGTACGATGCGCATGATGACGTCACTTCTAATGTAAACAGCACATACCAACCGTTAAGTTCGCCAAATTTCATTATCCTCAGAATCATAGTTTCCTCTGCAGAACATTTGAAAACATGGTGGGCGTGATACGGAATCCGTCCAGAGTTGATCAGCGAGTGGTGATTCGGTTTCTAACATCTGAAGAATGTCGACCAGTTTCTGCGATGAATGTCAACTGATTGACACCCTTCAGCTGTTAGAAACCAAATCACCGCTCGCCGATCAACTCTGGACGGATTTCGTATCACACCTGCTATGTTTTCATCGGTCTGCTGAGGAAACTATGAGTCGGTGGATAATGAAATTTAGCAAACTTGACGATTGGTATGTGCTGTTTACATCAGAAGTGACACCATCATGCGCATCGTTCGTATGTTCACTTGGTGCAGTTAAGTCCGGTTTCATTTGAACACGCCTCGTACAATTTGTAAACCTACTGTGTTATCACAATTTGTATGTGTATCAAATTGTCGTAGATTTGCATTGCTAAACAGATAAAAAAAAGAGTGAGACACAATGGGATAAAACCTTCATGAGATAAAATTCATGTCCATACACTAGACAAAATGGGAGAAAGCCACTTAGAGAGAGAGACAGAAAAAGAGAGCAATGGGGAGAGGGGAGGGGGGGGATACTCATTACTCACCTTTTCTTGGGCGAATCATCCTTCTGCACGACAAAGACAGGCCTCATAACTTGGCCAGTCGGAGATACGAACAAAGGCACAATTGGACTGCTATTCTGAGCCGGCTTTTTGCTGGAGACTGGTTGGATAGCAATTTTTCCCTGGGGGTTGACAATGAGTTGAGGGACAGGGTTTGTTGCTCTTGTGATAACGTATGGTGCCTGTGGTGGGGATTTAGAAACATGCAGAGACGGATGATTGATAGCTTAAACAACATTTGGGGGTTCTCTCAGCACAGCATAAAAACAAAACTAGGAATATACAGGAGGAGAGGGGAATTTCAAATGAAAACCTTGTTTGCGAATGCCCACAATGAGTAGGTTACTTTTTTGTGCACCCTGAAAAGGACGTTAAGTGGTAGGTTGCAGTAGACTTCCTCACATCCCGAGCATTCTGATAAAGGTAGACTGGGGTCCTCCAGGCGGTTGTGCTATGCTTGGCTTCATCTGTATGTCGCTCACTACTACGGGGATCACGTCAATCCCTCATCTCTTGGTCAGTATATTTTGCGTGACCAGATGTTAATATTCCTCCTCAATGAAAACCTTAAAAGTGGGATAGAAATGAGAAAAACCATGCCTTTGTATTGTAACTTGTTAATATGGTTGCCAAGGATGTCAAGAATGTCCTGTATGTGTCATTACGCTGCAGACAAGCAGCAATTAAAGTTACAATTTAAAAAAGCCCAACCTATTGACATGCATCAAAGAGAAGCAGCGTTTTGTTATCTGTTTTCTAAGCTGCGAAGGGGTTAAACCTACAGAAATTCATGGGCAAATGAAGGTCCAGTACAATAATGTGTGCCTTTCCCTCCAGCAAGTGTATGAGTGGAGTAGGAAGTTCCAAAACGACATGAGTTCTGTGACAGACTGATCACGGTTAGGTCAGGCCCACCGAGCAGGGACCAGAAAGTCGATCGCAGCCGCTGACCGCCTTGTAAAAGAAAATGTCCAATTGACTGTGAATGACACCCGCTGGAGTGAAAAATCATGTATCCAATGAATTTCTATAGGTTTCACCCCTTCACTGCTAATAAAAATGGATAACTGTACGCTGTTCTTCTTTGGTGCAGGTTTTAACTGCAATTATGACCTCATGTTATTCATCTGAAACCGTGACGGCATGTGCTGGACACTTTTGACATCCTTAGCAACCATATTATCAAGTTACATTACAAAGGCATGTCTTTTCTAATACAACTCATCACAACACGCTGTTCCATGCAAACATTAACAGTGTTGTCCGCCATTTCTATCTGTCATGTGACTGGCCTATGACAAGTGGGCCACCTAGCATACAAGTGGGCCACCTAGCACACAAGTGGACCACCTAGCACACAAGCGCCCCCAACTAATGATAGTAGTTCCAGCACACTATTGCCCATTCAAATAGAACTAGAGCAAAAGGTTTTCATTGGAAGCCCCCTCGCACAAGAGACGTGTACTTTATGTGCTTCTGTTTGGTGCAGAGTGTTGGAGAGTAACATAAAAGGAAATGTAAAAATTGAAATCTTTCTAAACAATCGGCCTTAAGAAGGATTCATAGAATTTTCTGGCCAAATACCATCCCGAACAAAGAGCCGCTAGCCTGGAGCAATGAAAAAGACATGAACGTTCGTCATTACCAGGGACATACAAGTCAACCAGACTTTTTTTTATTGTGTTTTTTTCAGTCTAAATGCCATTAATTTTTGTATATAATCTGGCAAAGATGGCTGCGAGTCTACATTTCTCTACTGTTTTTGATCATTATGGATGCCGCCAGACCACGGATTTGCCTGAAATTCACACTAGTCGACGACTTACACTTGTGTTCATTAAAACGTGGTGTTGTTTTCCGTCGGGACTTGTTATTTCGTTCTTTTTTTGTGATTTCTTCCATCCGTTTATCCTGGTCTGGATGCCGGCTGAATGGCACTACGCTTATACCTGTGACGTATTTCCCTGGTTAGTTCTGCTGGTTCACCTTCGCGAATTTGGCGTGTGGGAATTTTAGATGCTACTATGATGAGTTCAATACAGCTGGGGAGAGACGCTGAGTGTTGTCCATACGACCTCTTGTGGTTATCGAAAAGGCACGACAAACTGCGTTAGATGCCATCCCACCTTTCTACCCTGCGGGTTACATGTTTATGGAAAGGCTTCGGTGGTAACCCTGAGGCAAAATCTGCATCCTATGCTATCTCCAGTCGTCTCGATGAATGTCTTGCCACTGGCAAAAGGTAGCTTAGGCTCTGTGAGTGAGGTTGACAAAAGGTGCAGTTTCTTCCTTACTTTAATCCAACTCTCCGCGCAAGTCACCCATTTCAGCGGACACAGCAAGAGATACGACTGTCCACACGGCTGAACAAAGAGTGGTCTTCATCACTTGTGATGGATGGACACAGCAAGTGATACGACTGTCCACACGGCTGAACAAAGAGTGGTCTTCATCACTTGTGATGGATGGACACAGCAAGTGATACGACTGTCCACACGGCTGAACAAAGAGTGGTCTTCATCACTTGTGATGGATGGACACAGCAAGTGATACGACTGTCCACACGGCTGAACAAAGAGTGGTCTTCATCACTTGTGATGGACAACTATTATAATCTCCTGTAACGTTAATGCACTTATCCCAGCGTTTAAGTAATGCTAGAAAAGCTTCAGCGTAGAAAGATTTGTCAGTATGTCTGAACCAATCCAGAACACCCTGTTTCACTTCATCATCAGTGCTGAAATGCTGACCTCCCAAGAAACATTTTAGGGGTCCAAACAGATGGAAATGGCTTTGAGCGAGGTCTGGGCTGTAAGGTGGATGTGGCAATACCTCCCAGTCGAGTTGCTGCAGATGCTGCGGTAAGCTGAATGAAGTCGTCTGTTATGTTCCAGAAGCAGGACGGGATAATCACTCATGGATGTGCGGCCTTCTCTAAAACGTTTACACCATTTAAATGTCTTACTGCGGCTGAGTGTCTTATCGTCGTATTGTGATTGCAGTCTTCTGTAAATTTCACGCCTTCTGTCACAAGAAACTTCATCGAAACACACTGTTCCATGCAAACACTAACAGTGCTGTCCACCATTTCTATCTGTCCCGTGACTGGCCCATGGCAAGTGGGCCACCTAGCAGTAATAGGACACAAGTGGGCCACCTAGCAGTAATAGGACACAAGTGGGCCACCTAGCAGTAATAGCACACAAGTGGGCCACCTAGCAGTAATAGCACACAAGTGGGCCACCTAGCAGTAATAGCACACAAGTGGGCCACCTAGCAGTAATAGCACACAAGTGGGCCACCTAGCAGTAATAGGACACAAGTGGGCCACCTAGCAGTAATAGCACACAAGTGGGCCACCTAGCAGTAATAGGATACAAGTGGGCCACCTAGCAGTAATAGGATACAAGTGGGCCACCTAGCAGTAATAGGATACAAGTGGGCCACCTAGCAGTAATAGGATACAAGTGGGCCACCTAGCAGTAATAGGATACAAGTGGGCCACCTAGCAGTAATAGGACACAAGTGGGCCACCTAGCAGTAATAGGACACAAGTGGGCCACCTAGCAGTAATAGGATAAAAGTGGGCCACCTAGCAGTAATAGGATACAAGTGGGCCACCTAGCAGTAATAGGATACAAGTGGGCCACCTAGCAGTAATAGGACACAAGTGGGCCACCTAGCAGTAATAGGATACAAGTGGGCCACCTAGCAGTAATAGGATACAAGTGGGCCACCTAGCAGTAATAGGACACAAGTGGGCCACCTAGCAGTAATAGGATACAAGTGGGCCACCTAGCAGTAATAGCACACAAGTGGGCCACCTAGCAGTAATAGGACACAAGTGGGCCACCTAGCAGTAATAGGACACAAGTGGGCCACCTAGCAGTAATAGCACACAAGTGGGCCACCTAGCAGTAATAGGACACAAGTGGGCCACCTAGCAGTAATAGGACACAAGTGGGCCACCTAGCAGTAATAGGACACAAGTGGGCCACCTAGCAGTAATAGCACACAAGTGGGCCACCTAGCAGTAATAGCACACAAGTGCCCCTAACTAATGATAGTAGTCCCAGCACTCTATTGCCCATTCAGGTAGAACTAGAACAAAAAGTCCTGGTCTGGTTTGATTGGCCTTAAAGGCGGCCTCAGGTGTGATGGTCATTGACCAAGAATCTAAGAAGTATGTTTTACCTGAGGTAAGGAAGGGTCTTGGTCACTATGTTTCACCTGATGTAAGGAAGGGTCTTGGTCACTATGTTTCACCTGATGTAAGATGGGGGTCTTGGTCAGTATGTTTCACCTGATGTAAGGAAGGGTTTTGGTCAGTATGTTTCACCTGATGTAAGGAAGGGTCTTGGTCACTATGTTTCACCTGATGTAAAATGGGGTCTTGGTCAGTATGTTTCACCTGATGTAAGGAAGGGTTTTGGTCAGTATGTTTCACCTGATGTAAGGAAGGGTCTTGGTCACTATGTTTCACCAGATGTAAGGAAGGGTCTTGGTCACTATGTTTCACCTGATGTAAGATGGGGGTCTTGGTCAGTATGTTTCACCTGATGTAAGGAAGGGTTTTGGTCAGTATGTTTCACCTGATGTAAGGAAGGGTCTTGGTCACTATGTTTCACCAGATGTAAGGAAGGGTCTTGGTCACTATGTTTCACCTGATGTAAGATGGGGGTCTTGGTCAGTATGTTTCACCTGATGTAAGGAAGGGTTTTGGTCAGTATGTTTCACCTGATGTAAGGAAGGGTCTTGGTCACTATGTTTCACCTGATGTAAGATGGGGTCTTGGTCAGTATGTTTCACCTGATGTAAGGAAGGGTTTTGGTCAGTATGTTTCACCTGATGTAAGGAAGGGTCTTGGTCACTATGTTTCACCTGATGTAAGGAAGGGTTTTGGTCACTATGTTTCACCTGATGTAAGGAAGGATCTTGGTCACTATGTTTCACCTGATGTAAGATGGGGTCTTGGTCAGTATGTTTCACCTGATGTAAGATGGGGGTCTTGGTCAGTATGTTTCACCTGATGTAAGGAAGGATCTTGGTCACTATGTTTCACCTGATGTAAGATGGGGTCTTGGTCAGTATGTTTCACCTGATGTAAGGAAGGGTTTTGGTCAGTATGTTTCACCTGATGTAAGGAAGGGTCTTGGTCACTATGTTTCACCTGATGTAAGGAAGGGTCTTGGTCACTATGTTTCACCTGATGTAAGATGGGGGTCTTGGTCAGTATGTTTCACCTGATGTAAGGAAGGGTTTTGGTCAGTATGTTTCACCTGATGTAAGGAAGGGTCTTGGTCACTATGTTTCACCTGATGTAAGGAAGGGTCTTGGTCACTATGTTTCACCTGATGTAAGATGGGGGTCTTGGTCAGTATGTTTCACCTGATGTAAGATGGGGGTCTTGGTCAGTATGTTTCACCTGATGTAAGATGGGGGTCGTGGTCAGTATGTTTCACCTGATGTAAGATGGGGGTCTTGGTCAGTATGTTTCACCTGACTCTGATGACACTTCGCTCCCATATATAACTACAAAACAGCGCGCACCAAATGTTTGCAGAGGATCTGACAAAGACAAAGATACCTTCACCAGGTTGTTGTTCCTATCACTTCTGGAGTTGACAATACCACTTTGCTGGTAGTGTATGTTGTGGGCAGGAATGTTGATGTTCTTGGTGCTGATGTTCTTGGTGCTGATGTTCTTGGTGCTGATGTTCTTGGTGCTGATGTTCTTGGTGCTGATGTTCTTGGTGCTGATGTTCTTGGTGCTGGGAGACAACATAATCGGAACTGTTGTTGGCAAACTTGGACAGAATTCTGGTTTCTGAAAGCAGGAATGTTTGGTTAGGTAACCCACTGCAGAGACCATAAACAAAGGGGGAGACTACTACTGGATAGTTATTAATCAAGGAAGATAATGCAGAGACTGGTGCAGTGGGAAAGGGGACCTCGAGGTTAAACAACTTCTTCTTTTGCCGTCTCACTTTCTACCAGGTTGTAGCCCAATGTCGTGGTATGTATTTGTCTTTCCCCTCTCTCATGCCGCATGTGAGGTTTTCCCTCCATTTTACGGCAGCCCTCGTTTATATTGTCTATCCACCTTTTTCTCGATCTACCTTCCGCCCTTCTTCCTAATGTTCCCCTGTAGAAGTTTGCATGAACAATGTGGTCTGGTTGCATTCTCACAATGTGGCAAAACCAATTCATTCTCTGTTGTTCGATGTACTGTAGGCAGGGAATTGTTCCAACCTTCTCCTGAATCTTTATATTTGTGATTCTGTCTCTTCTGGTGTTGTTAGTGACCTTTCGCCTCCTGGGCCTTATTCAATGCCCACTGGTAGCACAGGGTTGGGATGGAGATACTGTTTATCACCTGTGTTTTTGCTTGGAGAGAAATCTTGGGGCGTCTAAGTAGTGGAGACAGCTGGTAGATGACAGCGTTTGTCCTCTTCACTCTCGTCTTCATCTCTCTACCTGGTCTGCCATCCTCAGTAAAAACAGTTCCTAAATACCTAAATTCTTGTACCTGCTTTATTTTTGTTTTATTCACGTGAATATCAAGTGTCATGTGCTTTCAACCCATAGTCATTACCTCTGTTTTTGATGTGTTATTCATGTTATACTTTTTACAGTACTAATAACATCCTAATCAATAAAAATGTCCAGGTTTATGATGTTGTCGTATACGCCGATGGACCTGTGCTACATTGTAAGAAAGCCAGGTGGGTTTTCTCTGGTAGAGTGAGGCAGGATCAGTGCTGAGTGAAGTAGTGCATACTTAACATTTACCCGCCGCAAAATCGCGACGAACAAAAATGTATGTCAGTTTCCACTGTGGCAGTACGGCGCCAGCTCCAGAGTAATAGGTTTATTGTGTATAAAATATCGGATTAATTTCATAGAAACGGCTGAACATTCTGCTCATTTGACTGTAGGCAGATTTTTCCGTCCTATCTGGTTCAATAAAAACAATGACGACTTTGAAATTTGTTTTAGACTTGGAAATAATTTCTTCTGTTTTTCACTTGAATTTGAAGATTCACCAATTATTGAGAATGGGTGAGTTATCATTTTGCAACAGATTTTTCTGAGGTAGATCTATTTAGTTTGTTTATGTAGATACAATAATTACATTTATAGTTGAAAGTGACACATATGGCCATTTGTATAATTTTGATAAATTAGACTATAACAAGTTTTTTAAAACACAGCCACCCACAAGAACAAGAGGGCAATAGCTAACAATTAACTAAAGAGAGGTCCAGATTAGATATAAGGAAATACCTTTTTTTAGTCAGAGAGTGGTGAATGCTTGGAATGCATTGCCGCGGGAGGTAGTGGGACAGTTAATGCATTTAAGAATAAATTGGATGCTCATAGCTTTTAGAGCAAAGGTAATGTAAATGAAACTGGTTGTATACAGACTGCAGAGTCTTCTAAACCAGTACAAAGATGTTAAGTTAAGTAAACATCGATAATTCGTTTCCAGTGTAGTACATTTTTTTTTTCAAGCATGAGACACCAAAAATGGGTGAGTCTATGTGATTGTGCTGTTTTTCACCACTATCATCTTCATGTATCTCAGAAACTAACACACACACAATAACAACAATATCACCTACAAGTTCTTTATTATTATATGTCTCTACACATGACAAAATCATTTATACCTTAGCTGACCTGTTATTCTACAGGGGTGGATGTCCCTGTGCAGGTTCCAGCTCTGGCGTGAGCTGGATGTAGCCGGGATGAGGATTTCCTGCTCAGCGGGCTAGGCTTGAGCACCTTATTACTCCACTGTGTTGGGACAAGTATCGCAGAGGGTGGTTAACCGATGTGCGAGGCAATCTCAGTAGACTCAAGACTTAGAGCAAAGTAGACCCGTAGCCTGTTAGGAGCCATCTATGGTGCTCTCAACAAACTACCTAACCTAGCCGGTGTTATGCCATGTTACAAAGTTAGCCTCCTCATATATAGTAGTAGTAGTTTTCTTTCTACTTGTGTCGTTTAGCGTCGTGGGGAGAATGAGTCGTCTATCCTGCGCCAAGTGCGTTGCATCGGTCAATGAGAGCCTTTGTCGTTGCACAATCACTCTAATGTCATCTATCCACCTACCTCGCGGACGCCCTCTTGCCATGTAGCCAGATCTACCAGCATTGTAAACCATCAGTGGAAGATGATGAGGGTGCATTCTAATGAGATGGCCAAACCAACTTATTTTCTGCCTGGAAATGTATTCGGCACAAGCCGTAGTGCCGACCATACTTCGAATGTCGTCATTCCGCCTCTCCTGGTAACACCGATGACTTTCCTCAGACACTTCATTTCACAAATCGAAATTCTGCTCTCGTAAGCGCCTTGACAGAGGCCATGTTTGGCACTGGTAGCACAAAATTGGCATAAATATACTGTTTATATATATATAAAAGGTTAGAGTCTCTCAAAGTCAACAACCACGACATGAAAAATAATGCGGTTACAAGGAAATTACTAAGTTTTTTTTGGTGTGGTAACGGTTAACGACAATGTCCTGTATGAGAATGGAAATCGAGACAGTGGTTTTGGATCCGAGGTGGTTATCTGGTCTCATATACTGTCATTCTTAAAAGAGCTGGTTATCACAAGCATTGATACTCTTCTGATGCAGTCACAAATCCGCTGGACAGGTCGTGTCTGCCCGTCAGCTGCCAAAAATACTCTTTTATGGTGAGATGCAGGAGGATAAACGCTCCCTCGGTGGCCAACAGAAGCACCTAAAAGGCACACTTAAGGCTTCCCTCAAAGTCTTTGACATTTTACCCATCACTTGGGAAGCTGCCGACTGAACCGTTTGATGGACACATCTTCGTGAAGGCGCAGCATCATGCGAGGCATCCATAAAAGCAACAGCTGAACAGCGGAGACAGGCTAGAAAAGCTGACAGAATGAAGCCTCCATATCAGGAGTGCATTCCCGTTCTACAATGCCAGAGGCCAGACCGGGCTCCTTAGTCACCTTGAAACTCATGGACTGACAAACATCCTAACAGATGAACAGAGAGAGTGGACTTCATCACCCACGGCACTGCCAAAGTTGGACGTGTCGAATAGATAGGTGCGACGTACGAAGAGTCAAAACGGCTTATCAAAGCCAGATACATGACCAAATGGGAAACCGAACATACTGGTTACACCAAAAACGATGCCTATTACCAGTTGAACCGAAGAGAGCAGGTCGTTGTCTTCAGACTTCGCACTGGCCACAACAGACTGAGGTACCACCTATTCAACAAATTGAAGATAGGGTGTACCGACGAATGCCCGTGCGGTACCGGTAAAATGACCGCTGAACATCTGCTGCAGAACTGCCCGACATACGAGGATCAGAGAGAGCAGATGTGGCCATCACCAGTGGAACTGCAAGACAAGCTCTATGGCAGTGGCGAGAGCCTCAGGACGACCGCCACTTTTTTCGAAAAAATAATGGTTACTGTCTGACTGTGTACGCAGAAGAAGAAGAAGAATAGATAGGTGCAAATATCGCAGTCAAGCTGTAAACTAGCGACACAATGCATTCGATTCTCCGGATTACATCCTGCTAATTGCCAAGCACCTATTCAGGGCTCGGTAGCGGGAGATTGAGAATGAACGCAGAAGAAGAATCACCCACGGTGGATGAACATCATCAATCTCTTATAATCCAGAACTGATTTGCTGTGTGCGTATGTATCCACAACTGTTTTACTGTGTGGACATGTATCCATAACTGTTTTACTGTGTGGACACGTATCCACAACTGTTTTACTGTGTGGACATGTATCCACAACTGTTTTACTGTGTGGACATGTATCCATAACTGTTTTACTGTACTGGCATGTATCCGCAATCGTTCTTAGATAATTTTCTACTATGAAAAAACCCAACTAAACAACATGTACCTGGTTATTGAAGAAGCAAGAGGACAATGTGAGTGGATGAGTGACGGATTAGTAAGATACTTACTCCACTTATTGCTGGGCTTCCATAGAGGCTTCTGTTGATGATACAATCCTTCTGTTTCGGGGTGAAACTACTAACAATGTCGCTACAAGTGGTCTGGTTATTTCTGCTTAATGAGCCAATTCTTCTTTCGGGGGTGTTCTTCTTTGCTGCAGCAGGGTTGCTTTGTGAAGTCATTGAAAGTTCCCTCGTACGCTTATCGTTGATTAGGTCTTCGTTCATCACTTCCAGAGCAAGGTTGTATTCTGTAAGATGCTCGCTGATGTAACTGCTTGTGAAGTCATTAGGGGCATGCCAATCACTGCAAGGAATCTAGGAGAAAAAAACACAACATGAAGGAATAAACATCATGAAATGATGGTTTAACTTAGTCGGAGAATCAACGTCAGTGTAAGCAGTTTAACCCATAAGTGCTCTGTTCTTCTTCATATTTGTTGCAGAATTTCAGCACAATGCATGAACTCCGTAGCACCAGCGAGGATCCCTATAGATTAGGTAGATTTTTTTCTTCATAATTATGAATTTTGTCCGGGCAGCAGCCGTTAAACCTACTTTTTCAGATTTCAAAATGCGGAGGAATTTTTAACATGTGCCACACTACACACAGAATTCCGACGTCTGCTGCGCAGAGATCCGGGGAAATACCAGAAAGTCCATGTGAAAAAAATCCCGGTCTTCGCAGTGATTTGAACCCGCATCCTCTGGCACTCAAGGCCGAAGTCTTACCTCGAGAACACTCAGACCCCTATGTAATGATAGCGTAGCATAACCTTCTAGATTTCTAAGCCCGGTGCGATCTTCATCTTCTTTGGTGTTCGTCCTGAAAAGGATGTCGTTACGTTGTGTTGTAATTTACAGTGAGGCTGCGATATTCGCGCCTTTCAGAACGACATCCAATTTCAGCTACCATTTTTTGGCAACCAAGTTTGCAGTCCCGCTGCAATCCCTATTACCTTAGCCAGACCACACTAGTGCAGACAGTTTCCAGGGCCACCGTTTGAAGGCAGATTAGAGCCTTGGTCAGATCTGGTTCAATCATTGGCCCAGACATAAGTAGCCAGCTATGAGTCACTGGCTACTATCAGCTCACTCACTGTACTGCATCATCAGACCCAGCGCTTCGAGATAATGTACGACAGGGATGTCTCTTATTATCATTTCTCTTTCGGGATCAAGATGCTGAGCAGCGCATGACCTGCAGTGGCCAGCGACCGAAAGCTGACTGCTAGCGTCAAGGCCAGCGAATCAGAGCTGCCAAGAACCTTGTACACCTCCACGCGGTGATCCTGGATAACAGGCTGTAACAAGGCAGACTGGCTAAGGAGAAAGGATCGAAGAGGGAATGCTAACCCGGTACCCAAAAAATGCTTTCTGAAGTCGGATGTGTTGGACCGAAAGGTGCAAATGTCGCAGTCAAGCTGTAAACTACAACACAACGCATTCCGTTCTCTGGACTACATTCTGCTACTTAAGCCCTTTCAGGGTTTGGTAGCGAGAGATTGAGAATGAACGAAGCCAAGCCAAGCCATTTCTCTTTCTGTCAACTGGATTATGAAAATAACAAGATCAGTAAACAAAAATGGAATTCAATTAAATTTGACAAAACAAGTTGATGGTATGGACTTTACTGATGACTTCACTTGTCTTCGGGATCAAGATGCTGAGCAGCGCATGAGCTGCAGCGGTCAACGACTCGTAGCTGACTGCTAGAGTCAGGGTCAGCAATCTAGAGCTGCCAAGACCAAAGATCCTGGATAATAGGCTGCAACAGAGCAGACTGGCTAAGGAGAAGGGATCGAAGAGGGATGGCAACCAGGTACTCAAAATTGCCTGCTGAAGACAGATGTGTCTGACCTAAAGGTGCAAATGTCGCAGTCAAGCTGTAAACTATGACAACGCATTCTGTTCTCCGGACTACATTCTGCTACTTACAAAGCCATTTCAGGGCTTGGTAGCGGGAGATTGAGAACAAACGAACGAAGAAGGTTCTTGTGTCACATAACAGCTATAAGATGCAAAATAAAATAAATCTTATTGATGAAAGGTCACAAAAATTTGGGCAGAATACACAGAGAATAAAAACACAAAGTTTACGAGAATAAATGCAACTGCCGACAATCAGATTGTGTTGGGAGACACACTCCTACAAAATATGAAATCTTTCAAATCTCTTGGTAGTAATATAGACAAAGCAGGAGGTACAGATAAAGATATCAAACTAAGTATACAAAAGGTGAGGAGAGCATCCATTGTATTGGGGAACTTGAAGAAAACAAAAGAAATCAAGTCTAACACAAAAATAACAATCTTCAACTCTGATGTAAAGTCTGCTCTATTGAATGGCTCTTCTTCTTCTTCGTTCGTCTGCAAAATCCCACTACCAAAAGAAGGTCTTTGCAAGCAGCAAGATGTAGTCCGAAGAACGGAAAACGTTGTGTCATGGTTTACAGCTTGACTGCGATATTTGCAGCTTTTGGTTCAACACATCTGACTTCAGCAGGCATTTTTGAGTACTGGGTTAGCCTTCCCTCTTCAATCCCTTCTCCTTAGCCAGTCTGGGTACCGGTTAGCCTTCCCTCTTCGATCCCTTCTCCTTAGCCAGTCTGGGTACCGGTTAGCCTTCCCTCTTCGATCCCTTCTCCTTAGCCAGTCTGGGTACTGGGTTAGCCTTCCCTCTTCGATCCCTTCTCCTTAGCCAGTCTGGGTACTGGGTTAGCCTTCCCTCTTCGATCCCTTCTCCTTAGCCAGTCTGGGTACTGGGTTAGCCTTCCCTCTTCGATCCCTTCTCCTTAGCCAGTCTGGGTACTGGGTTAGCCTTCCCTCTTCGATCCCTTCTCCTTAGCCAGTCTGGGTACTGGGTTAGCCTTCCCTCTTCGATCCCTTCTCCTTAGCCAGTCTGGGTACTGGGTTAGCCTTCCCTCTTCGATCCCTTCTCCTTAGCCAGTCTGGGTACTGGGTTAGCCTTCCCTCTTCGATCCCTTCTCCTTAGCCAGTCTGGGTACTGGGTTAGCCTTCCCTCTTCGATCCCTTCTCCTTAGCCAGTCTGGGTACTGGGTTAGCCTTCCCTCTTCGATCCCTTCTCCTTAGCCAGTCTGGGTACTGGGTTAGCCTTCCCTCTTCGATCCCTTCTCCTTAGCCAGTCTGGGTACTGGGTTAGCCTTCCCTCTTCGATCCCTTCTCCTTAGCCAGTCTGGGTACTGGGTTAGCCTTCCCTCTTCGATCCCTTCTCCTTAGCCAGTCTGGGTACTGGGTTAGCCTTCCCTCTTCGATCCCTTCTCCTTAGCCAGTCTGGGTACTGGGTTAGCCTTCCCTCTTCGATCCCTTCTCCTTAGCCAGTCTGGGTACCGGTTAGCCTTCCCTCTTCGATCCCTTCTCCTTAGCCAGTCTGGGTACTGGGTTAGCCTTCCCTCTTCGATCCCTTCTCCTTAACCAGTCTGCTCTGTTGCAGCCTGAGATGATTAAAGGCGGAGATGATAAGATGATATGATGAGATGATTAAAGGCTGAGATGATAGGGTAAGATGATATGATGAGATGAAAGGATGAGATGGTTATAGGATGAGAAGATAGGATGAGATGATGATAGGATGAGATAAGATGGAGATAAGATACAATGAGATAAGATAGAGATAAGATAGGATGAGATAAGATTATGACAGGATGAGATGACAGGATGAGATGATGACAGGATGAAATGACAGGATGAGATGATGATATTGATAAGATGAGATGATGACAGGATGAGATTGATAAGATGAGATTGATATGATGAGATTGATAGGATGACAGGATGAGATTGATAGGATGAGATGATGACAGGATGAGATTGATAGGATGAGATGATGACAGGATGAGATTGATAGGATGAGATGATGACAGGATGAGATTGATAGGATGAGATGATGACAGGATGAGATTGATAGGATGAGATTGATATGATGACAGGATGAGATTGATATGATGACAGGATGAGATTGATAGGATGAGATGATGACAGGATGAGATTGATAGGATGAGATTGATATGATGACAGGATGAGATTGATATGATGACAGGATGAGATTGATATGATGACAGGATGAGATTGATATGATGACAGGATGAGATTGATAGGATGAGATTGATATGATGAGATGATGACAGGATGAGATTGATAGGATGAGATGATGACAGGATGAGATTGATAGGATGAGATGATGACAGGATGAGATTGATAGGATGAGATTGATATGATGACAGGATGAGATTGATATGATGACAGGATGAGATTGATATGATGACAGGATGAGATTGATATGATGAGATGATGACAGGATGAGATTGATAGGATGAGATGATGACAGGATGAGATTGATAGGATGAGATGATGACAGGATGAGATTGATAGGATGAGATTGATATGATGACAGGATGAGATTGATATGATGACAGGATGAGATTGATATGATGACAGGATGAGATTGATATGATGACAGGATGAGATTGATATGATGATAGGATGAGATTGATATGATGACAGGATGAGATTGATATGATGACAGGATGAGATTGATAGGATGAGATTGATATGATGACAGGATGAGATTGATAGGATGAGATGATGACAGGATGAGATTGATAGGATGACAGGATGAGATTGATAGGATGAGATTGATATGATGACAGGATGAGATTGATAGGATGACAGGATGAGATTGATAGGATGACAGGATGAGATTGATATGATGACAGGATGAGATTGATATGATGACAGGATGAGATTGATAGGATGACAGGATGAGATTGATAGGATGACAGGATGAGATTGATATGATGACAGGATGAGATTGATATGATGACAGGATGAGATTGATATGATGACAGGATGAGATTGATAGGATGACATTGATATGATGACAGGGTGAGATTGATATGATGACAGGATGAGATTGATATGATGACAGGATGAGATTGATAGGATGACAGGATGAGATTGATATGATGACAGGATGAGATTGATATGATGACAGGATGAGATTGATAGGATGAGATTGATAGGATGACAGGATGAGATTGATATGATGACAGGATGAGATTGCTATGACAGGATGAGATTGATATGATGACAGGATGAGATTGATAGGATGAGATTGATATGACAGGATGAGATTGATAATATGAGATAATGACATGATGAGATGACATGATGAGATTTATAGGCTGAGATGATGACATGATGGGATTGACATGATGAGATGATGATAGGATGAGATGATAGGATAAGATGATGACAGAATGAGCTGATGACAGGATGAGATGATAGGATGAGATGATGAAAGAATGAGCTAATGATAGGATGAAATGACATGAGATGATTACAGGATGAGATGATGATAGGATGAGATGATACAGAATGAGCTGATGATATGACATGAGATGATTACAGGATGAGATGATTGCAGGATGAGATAAAAGGATCATAGGATGAGATGATGACAGGATGAGATGATGACAGGATGAGATGAAGAAACTCGAAACACAAATGTACCTGTGATGTGTGCGCAATGTAGTCATCTGACTGAGGACTGCATAATCCAGAGTCAATAGAAGAAATGGATGGTGGCGGGGAATAGCTGACCCGAGACGGAGATCCATGCAGTGCTGAAGAGGTAGCAGCCACCAATGAATGAGGACTTGCCAGAGGGGAGGAATTGGTATCAAACACTGGGCTGGAATCACTAGAGTATCCGTCGCTGTTGTCGTCAGTGCTGCCACGCTGGTCACGTCTATCACTCTGGTATTGTTGAATAGTTTGTGGGCATCCGTCATACTCGTGATACTGCCTGGGCAACGATCGTATCAGGGTTCCCGCCTGGGGCAAAGAGTACTGCTGGCTGTAACCAGTTGGCTGACAAATGCTGACTCCTCGTTGATAATTTGGCGTCTGATACAACTCTTTCCTGGCAATTCTCTCCGGGATATTGCCAGACCACTCATCAAAATGAACCTCTGGAAAATTTAAGATTGACTTATCAAATTCCTGAGATTTTGGGGCGGTATATGGATCCTGGATGTATATCATTCCATTACACATCTGATCAGCAGAGGATAAGGCATTCTCAGATGCAAACACAGTCCCCCCTGCCATCTGATTGAGGCACACCATCTGTAGTGAGGATAGACATTGATTAACACACAAGCTAAAGAATTGACAAATATATTATTGCATAATTAATTCTCTCCTAATTTGTTTAACCTTTATCGCACTACGGTCAAGAACTAGCCGACCAACTCAGCCTACAAACACGGTGTTCAGAAAAACGGAGACACTCCCGACAGCCATTTTATTTATGCTGAATACGTCACCATATATACACTAGGCCTAGTGGTCGAGTTCAAATTTTTTCCCCGAGATTTTCATAAATTTTCAACTTCATCTTTTTTGTATCTCAGAAACTAACAAACACACAACAAAAACAATAACACCCACACATTCGTTGTTCAATTGTGTCTCTACACACAAGAAAATCATATTTATCGACAAACAAATATAAAAATTACAAATTTTGAAAGTCGATGACCATAGCAAGAAATTAAGAAATTAATTAGGACAAATATTCGTAATTAAAAAATGTGGTATGATAAAGGTTAAAATCCAGAGTTAACGCTTTATGCCAGTATATAGTCTTTATTATAAATACTGCATGTCATCGATAGTTTAACCTTTTGAAATCCCGAGTCCATAGCGCTTGCCTTCCATATTTCCACTCATCATCAAGACCTGCCGCCTCACCGGTTTTTTTCATATTTGACCCAACCGGTCTTCCGTAGATCGGCTCAAATCAAGTCTGTTTGTTATTATGAATACATCACATCCTTCTACGCGGGTTTGACCACCGGGAAGTCGTTTGTGTTGCATTAAAATGAGTTTGAAACACTTTATTATCGTCTTTACGCTGATTGGAGCCAGCCCATTATTGAGAATGGGGAAGTTAAGTTGTTGCAAAAGGTCTTTGTGAGGCTGATCTGTTTAGTTTATTTATGTAAAAAAAATAAATACGTTTTTCAGTTTTGTTTTTTGCGAATATCCACAGGTCAGGTCATCCCGTAACCGGTGAGGTCGTTGGGGCACACATGAAGACACCCTCACAACACCACGCCACCCTTCTCTGTCAGCGGCCGCTGCCTGTGACTCTTCTGGTCGGAGATTGGTCCATTCTTTTATGTTGTCCTCTTATCTCTTTTTGGGATGGCCTCTTCGTCGTCTGCCATGCACCTTTTCGTGGAGTATTGTATTTGCAAGACCATTTTATCTCGATATGTGACCGTACAAAGCGAGTTGCCAAGAGTTCTTCAAAAGGCCCTATTGCTGTTGTAATTCTATCTCGTATTTCCTCATTTGTAACTCGATGTTTGTACGTGACATTTAAAAGTCTTCGAAAACATCTTCTCCAAGACCTGTATCCTTCGCTGAAGGTCAGCAGTAACTGTCCATGTCTCACAAGCATAGAGGAATATTGACAGGACCAGTGTATGTATTAGTCTGATTTTCGTGCATAGTGCTAACCGTTTATCTTGCCAGATTTTGTTAAGCCGTACAAGTAAGTTAACTCTTTTGTGCGGCCTGAAAAGGACGTTAAGTGGCAGGTTGTCACAGCTTTTCTCACATCCCGAGCGTGCTGATGAAGGTGGACTAGGGTCCTCTAGGCGGTTGTGCTATGCTTGGTTTCATCTCCATCGCTCACTACTATGGGGATCTTGTTGATCCCTCACCCCGTTAGCCAGACTGCAATGAAGACAACCTGTTTCCAGGGAGGGCTACTAGGAAGCCGAGGTCAGGGTCTTGGCCAGTAGGTTTTGCATGACAATGACTAACATGTCTGATCAGTATATTTTGCATGACCAGACATCAGTTTTCCTACCCAATTTTTGTGTGTAAACTAACAGATATTCAGAAAACAATCAATGCTTTGTGGTGATTTTAATGAATTTATTGAGGAGTGACGCACCCGGATCGGTGAGTCGAAATGTTTGTCCTGTTTTTCAACACTATCATCCTTTTTTTTTTTTTATATCTCAGAAACTAACACACACACAACAAAAACACCAATAAGTTATCTATTAATGTACGTCTCTACACACAACAAAATCGGAAACCACAACAAAGTATTGATACTGTGTTTATAATATCGGCACAACTATTAGTTTCCAATCCAAGCGTAGTTATTACATCTAAACAAATAAAATAAACAGATCTACCCGATAAAGATCCTTCCCAACAACCTACTTCCTCTTTCTCTAAAAAGTCGGCCTGCTCCAATCGGCAAAACAAGAAGATAAGCCATTCAAAAGCCATTTGTAATCTAACATTCGATACTTTTACCAGCAAAAATTCTGTTTAGATGGACGTGACGAATCCAGCAGTAAAAAAAATGGCTATTGGTAGGGTCACCGTACTTAGTAAAAAAAAAAATATTTAAAAAAAATATATTTTGGGAAAATGAGAAAAGTTTGGCTGTGGCAGTCGGTCTTCGGAGTGATAAAGGTTTAAATAAATTGTCACCATCTTCTTGTATCTCAGAAACTAACAAACACACAACAAAAACAATAAAACCAACAAGTTATTTATTCATTGTGTCCATACACACAAGAGAATCATATTTATTGGTCAACAAACAGAAAAGTTAAAAGCTTTGAAAGTTAACTACCATAGCAAAATATTAAAAGTTTTGAACAATTTTCAGCGTAGTAAAGGTCAAGGTTAATTATGTGTCTTTTGAATTATAATTTTTGTTCAATAATAATTTATTTTGAATAACTTTTGACATTCACAATTGCAGCACCTACCCCAGACAAAAAGGCACAAATCAACAAAATTATTCAGGACTTGAAAGAGCAAACTAACGAAGAATAACCTACTGTTTTCAGATTTACGGATCCAGCTTCGGACACACTTCCCTGAACATTCAGACTGTTGAACTCTCCGACTCCAGACTCATGAGGTTTGACATATTTGGTGGGTTCATAATGTGTGTCATCAAGTGCTCGTTTAGGACCATTTCCTCTGTGGCCTGCCGAAGGAAACAAAGAATAGGCCGAATGAATGACAGAACCAAGCAATGCATAGATGACAAATGACAAAGGCTGCCATCCATCGTAGACGATGATGGCATAATTAATTTTGCTAGCGCTATTTTTAGTAAGGATTAACTGCGCTACTTTTTATCTTCACTCTCTCGTCTCGTGCCGCCCGACCCCAGTGGCAAGTCAAGGACAAGATGACATGGCCGCGACTACGAGATGCAGCGGACTCCACATCAAGCACCCGTGAAAAAGACGGCGGAGTCCGGAGTCAAACTTACACCACCTGATCACGAGGCCGACGACTTAACCACCTTGCCACGGAATTCCCAAATGACAACACAACAATATATCCGGCAGAACAGATGGACTCTTCAGAAGTGTGGGCAGGTCACCCTATAACCAGTGAGGTCATTGGGGCACTCATGAAGACACCCCCACCTTTCAGTCAACGGCCGCTACCTGTGGCTCCTCTGGTCGGAGATTGATCCATTCTTTTATGTTTTCCTCCCAACTCTTTTTGTGACAACCTCTTTGTTGTTCGCCTTGCACCTTTCCATGCAGGATCGTATTTGCAAGACCGTTTGATCTCGATATGTGCCTGTATCAAGCGAGTTTCCATCTTTTGATCATTGCCAGGAGGTCTTCAAAAGGCCCTATTGCTGTTGTAATTCTTTCTCATATTTCCTCATTGGTAACTTGGTCTTTGTATGTGTCGTTTAGAAGTCATCGGAAACATCTCACCTCCAATGCCTGTATCCTCCGCTACAGGTCAGCTGTAATTATCCATGTCTCACAAGTATAGAGGAATATTGACAGGACCAATGTACACAATCTGATCTTCGTGCATATTTCTAACCGTTTGTCTTGCCAGATTTTGTTAAGCCGTGCAGGTGTGCCGGTCCTCAGCAACTCATTTTTGTTGTCAGAATCAACTAGTGCAGAGTGACGATGTGGGCTAGTGGTTAGGTGACATGCTCCCCACCACAACACCGGCCGTTACACCGGGGAAGCAAACCCTTAGAAAATGCAGGAGGAAGCAGACCCTTACATAAAATGCATGCCGAAGTCGGATGCACTGGGCCGACAGACGCAAAATAAAAACTTAGTGCAACGCACACCATCTTCGTGGAATAGAGAAATTAGGCAACCACAAAATACACAACTAGTACAGAGTTATCAAGTGTTTCATAGTTGGTTGGTTATTGATCAGCAGTCTGTGAGCTCCTGCCCTTTGGCCCAATGCCATATAATGGTATCTACAAGTGTTTGTGAGCTTCTGTCTAGTTCCATACAACCCCTGTTATCAGAAATCAGAGCAGAACTGGGAAAACTCCAGAGATTCTCAACAATAGTTCTCCAATGGCGACCCTCCCAGTGCTGAATATCAGGAAACAAGAGAGCTGACACTGGCAGTAAAAGGCACAATTTAATCATCTAGTACCACGCAGAGAGATCAAGAACATCATCAGAAATCAGTACATACACCAAGAAGACATGAACATAAGCGGTAGACCAGATCCAATTCATCAACTCAAAAGAAACCCAACAAACTACCTTATTTTGCCAGAGAACTGGTCACTGCAGACTACTAGAACATCTATACCGACTGAAGATCTCACACATCAATGAGTGCCCATGTGGAACAGCGAGCCAGAATCCTGAACACATTCTACAGGAATGCCCACTCTATAGGGAAATGAGATGCCAGATCTGGCCAGAGGGTGCGGAGCTGAGACAAAAGCTGTGGGGCAGCCATTCTAACATGGTGAAGACTACAGACTTCATCATGGCGACTGGCCTACGGATATAGCATGACCAAAGATCCTGAATGTAAAGAAAAAAAAAGAAGTTTAATTTATCTGGCCTCCGAGGAAGACGCTCATTCCTAACGCTGTCCAACACAGGACACTGAAAAAGATTGCGTCTCAACTGTTTCGTAGGGATGTGTGCAGTAACACTCTGTAGTCTGTTGAGGCTGGATTCTGTTCAAGTGACTGCTAAGATATTGTTTCAAATGTCGCTGTCCAGTTCTTCACTGTTGTCTTCGACACACTTTTGTCACCATACACTGCCTGCATTCTGCGATGAATGTCAACTGGTCGACTTCCTTCAGCTGTTAGAAACCGAATCACCGCTCGCTGATCAACTCTGGACGGATTCCGTGTTACAACTGCCACGTTTTCAGCGGTCTGCTGAGGAAACTATGAGTCGGAGGATAATGAAATTTTGCAAACTTGACGGTTGGTATGTGCTGTTTACACCATAAGTGACATCATCATGCGCATCATATGTATGTTCACTGGGTACAGTTAGGTTCAGTTTCACTTGAACACGCCTCGTATAATTGTGCAATAATACACAGTTCACTGATTGTAATCAATACTATTTACAACGACAATTTCTTAATAATGTTACATAGTAACTGCAAAGAAGACTAACGATACAGCACTCAAGGAGACACAAACGCAAAGACAACTTATTGCAAGAATCAGAACTTGACAGTCATCCTTATTTGGGCACGTTGTGACAACAGGAAAGATAGCAAGAAAGAGAGACAGAGGAAGACAGAGAGAGAAGATGCTGGACAGCCTGAGAGAATGACATGGGCGAAAATCAACAACAGAGTTGGTAAACGGCACACATGATAGAAATGGATGGAGGTCGCCATCGCCAACCGGCAGGGAACCTTATGATTTTGAGTAATGCTACTAAAACCATGGCAAAATGAACAAATACAGCATTTTACATACTGAGACAAGGGAAGGCACAGCGCACAAGTGCAAGCTTTTATCACAGTCCAGTGTGTACAATTTACAACAAATGTTTATTTTAGTAAATAAAAACAGTTTCTTTTTATTTTTGTTCAAAAGACAATCTGCAAAATGCAGAATCCCTGACGACCTCCAACAGCACCCCAGACGACCTCTCCCAAAACCCTACCAGACGACCTCCCATGGAACCCCAGATAACCTCTCACAGAACCACAGATAAACTCTCACAGAAACCTAGGCTACCTCTCACAGAACCCCAAACGATCTCTCACAGAACCCCAAACAACCTCCCACAGAACCCAATACGACCTCTCACAAAACCCCAAACGACCTCCCACAGAACCCCAAACGACCTCTCACAAAATCCCAAACCTATAACATAACCTTTGGGTCCTGCAAAAGACAGTACAAAAATTCCTGGCATAGAATCTAAAATTCTTACTCTGGATTTCTAGTGCCTTTGAGTCCGTTGCAAATTTGGAAGGCACTCCAAACATTGGACCCCTAGCCTCTAGATTAACTTCAGTTTCATCTTGTGTTGACCGTATACATTCGTCTTCCTCCTGATAACAAAGTAAAGGATAATAAAGTAGTGTAGTATATATATAAATATGTATATATATATATATAAATATATATGAATCAAAACTCTTCAACTCCCTGTAGAGCATATGTCCTCAACAAATCTTCCTGTCGTGCGTCATTATTTCCAGCTCCGAGAGAGAGAGAGAAAGACAGAGAAAGATACAGCAAGACAAACAGACAGGCAGAGAGAGACAGAGCGAGAAAGAATTAGAGAAGAGAATGGCAGATAGAGAAAAAAGCAGACAGACAGACATACAGAAAGATGGGGAGAAAAGGAGAGACCGACAGACAGGGGGACGAGAGAGAGAGAGAGAGAGACAGAGAGAGAGAGAGAGAGAGAGAGAAAGAGAAAATCAGAGCCTGCCCGCAAACACACAAACTCTTTCTGCAGAACTTTAACAGAACCTCATGAAAGAAAAAATCTAGAATTATCCTGGGGTTCAGACCTGAACAAGAGATAGGCACTACAACATCTCAGTCACCCTGTTTTATGTTAACTACTTATCAATAATCCACTTCCACATGATATGATGAAAATCGACATACATACCTCACTATCATCAAAGCTTGGAGCTAGAACAGTGGCAAGGTTGTTAGGAACAGCGACGTCTTCGACGCTCTTCACCTTTCGCCCAATGTCTCCCTTATCCCCATCGGTAACAGAACAACCTTCTTGTGTTTCATCATCTTCTTTGGGCTGAGAATCCCTCTCCTTGGGTTCCTGCAGCTGCTATGATGTAACACAGAAATGGACCATATGAAAACCAATATCGGATGAAAAAATGGGTCAAATAATGAGTCAAATATTGGAAGACCTCGGAGTGGCAACAACCAAGTTTTTGGTTGTCTCTTTCCTTGTGGCATTGTTGTTTCACTTCTCCATGATGCAAGAGCTTCTTTCACCAAGTGTGAGATGGCTCTTCAGGGTACATCCCCACCTGGATCAGTGACTTCATGTCCAACATATGTAGAGGGTACATCTCCACCTGGACCAGTGACTTCAGGTCAAACATAGGTAGAGGGTACATCTCCACCTGGATCAGTGACTTTATGTCCAACATAGGTAAAGGGTACATCTCCCCCTGGACCAGTTACTTTATGTCCAACATATGTAAAGGATACATCTCCACCTGAATCAGTGACTTCATGTCCAACATAGGTAAAGGGTACATCTCCCCCTGGACCAGTGACTTCTTGTCCAACATAGGTAAAAGGTACATCTCCCCTGGACCAGTGACTTCATGTCCAACATAGGTAAAGGGTACATCTCCCCCTGGATCAGTGACTTCATGTCCAACATATGTAAAGGGTACATCTCCCCCTGGATCAGTGACTTCAGGTCCAACATAGGTAAAGGATACATCTCCACCTGGACCAGTTACTTCATGTCCAACATAGGTAAAGGGTACATCTTCCCCTGGATCAGCGACTTCAGGTCCAACATAGGTAAAGGGTACAGGTAGTCCCATAGCAGAGACTGTCATCGGGGATGAAGTATTTTAGCCTTCATTGAACTAAGCCACAGCTTTGTGAGGTTTGGTGGTCAGTTCTCTTCCTCTCTGCCTTTTTTCTTCCCCAGCCGTCAGTCAGGTACCAATTTACAGCTGGCTCAACTGCAGGTCATGGTAGCTGTTAAACATACCTTTGAACGTCAGCTCTCCGTATTTACTCCTCCCGCAGTGTCCCATTCTCCTGTACAACTCTGAGTACTGGACACTACCACAGCGGGACCGGCAGCGTCTAGAGGCCTTCCACCGACGCATCCTAGGATCCACTGGCATGACATGATTTCCAACAGTGAAGTAGTTCAACGCACTCAACTTGCAGGCATTGTCTCAACATGTGATCGCAGGCGCCTCTCCCTCTTTGGTCACATTGCTCTCCTTAACCGGGAGATGCTCCGGCAGGTTGGGGGCGAGTTACAGGAAGAAGCCGTGCTCATCCTGGAGACGTCCTTGCAATACCTGGCTAAAACAGATCGCCAACCACCTCCCCGACAGAGCTGCAGGCCACGGCGATTAGAAGTGGTCATGAACATGGTCATTCAACACAACGAGCCCTGGTCACATAAGCTTGCTATTGATTGATTGTGGGGAGGAAGACACAAATCTGATCAGTAACAACATACTAATCGGACATGTTAGTCAGGGTCAGGCACAACATACTGATCGGACATGTTAGTCAGGGTCAGGCACAACATACTGATCAGACATGTTAGTCAGGGTCAGGCACAACATACTGATCAGACATGTTAGTCAGGGTCAGGCACAACATACTGATCAGACATGTAAGTCAGGGTAAGGCAAAATTATGCTGGCCAACACTCCCACGTAGTCGTCCCTGGAAAAAGACTGTTCTTCTTGGCAGTCTGGCTAATGAGGTGGGGGACGAACGTGATCCCCGTAGTAGTGAGCGACATGCAGATGAAGTCAATGATAGCACAACCGCCTGGAGGACCCTGGATGTGAGGAAAGCTACTGCAGCCCGCAACTAAACATCCTTTCAGGAAGCACAAAAGAGCAAACCTACTAATTATGGGCACCCAGAACAACAACCTTCAGCTGTGGTCAGCCAAATCTTCTTTTGGCATCCGCCAACTGTTCAAAGAGAATTTTTTGGGGGGATTCGACCATCTTCCATGAGACGAACATAACCAAGTCAGTGCAGTCTATGCTGCCTAAAGACTGTTTACAAGCTTGCATTTCTCTGCATTTTTCACTCTGTCCCTCCATGTAATTTCAAGAACGGATCACAAGATGAAATGTGTTAAGCCTTTACTCTTGTTTGGCATTATCTGGCCATGTTTCGCTACTATAAGTGAGAGTTTTGACAACACATGCATGTTTTCATCTTCACTAACTGACGCCATGTTTCTAGCCTGGTGAGGTCTACAAAAAAGACTTTGCGTTTCAGGTCTTACCAAGGCCCCCACAGCTTTTCGAGCGTGGTCGCTACCAAGTATATCTATGCTGTCATTCTCTGGCTCGTATTCTTTGTGGTGGTCTCTCAATTTCGTCCTCGTGGATCATGAGTCTACGTGCTGCCAAATTATAATTTTGCAAGCTCATCTGCTTTCTCATTTCCAAGGATCCCACAGTAGGTCGGAATCCATTGTAGGACTAGATTTGTTTTTTTGGGACATCAACCTGATGTTGTACTTTATTTCGTGTGAGAGTCTATCTTGTTTGTGGCTCGTGATGGTTTGGAGTACGGTCCTGGAGTCTATCTTGTTTGTGGCTCGTGATGGTTTGGAGTACGGTCCTGGAGTCTATCTTGTTTGTGGCTCGTGATGGTTTGGAGTACGGTCCTGGAGTCTATCTTGTTTGTGGCTCGTGATGGCTTGGAGTACGGTCCTGGAGTCTATCTTGTTTGTGGCTTGTGATGGTTTGGAGTACGGTCCTGGAGTCTATCTTGTTTGTGGCTCGTGATGGCTTGGAGTACGGTCCTGGAGTCTATCTTGTTTGTGGCTTGTGATGGCTTGGAGTATGCTGCTGGAGTATATCTTGTTTGTGGCTTGTGATGGTTTGGAGTATGCTGCTGGAGTCTATCTTGTTTGTGGCTTGTGATGGTTTGGAGTATGCTGCTGGAGTATATCTTGTTTGTTGCTCGTGATGGCTTGGAGTATGCTGCTGGAGTATATCTTGTTTGTGGCTCGTGATTTTTTGGAGTATGCTGCTGGAGTATATCTTGTTTGTGGCTCGTGATGGCTTGGAGTATGCTGCTGGAGTATATCTTGTTTGTGGCTCGTGATGGCTTGGAGTATGCTGCTGGAGTATATCTTGTTTGTGGCTCGTGATGGCTTGGAGTATGCTGCTGGAGTATATCTTGTTTGTGGCTCGTGATGGCTTGGAGTATGCTGCTGGAGTATATCTTGTTTGTGGCTCGTGATGGCTTGGAGTATGCTGCTGGAGTATATCTTGTTTGTGGCTCGTGATGGCTTGGAGTATGCTGCTGGAGTATATCTTGTCTGGGACCTATGAAGGCTTGGAGTACGCTCCTGAAGTCTATCTTGTTTGTGGCTCGTGATAGCTTGGAGTACGGTCCTGGAGTCTATCTTGTTTGTGGCTTGTGATGGCTTAGAGTATGCTGCTGTAGTCTATCTTGTCTGGGACCTATGAAGGCTTGGAGTACGCTCCTGAAGTCCATCTTGTTTGGGGCTTGTGATGACTTGGGGTACACTCCTGGAGTCTGGTATAATGACTGTTTTCCTTGTAGTTGTGTTTTGGCTGATAAGAATCCTCATTGCTGCATGAACACCTGTTGCTTCAGCTCTGAAACTGTTATGGGTCTCTCCTGCTGGTATGGAGTGGATGATGTAGCTTCCACTGCCTCTCCTTTGTTGATTCAGAGAGGTCTACCTGAACACATGCATTGTAAACTGTGGCCTTGGTTTCTGGTTCTCCCAATCACATTTTGTGAGACAATATGGCATGGCTTGACCTGGTTTGGCTTGCCTTGACCTGGTTTGGCTTGGCTTGACCTAGTTTGGCTTGACTTGGCTTCGTTTGTTCTCAATTTCCCGCTACCAAACCCTGAAAGGGCTTAAGTAGCAGAATAAAGTCCAGAGAACGGAATGCGTTGTGTCGTAGTTTACAGCTTGGCTGCGATATTTCTTCTTCTTCTTACGCTGTCAGACGTCAACTTGAATTTGTTAGAAGAAACCGGCTGTCATTCTGAGGCTATCGACACTGCCATAGAGCTTGTCTAGTGTTGACACTGGTGCTTTCTCTGGTCCTCATATGTTGGGCAATTTTGCAGCAGATGTTCAGGGGTCATTTTCCCTGTACCACATGTGCATTCGTCAGTGCCACCTATCTTCAGTTTATTGAATAGATGGTACCTCAGTCTGCTGTGGCCTGTGTGGAGTCTGAAGACCACGACCTGCTCTCTTCTGTTCAACTGGTAATAAGCATCATTTTTTGTGTAGCCAGTATGCTCCGTTTCCCATTTAGCCATGTATCTGTCCATAATAAACCTTTTGGACTCTTCGTAGGTCACACTGGAATCTGATTGTGGTAATCTTGCACCTTCTTTTACCAGTATGTCTGCCTCCTCGTTGCATTGAATGTTACAATGGAATAGAACCCACTGTACCATTACTCTTTTTGGTGCGGACTGCTGGCATAGTTGACAGAGTACTGTTCTCAAATCATTAAGTTCTGTATTTTTCTGGCAGCTGCGATATTCGATCTGCTCTGCTGCAGCCTGTTATCCAGGATC
Organism: Ariolimax columbianus; assembly: GCA_036924085.1. Taxonomy (NCBI): domain Eukaryota; kingdom Metazoa; phylum Mollusca; class Gastropoda; order Stylommatophora; family Arionidae; genus Ariolimax; species Ariolimax columbianus. The sequence continues at coordinate 5,429,433 of JAVGWX010000025.1, read as the reverse complement.
ACCGCGTAGAGGTGTAGAGGGGTCTTGGCAGCTCTGGTTTGCTGGCCCTGACGATAGCAGTCAGCTATTGGTTGCTGACCGCTGCAGCTCATGCACTGCTCAACATCTTGATCCCGTGAGACAATATACACACATATATCCAGATTGTCAAATGTTTTACAGTATACTAAGTCCGCAGCACACCCTATCCAACAAAAAATTAAATATGTTTGGTGGAGAGCCCGATCAACAACATTATCACTGCCCACGGGATTAATGTCACCTTGCAATGGATCCCTGGACATTGTGAGCTACCAGGAAATGAGATGGCCGACAAATTGGCAAAAACAGGAGCCTCCAAACAAAAAACCTTGTAGTAACCACACAGTAAAACAAATTATTAAGAATAATACCAGGGAAATCTGGATTAACTGGTTGGGGAAGTGTATTTAGCTAAATTTCACAGACAAAAAAGTAATGAGGATATAAATAAACTACATAGAAGATATTAGTCTCATTTTTCAGTTCCGAATAGGGCATAGCAGAGACAATAGCCACTTGAACCGCATCGGGATCAAGACGCTGAGCAGCCCATGAGCTGCAGTGGTCAGCGACCCAGAGCTGACTGCTAGCGTCAGGGCCAGCGAACCATAGCTGCCAAGACCCTTCTACACCTCCACGCGGTGATCCTGGATAACAGGCTGCAGCAGGGCAGACTGGCTAAGGAGAAGGGATCAAAGAGGGAATGCTAGCCCGGTACTCAAAAAATGCTTGCTGAAGTCGGATGTGTTGGACTGAAAGGTGCAAATATCGCAGTCGAGCTGTAAACTAGGACACAACGCATTCCGTTCTCTGGACTACATTCTGCTACTCAAGCCCTTTCAGGGTTTGGTAGTGGGAGATTGAGAACGAACGAAGAAGAAGAAGAACCGCATCAATCCTCAGCACATGCCCTTGTGCAGACATTGCTCTCATCATCATGAAACAGTTCAACATCTACTCATTGAGTGCAAGGTGCTTTTAGATATGAGAAAAAAATTCTTACAAGCACTGCCGACAATTGCCTACACACTGTACGGAGCAGTGAAACAACTGAAGAAGACTTGTATCTATACAAGAATGGCATTGGGCTGTCAAGAGCAGGCTTGCTCAGCAGATACAGGATAACAACAACAACAGTATACTGACAAACCTTCACATTATCACCCAACTTCAAATCTCCAAGGACTCTGCTTAGTTCAGTGGTGATGGAATTATCTTCATCAACATTGCATGATTTTACTCCAGCAATTAAATCATCAACAGACACATCGTTCTTCTCATGTTTTGTTTGCTCCCATGTAGTTTCTGATAGGACCCCCATTGCTTGCTCTGTCTTCAAACTTGTCTTGAGGCTAATATTATCTGGAAACAAAGTTCAAACCTGTAGATCAGTACTGAAGGTTAAAAGTCAATAAAAACACATACAGGTAATGAATGACTCAGTGACCGCACCATATTGACCAATTCTTGTTTGATCTACATTATTTCATAACTGGCATACCATGTCTCACACTTTCCTGGTAAATCATGTTACACCCTCCTAGTTTCCTAATTTGTTTAATTATGTCACAAACATTTAGACTTGCCTATTTACACCAGTTGTCTTGTAAATCCATGAAATTGCCACAAAGCACTGATAGTGTTCCTAACCAGATCAGCATATCTGTTAGTTTCCACTATAAACGTATTTATAACATTTACATAAACAAACTAAACAGACCAACAACAAAAATATGTTGCAATAACGTAACTCCGTCACAATCAATAATGGAAAAACCTTCCAAATCCATGATAAAGAGAAGATTGTTTTAAAATTGTGGTCAATCTAGCCATCTTGTTGTTTTCAAGACGGGAGGAAGTGACCTCGTTTTCGATTCAGTCGTTTCTATAGCAAAAACCGGTATTAACACGACGAATACATCAGTGAGCATACAGAGAAAATGCCCCAGGCAAATTTTTTCGCCAATGGTTCAGCAATAAAAGTTAAATTGCTCATTTTATATTATGCCTTGTTTTGTTGTTGTGACTTGCTAGTTGATTCTGTTAATTTTTTATCCCGGATGACGGAATTGTGACCGTAATGTAGGCATCGTTATGTTTTTGTCACGATGCGGTCACTGAGACATTACGTTTGTGTTTTTATCGAATATTTTCTAGAAATAAAAAACATGGAACATATTTAAACTTTCTGAAGGATCTTACCCTCTGAAACTCATGGCACCACCCTTCCCAATATTAACATTGGCTTTCGATTTTTCTTCTCGTTTGCCTTGCTTCTTAAGGCGAATTGTGTTGTATTGTGTTTTGCACCTTATGGCCCAGGGAATCTGACCTCAGTGCTCATTTCTTTCGCTTTCCGTAGGGCCACTACCATGCTGAATCAGAATATTTGAAAGTTTGAGTTCTGAGTCATGCCATTAACCACTTTGCTACCTCCACAAATAATACCATATACATCATCTTTTTGCTCCACACATGGCATCAGGTAACCACTGCAGTGGGGCCTCGTGAAAAAAACTAACTTCAACAGTGGTAGTTTCTCTCAAGATGAGGTTGCCTTCCCCATGCACAACCTTCTTATCTTCTTCCGTATTAGTCCTGAAAAGAATGTTGGGGCGTTGTGTCATAGTTTACAGCGATGGTAAGATATCTGTGTCATTAAACACCTATCACATCAGATTTCAGCAAGGCCTTTTCTAACCAGGTTTGCCTTTAAACTCTTAGTCAGGCTGCATGGGTGCAGTCTGTTTCAAGGTCTGCCACTTTAAGGCAGAATAGGGTCTTGGTCAGTTGTGAGTCACTGACCCTGATGCAAGCAGCCAGCTATGAGTCATTGGCTGCTGTCAGTTGATTCACTGCTGCACCACCACCCCTCTCCCCCTATTTCTGTGTCAGGCGTATATTGAATCTCCATCCATCAAATGTGAATTATTGCAAATACTTAAAAACAGGCTTACTTTAAAAGTAATAAAAGGGACAAACTGCACTAGAGTTGTGGTGGTATCTGGGCTTTATATTTTGGAGCGAAAAGGTGAACTGGATGATGAATTATTTTTGCCATAGCCAGGTTCCTTATTCGAAATCCCAAACTCACTACCTCAGTCCACATTAGTTCTACATAAAACTACAAGACTTTCTCTCTCTCACACTACTACAGTCCACATTAGTTCTACATAAAACTACAAGACTTTCTCTCTCTCACACACACTACGTCAGTCCACATTAGTTCTACATAAAACTACAAGACTTTCTCTCTCTCACACACACACTACCTCAGTAGTTCTACATAAAACTACAAGACTTTCTCTCTCTCACACACACCACCACAGTCCACATTAGTTCTACATAAAACTACAAGACTTTCTCTCTCTCACACACTACCACAGTCCACATTAGTTCTACATAAAACTACAAGACTTTCTCTCTTTCACACACACTACCACAGTCCACATTAGTTCTACATAAAACTACAAGACTTTCTCTCTCTCTCACACACACACTACCTCAGTAGTTCTACATAAAACTACAAGACTTTCTCTCTCTCTCTCTCACACTTCCACATTAGTTCTACATAAAACTACAAGACTTTCTCTCTCTCTCTCACACTACCACATTAGTTCTACATAAAACTACAAGACTTTCTCTCTCTCTCTCACACTACCACAGTCCACATTAGTTCTACATAAAACTACAAGACTTTCTCTCTCTCACACTACTACAGTCCACATTAGTTATATATAAAACTACAAGACTTTCTCTCTCTCACACACACTACTACAGTCCACATTAGTTCTACATAAAACTACAAGACTTTCTCTCTCTCACACTACTACAGTCCACATTAGTTATATATAAAACTACAAGACTTTCTCTCTCACACACTACTACAGTCCACATTAGTTATATATAAAACTACAAGACTTTCTCTCTCTCACACACACTACCACAGTCCACATTAGTTCTACATAAAACTACAAGACTTTCTCTCTCTCACACACACCACCACAGTCCACATTAGTTCTATATAAAACTACAAGACTTTCTCTCTCTCACACACACTACCACAGTCCACATTAGTTCTACATAAAACTACAAGACTTTCTCTCTCTCACACACACCACCACAGTCCACATTAGTTCTATATAAAACTACAAGACTTTCTCTCTCACACACACACACCACCACAGTCCACATTAGTTCTACATAAAACTACAAGATTTTCTCTCTCTCACACTACTACAGTCCACATTAGTTCTACATAAAACTACAAGACTTTCTCTCTCTCACACACACTACCACAGTCCACATTAGTTCTACATAAAACTACAAGACTTTCTCTCTCTCACACACACCACCACAGTCCACATTAGTTCTACATAAAACTACAAGACTTTCTCTCTCTCACACACTACAGTCCACATTAGTTCTATATAACACTACAAGACTTTCTCTCTCTCCCACTACTAGTCCACATTAGTTCTATATAAAACTACAAGACTTTCTCTCTCTCACACACACACCACCTCAGTCCACATTAGTTCTACATAAAACTACAAGACTTCTCTCTCAAACACACACTACTACAGTCCACATTAGTTCTACATAAAACTACAAGACTTCTCTCTCAAACACACACTACTACAGTCCACATTAGTTCTACATAAAACTACAAGACTTTCTCTCTCTCACACACACTACTACAGTCCACATTAGTTCTACATAAAACTACAAGACTTTCTCTCTCTCACACTACTATAGTCCACATTAGTTCTAAATAAAACTACAAGACTTTCTCTCTCTCACACTACTACAGTCCACATTAGTTCTACATAAAACTACAAGACTTTCTCTCTCTCACACTACTACAGTCCACATTAGTTCTACATAAAACTACAAGACTTTCTCTCTCTCACACTAGTACAGTCCACATTAGTTCTACATAAAACTACAAGACTTTCTCTCTCTCTCAAACTACTACAGTCCACATTAGTTGTACATAAAACTACAAGACTTTCTCTCTCTCACACTACTACAGTCCACATTAGTTCTACATAAAACTACAAGACTTTCTCTCTCTCACACTACTACAGTCCACATTAGTTCTACATAAAACTACAAGACTTTCTCTCTCTCACACACACCACCTCAGTCCACATTAGTTCTACATAAAACTACAAGACTTTCTCTCTCTCACACACACCACCTCAGTCCACATTAGTTCTACATAAAACTACAAGACTTTCTCTCTCTCACACACACACCACCACAGTCCACATTAGTTCTACATAAAACTACAAGACTTTCTCTCTCTCACACACACCACCACAGTCCACATTAGTTCTACATAAAACTACAAGACTTTCTCTCTCTCACACTACTACAGTCCACATTAGTTCTACATAAAACTACAAGACTTTCTCTCTCTCACACTACTACAGTGCACATTAGTTCTACATAAAACTACAAGACTTTCTCAAACACACACTACTACAGTCCACATTAGTTCTACATAAAACTACAAGACTTTCTCTCTCTCACACACACCACCACAGTCCACATTAGTTCTACATAAAACTACAAGACTTTCTCTCTCTCACACACACCACCACAGTCCACATTAGTTCTACATAAAACTACAAGACTTTCTCTCTCTCACACACACACCACCACAGTCCACATTAGTTCTACATAAAACTACAAGACTTTCTCTCTCTCACACACACCACCACAGTCCACATTAGTTCTACATAAAACTACAAGACTTTCTCTCTCTCACACACACACCACCACAGTCCACATTAGTTCTACATAAAACTACAAGACTTTCTCTCTCTCACACTACTACAGTCCACATTAGTTCTACATAAAACTACAAGACTTTCTCTCTCTCTCACACTACTACAGTCCACATTAGTTCTACATAAAACTACAAGACTTTCTCTCTCTCTCACACACACACCACCACAGTCCACATTAGTTCTACATAAAACTACAAGACTTTCTCTGTCTCACACTACTACAGTCCACATTAGTTTTACATAAAACTACAAGACTTTCTCTCTCACACACACTACTACAGTCCACATTAGTTCTACATAAAACTACAAGACTTTCTCTCTCCCACACACACTACCACAGTCCCCATTAGTTCTACATAAAACTACAAGACTTTCTCTCTCTCACACACACTACCACAGTCCACATTAGTTCTACATAAAACTACAAGACTTTCTCTCTCTCACACACACTGCTACAGTTCACATGTTCTACATAAAAATGTAAGACTTTCTCTCACACGCACATTTTCAATTCATAGTAACCAACAGGAAACTGTTTGTTAGACATTGGAATCAAAGAATGAAACATTTTCAGTCACTCCCGGTTGTCAGTTCAAACTGCAGCCCTCTTAAGGGCAAACAATTTTTTCTAATGTCTCACAAGCCATATTTCCTAATATGGCTTGGCTTCGTTCGTTCTCAATCTCCCACTACCAAACCCTGACACGGGCCTAAGTAGCAGAATGTTGTCCAGAGAACGTAATGTTGTGTTGTAGTTTACAGTTTGACTGCGATATTTGCAGCTAACAGTCAGCTATGGGTCGTTGACCGCTGCAGCTCATGCGCTGCTCAGCATCTTGATCCAATGTCCTGATATAACCAAAATGCTCTGTCTGTTGATGAAGTTCGTGTACGTTCACCAGAAGAATGTTGTTTGCGAATGCCCACAATGAGTAGGTTTACTCTTTTGTGCACCCTGAAAAGGACGTTAAATAGAGGCTTGCAGTAGCTTTCTTCCCATTCCCAGCGTGATGATGAAGGTGGACTGGGGTCCTCCAGGCGGTTGTGCCAAGCTTGGCTTCATCTGCGTGTCACTCACTACTGCGGGGATCTCATGTCGACTCCTCACCCCGTTAGCCAGGCTGTCATGAAAACAGCCCGTTTCCATGGAGGTCTACGAGGAAGTCGAGGTGAGGTCTTGTCCAGTATGTTTTGACTGACCCTAACTAACATGTCTGATCAGTATATTTTAAATGACCATACGCTAGTCTTCCTCCCTACCTGTTTGTTAGACATTCAACTTTGAAAATGATTGGAATCATAGAAATAAAAAATTATGTCACTCTCGCCTGCAGCTGTTTAAATGGCCAACTCAAGTTAACTTCTTTATACTGGTTTAGAAGACTCTGCAGAGTCTGTTACTGTATACAGTCAGTTTCATTTACATTATCGCTAAAAGCTATGCGCATCCAATGTATTCTTAAATGCATTAACTTCCCTGCCTCTACTACCTCCCCTGGCAATGCATTCCAAGCATTCACCACTCTCTGACTAAAAAAATATTTCCTAATATCTAATCTGGATATCTCTTTAGTCAGCTTGTAGCTATGTCCTCTTGTTATTGTGGGTAGCTGTATTTTTAAAAAATTGTTATAGTCTAAGTTATCCATTCCTCTGATCATCTTATAAATAATAAAACTGTATTTGTGTATTAGTGTATTAAGTCACCACAAATTCTTCTCTCTTCTAGACACACACTGTAGGCCGATTTTTTTTAGTCTTTCCGCATAACTGTAATTCTGGAATCCCACTATCAGCTTTGTCGCTCTTCTTTGTACCCTTTCCAGCATGTTTATATCCCCTCTATGATAAGGCTCGCACATCTGTACGTTACACAGTACTCCAATCTAGGTAGGTCTAAAACGAGTCGAATGCTTTATTATTCTGATTCAGTTTGACTATCACTGCCTTGCTCCTATGTTTAAAAGTTCTATGTTTTAATATTTAATGTCTCACTATCCCTAATATAACCAAAATGATCTGTATATTGATGAAGTTAGCGTACGTTCACCACCAGAATGTTAAAACCGTAACAAAAACGGGCAAGCGCACTCGGAAACTTCGCCATTGATTGACAACATTGACTTAAAGTTAAAGTTTAAGTAGGTCGACAAGGAAGGAGCCCCCGACTTTACTTACCAAAATGTCCGTTACAGTCCAATTTTCTCGACATTGGATCGGATTTGTTATTATTATCAACATCTCTGCTTCCCCCCGCGTTCGTTTGTGTCATCGTCTATTTTGAAGGACTCAAAAAATGATCCAGATTAAGTTTCAAAACAAATTGAGCGGACACCAATCCCCTTCTCTTCTAGCCTTCTGCTAAAACTGGTGTCTTACGTCACAAGACGGAAGTAGTTTTGGTTCAGTTCTGCCAGATGGAAACTGAAACAAAATATCAAAAACCATCTTCCCAAAACAATGAAAGTCAAGAACGGGATCAAGATGCTGAGCAGCGCATGAGCTGTAGTGGTCAGCGACCCATAGCTGACTGCTAGCGTCAGGGCCAGCAAACTAGAGCTGCCAAGACCCTTCTACACCTCCACGCGGTGATCCTGGATAACAGGGCAGACTGGCTAAGGAGAAGGGATCGAAGAGGGAATGCTAACCCGGTACTCAAAAAATGAGAGAACAATTAAGGCTTATCCCAACATAGCCAAAAAATAATACAAGAATCAAAACCTTTCAACAGTCTTCTTAACCTTTATCATCCATTTCGGCTCTATCTACGTCTCCATGATGCCATCATACTTAACTTCGCTATACTGGTGTAGAAGGCTCAACAGAATCTGTATTAACCTAACGTCTTTATAAACTGGTGTAGAAGGCTCAACAGAATCTGTATTAACCTAACGTCTTTATAAACTGGTTTAGAAGAATCTGCAGTCTGTATGCAACCAGTTTCATTTTAATGTCCCTGCTATAAAAGATGTGCGTATACAATCTATTATTAAATGCATTAATTGTCCGCATCTCCACTACTTCCTGTGGCAATGCATTCCAAGCATTCACCACTCTCTGACTAAAAAATATTTCCTAATATCTAATCTAAACCTTTCGTTAGTTAATTTGTAGATGTGCCCTCTTGTTCAGGTAAGTGGTTGTATTTTGACAAACTAGTTATAGTCTAATTATTCTTACTAGATCACTGAATGATCCGTCCTTCAGCTGCTGTTACACCACTTTCTTCTTCTTCCTCCTCCTCTTTTTCTTATTCATCATCGTTCCTTCTCAAACCCCCACTACCTACCTCTGAAAATAGCTTTACAAGTAGTAGGATGTAGTCCGGAGAACAAAATGCGTTTTTGTTATAATTTACAGTTTGACTGCGATATTTGCACATTTAAGTTTAACACATCCAACTTCAGTAGGCATTTTTGAGTACTGGTTTAGTCTTTCCTTTCCGATCCCTTCTCCTTAGCCAATCTGCCCTGTTACAGTCCGTTATCCAGGATCACCACGTGGAGGTAGAGAAGGGTCTTGCCAGCTCTGAGTCGCTAGACCTGGCGCCATGCACTGCTCAGCATCTTAACTTAACTAAACTATTTAATTCTATTTTTGAATGCATTAACTGACTGTGCTTCCACTACATCCTGCTGCAATGCATTTCAAGAATTCACCACTCTCTGGCTGAAAAAATATATCCTAATATCTAATCTAGAAATGTCTTTAAACAATTTGTAGTTGTGTCCTCTTGTTCTTGTAGCCGGTTGTACATTGAAAAAACTTGGTATAGTCTAATTTATCCTTTCCATTTAGTTTTTTTAAACTTGTGTTAAGTCACCTCAAATTCTTCTTTGTTCTAGACATTGAAGACCAGTTTATATTTAGTCTTTCCTCATAACTATTATTCGGACACCACGCGAATATTTGTGTATCTCTTCTTTAAACCCGGCCTTTGTGTGTCTCAACTTCTTTTCCATTGGTCTTTATCCAGTGGATAATGAGTCACCCGTTTAAAAAAAAGACAGATCCCGTCACGCCAATGTGGCAAGTAAGAAAGGCCCATATTATTTTGTAACCCAAGGCATTTAGTGGATAATATGGTCAGCATCACGCCGGCTGCCTTTACTTCCCGGACTGAACCGGTACGCATTTAAGGCTGGGTCGACCCCGGAGCGATTGCGGTCTGAAAAAATATTTCCGCTTCAACTGGGGAATGAACCAAGAACCACTCAGATGCGAAGCCATCGCGATAACCACTGCGCTACGCTCATGTGGCAGTGAAAGTTATTGCGGGGTGCAATCGAGTCAGTCAGACCAGCGCTTAGGGGACGGCGTGGCCTAGTGGTTAAGTGGCACGGCTCACACCCCGAAGGTGCTGGGTTCGATCCCCACCACAGCACCGGCCGTTACCCCGGGGAAGCAAACCCTTAGAAAATGCAGGAGGAAGCAGATCCTTACATAAAATGCATGCTGAAGTCGGATTCACTGGGCCGACAGGCGCAAAATAAAAACCACAGTGCAACGCACACCTCCTTGGGTATTAGAGAAATAGGGCGTAGCGCTTTTGTCTCTGGGGTACTATATTAATTTCGCTGTGCTCGCAGAGTCTGTATACAACTAGTTTATTGCACTCCACCTAAACTTAAAATAATTGTGCATCCAATTTATTTTTGAATGCATTAATTGACTATGCTTCCATTATATCACATGACAATGCATTACAAGCATTCGCCACCTACTGATTAAAAAAAAACTGTCTCCTGATATCTAATCTGGACCATGCATTTTAAGTGGGGCAACCTATGGCTGTGAAACATGGACGTTTCTGTTCAGTTCCGGTGCCATCTTTGCATCGAAGGTCGGCTGAATGAATCTCCAGTGTACTCTATCTCTTGCCATAATTGTACAATCTGAGAGGCTTTGTCCAGTCCATCTCCTAATGTTATCCACCCACTTAAAACGTTGTCTGCCTCTTGAACGACCGCCTCCCACCCTACCCTCCAGTATGATCTTCAACAAGTTATATGTTCTTGTTATATGATCAAAATAACGTAACTGTCTAACCTTGATTTCGGTCATTAATTCTCTTTTCACCCCCAACTTTTCCAATACCTCCAAATTTATTTTCTTCTCTTTCCAATAAATGCGACGCAATCTTCTATATACCCATTTTTCGAAGACTTCAATACTCTTTTCCAACTTGTTATTCATTGTCCATGTTTCTGAGCCATAAAGCAGTGACGAGTATACATAACATCTGACAATTCTCATTTTCAATGAAGGTTTACAAAAGCGATAAGAACGAAGATCGGTACATTCGAGACACAATGCTACAGAAGAGTCATGAACATCCCGCGGACAAAGAAAGAAGCAAACAAATCCATTCAGTAAGAGCTGAATGTTGAGGATAATTGGCTCATAAATGATGTAATGACCCGAAAACTGAGGTTTTTTTTTGAACACGTTAATGAAATAACGGGAAAGAGTGGTTATGGAGGGCATGGTCACTGGAAAGCGAGACAGGGGCCGACCGAGAAGACGATAGGCTCGGGACATCAAGGCGACGCTGGATTGGAGCCATGTGAATCGAATCTATTCTTAAATGCATTAACTGACTCTGCATTCACTACTTCCTCTGGCAATGCATTCCAAGCATTCATCACTCTTTGACTAAAAAAATATTTCTTATATCTAATCTGGACCTCTCTTTAGTTAATTTGTAGCTATGCCCTCTGTAGGTGGTTGTATTTTGAAAAGCTTGTTATAGTCTAATTTATCCGTTCCTTTGATTATCTTATGGCTTGTCTTGGCTTCGTTCGTTCTCAATCTCTCGCTACCAAACCCTGAAAGGGCTTAAGTAGTAGAATGTAGTCCAAAGAACAGAATGCGTTGTGTCGTAGTTTACAGCTTGACCGCGATATTTGCACCTTTCGATCCAATACATCCAACTTCAACAATCATTTTTTGAGTACCGAGTTAGCTTTCCCTCTTCGATCCCTTCTCCTTAGCCAGTCTGCCCTGCTGCAGCCTGTTATCCAGGACCACCGCGTGGAGGTGTAGAAGGGTCTTGGCAGCTCTGGTTCGCTGGCCCTGACGCTAGTAGTCAGCTATGGGTCGCTGACCACTGCAGCTTATGCGCTTCTCAGCGTCTTGATTCCCGATCGCCTTATGAACTTGTATTGTCACTTCGAATTCTTCTCTTTTCTAGCCGGTTTTTCCTCATTACTGACATACCGGAATCCCAATATCAGTTTTGTCGTTGTTTTTAAAATTCCTTTCCATCATGTTTATATCTCCTCTACGATAAGAACTCCACAGCTGTACACAGTTCTCCAATCTAGGTCTAACTAATGCCTTATACAGTTTGACTATCACTTCCTTGCTCCTATGCTTAATATTTCCTTTTATTGTACCTAACATTGTATTTGCCTTTTTCATTGCTACCTGGACTTGTATGATCTATTAAAATACCTTAGGTCCCTTTCCTTTTCTATCGTTCTAATATCGTCTTCCAAAGAGAGTAGGGTAAGTGATGTTTAGGGGCAGGTTTCTCCTGAAGCTTAATCCCTGGGTCCTGTTTCATTTCTTGCCCTAATTCAATTCGACGACTTTTAGGACTTGACTGTACGGGCTTTGTTGATTTACGGAAACTATGCCTGGATTCGAGTCTTGTGATCTGCTCCTGGTGCCCAAACACTGGGTGTCTGGGGTCATTCTCCTGCTTCTCTCGTTCAATATCAGCAGCCTCGCTTCTTCTGACGGCAGGTGGAGCTATGCAAATTATAGGGTATAACTTAGGGGGGGGGGGAGACATCATGAAACTAGTTAGTTAGTGTTCTTTCCACGTGCCGTTGAGCGTAGTGGGGAGATTAAGTAATCTATCCTGCGCCAAGTGCGTTGCGTTGGTCAGAGCCCAATCACTCTGTCATCTATCCACCTACCTCATGGTCGCCCCCTTGCCCTGTAGCCAGATCTACCAGCATTGTAAGCCATCAGTGGAAGATGATGAGGGTGCATTCTCATGAGATGACAAAACCAACTTATTCTCTGCCTGGAAATGTATTTGGCACAAGACGTAGTTCCGACCATACTTCGAATGTCGTCGTTCCGCATTCTATCTCTCCTGGTAACACTGATGACCTTACATAAAAACTTCATTTTACACGATGAAATTCTGCTCTCACACGCCCTGGACAGAGGCCATGTTTGTCACTGGTAGCACAGAGTCGGTATAAATATATACTGTTTATCAGCTGTTGTTTTGTTGCCAAACTAATGCTCGGGTGTCTAATTTGTTGAGACATCAGATGCTTTTTGATATCTAGTCTCAATTTCCCTGTCGATCCTACCGTCTGCCGAAATAATACTGCCCAAATACTTGAACTCATGGACCTGTTAAAGAGAAATATCATTTACACTTATCTTGAGTGGCCCAGGTGTTCAACTGATCATCATAGTTTCTGTTTTGTTCTCGCTAATTCGCATAAAAACGGACACCACTCTAACAGTAACAATAAGAACAATGCAGATTATTTATCAAAATTGATATTTAATGTAAATAGCTTAGATGTTGCAAGTGAACAACTCTCAAATGAAAAGAGTCGCGTATCGCTTAAAACCAAGGTATACCAAAAACAACAGATCGTCAATGATTTCTGGGAAAAACAACCACGTGACCAGAAACACGAGCACAGGTAGCCAATAGTTGTGCAGTATCTGGTTAGCCAATAGCTGACATCCGTTAAACATGGAATTGGTGATGAAGTCGATGACTTTAAAAACGATTTCAATTACTGTGTAAAACACGCTGTCTCCATTCTTTGTCATCCGAAAAAGCCAGGCAGCTAAACCAATCCCGGCAACCCCTTTGCAAAAGTCGAACCAGGAGTACGGTAGATCTGACTTTTGTTGCTTGTAAAAGATGTCCATGGTTAAGCTTAAGATGAGAGTAGAGAGATACACTGTGCACTGGTGCACTCAAAAGTTTCAATCTTTTGGCGTTGTCACATCTTCATGGAGTCTTGCTTTGGAGATCATTCACTCACACGGTTTTAAGCTGTGCACAAAAAGCTGGGAAAAAGATAATACATGACTTTCTTAAATCGGTGCGTACATTCCTTGGCCCCCTTATTGGGGTGTATTGTTGTATTTTAGGAATGCCCACAATGAGTAGGTTTACTCTTGGGTGCGCCCTGAAAAGGACGTTTAGTGGTCGGTTGCAGTAGCTTTCCTCACATCTCGAGCGTGCTGATCAAGGTGACCAGGGTCCTCCAGGAGGTTGTGCTATCCTTGGCTTCATCTGCGTGTTGCTCACTGCTACTACTATCACGTCCATCCCTTACCTCGTTAGCCAGGCTGTCATGAAAACAGCCCGTTTCCAGGGAGGGCTACGAGGAAGCCGAGGTGAGGGTCTTGGCCAGTATGTTTTTCCTGATCCTAACATCTGGCAAAGATGGCGCCGTAACTGGCTGCGAGTCTACATTTCTCTACTGTTTTGGATCATTATGGATGCCGCTAGACCACGGATTTGCCTGGAATTCACACTAGTCGACGACTTACACTTGTGTTCACGGATACGTGGAGTTGTTTTCCGTCTGGACTTGTTATTTCGTTCTTTTTTTGTGATTTCTTCCATCCGTTTATCCTGGTCTGGACGCCGGCTGAATGGCGCTACGCTTAAACTAGTTATACCTGTGTCGTATCTCACGGGTTAGTTCTGCCGGTTCACTTTCACGAATATGGCGTGTGGGAATTTTAGATGCTACTATGATGAACTGAATACAGCTGGGGAGAGAAGCCTGACTCACTCACACGCTGAGTGTTGTCCATACGACCTCTTGTGGTTATCGAAAAGGCACGACAAACTGCGTTAGATACCTTCCCACCTTTCTACCCTGCGGGTTACATGTTTACGGAAAGGCTTCGGTGGTAACCCTCAGGCAAAATCTGCATCCTATGCTATCTCCAGTCGTCTCGATGAATGTCTTGCCACTGGCAAAAGGTAGCTTAGGCTCTGTGATTGAGGTTGACAAAAGGCGCAGTTTCTTCCTCACTTTAATCCAAATCTCCGCGCAAGTCACCCATTTCAGCGAACACAGAAAGAGATACGACTGTCCACACGGCTGAACAAAGAGAGTGGTCTTTATCACTTGTGATGGACAAACTATCAACATGTCTGATCAGTATGTTTTGGTTGACCCTGACTAACATGTCTGATCAGTATGTTTTGGCTGACCCTGACTAACATGTCTGATCAGTATGTTTTTCCTGACTCTGACTAATATGTCTGATCAGTATGTTTTCCCTGACCCTGACTAACATGTCTGATCAGTATATTTTGCCTGACCCTGACTAACATGTCTGATCAGTATGTTTTGGCTGACCTTGACTAACATGTCTGATCAGTATGTTTTTCCTGACCCTAACATGTCTGATCAGTATGTTTTGGCTGACCCTGACTAACATGTCTGATCAGTATGTTTTGGCTGACCATGACTAACATGTCTGATCAGTATGTTATGCCTGACCCTGACCAACATGTCTGATCAGTATGTTTTGCCTGACCCTGACTAACATGTCTGATCAGTATGTTTTGCCTGACCCTGACCAACATGTCTGATCAGTATGTTTTGCCTGACCCTGACTAACATGTTTGATCAGTATGTTTTGCCTGACCCTGACTAACATGTCTGATCAGTATGTTTTGCCTGACCCTGACCAACATGTCTGATCAGTATGTTTTGCCTGACCCTGACCAACATGTCTGATCAGTATGTTTTGCCTGACCCTGACCAACATGTCTGATCAGTATGTTTTTCCTGACCCTAACATGTCTGATCAGTATGTTTTTCCTGACCCTGACTAACATGTCTGATCAGTATGTTTTGCCTGACCCTGACCAACATGTCTGATCAGTATGTTTTGCCTGACCCTGACTAACAGGTCTGATCAGTATGTTTTGTCTGACCCTGACTAACATGTCTGATCAGTATGTTTTTCCTGACCCTGACTAACATGTCTGATCAGTATGTTTTGCCTGACCCTGATTAACAGGTCTGATCAGTATGTTTTGTCTGACCCTGACTAACATGTCTGATCAGTATGTTTTTCCTGACCATGACTAACATGTCTGATCAGTATGTTTTTCCTGACCCTAACATGTCTGATCAGTATGTTTTGCCTGACCCTGACTAACATGTCTGATCAGTATGTTTTTCCTGACACTGACTAACATGTCTGATCAGTATGTTTTTCCTGACCCTGACTAACATGTCTGATCAGTATGTTTTTCCTGACCCTGACTAACATGTCTGATCAGTATGTTTTTCCTGACCCTAACATGTCTGATCAGTATGTTTTGCCTGACCCTGACTAACATGTCTGATCAGTATGTTTTGCCTGACCCTGACTAACATGTCTGATCTGTATGTTTTGCCTGACCCTGACTAACATTTCTGATCAGTATGTTTTGCCTGACCCTGACTAACATGTCTGATCAGTATGTTTTTCCTGACCCTAACATGTCTGATCAGTATGTTTTGCCTGACCCTGACTAACATGTCTGATCAGTATGTTTTTCCTGACACTGACTAACATGTCTGATCAGTATGTTTTGCCTGACCCTGACTAACATGTCTGATCAGTATGTTTTTCCTGACCCTGACTAACATGTCTGATCAGTATGTTTTTCCTGACCCTAACATGTCTGATCAGTATGTTTTGCCTGACCCTGACTAACATGTCTGATCAGTATGTTTTGCCTGACCCTGACTAACATGTCTGATCTGTATGTTTTGCCTGACCCTGACTAACATTTCTGATCAGTATGTTTTGCCTGACCCTGACTAACAGGTCTGATCAGTATGTTTTGCCTGACCCTGACTAACAGGTCTGATCAGTATGTTTTGTCTGACCCTGACTAACATGTCTGATCAGTATGTTTTTCCTGACCCTGACTAACATGTCTGATCAGTATGTTTTGCCTGACCCTGACTAACAGGTCTGATCAGTATGTTTTGTCTGACCCTGACTAACATGTCTGATCAGTATGTTTTTCCTGACCCTGACTAACATGTCTGATCAGTATGTTTTTCCTGACCCTAACATGTCTGATCAGTATGTTTTGCCTGACCCTGACTAACATGTCTGATCAGTATGTTTTTCCTGACACTGACTAACATGTCTGATCAGTATGTTTTGCCTGACCCTGACTAACATGTCTGATCAGTATGTTTTTCCTGACCCTGACTAACATGTCTGATCAGTATGTTTTTCCTGACCCTAACATGTCTGATCAGTATGTTTTGCCTGACCCTGACTAACATGTCTGATCAGTATGTTGTGCCTGACCCTGACTAACATGTCTGATCAGTATGTTTTGCCTGACCCTGACTAACATTTCTGATCAGTATGTTTTGCCTGACCCTGACTAACATTTCTGATCAGTATGTTTTGCCTGACCCTGACTAACAGGTCTGATCAGTATATTTAGCCTGACCACACGTTTAACTTCCTTCCTTTATTGAGGAATAAAAAGTAGGGTCAATTCTCCCTCGTGGAGATAATATAGGTAAAAGGTAAAGGAAGGTTTATAGCAGGCACGGTAGTCCGAGATGAAGTGGTAGAGACTTTATAATAGTAGGGAACAGCTTTTTTGTACCGTTAGGTTGTTGTTGTTGGTGTTGTTGTTGCCGCTGTTGTTGTAGATTGTGTTGTTGCTGATGTTTTTGTAGCTTCAATTGTTGTTGCTGTTTTGTTGATGCTGTTGTTTTTGCTATTGCTGTTACTTCAGCTGCTGCTGTTGTTATTGTTGACGTTGTTGTTGTAGTTGTTGTTGCTTCTTCTGCTGTTGTTGCTGCTTTTGTTGCTATTGTTGCTGCTGTTGTAGGGGTTGTTGTTGCTGCTGTTATAGTTGGTGTTGCTTTTGCTGCTGTTGCTGTTGTTGTTGTTGTTGTCGCTGCTGTTATTGTTGCCGCTGCTGTTGTTCTTCTTGATGTTGTTGCTGCTGTTGTTCTTGTTGTGTTTGTTGATGTTGCTGTTGCTGTTGTTGCTGTTGTTGTTGTTGTCGCTGCTGTTGTTGCTATTGTTGTTGCTGATGTTGCTGCTCTTGTTGTTGTTGTTGCTGTTGTTGTTGTCGCTGCTGTTGTTGCTATTGTTGTTCCTGATGTTGCTGCTGCTGTTGTTGTTGTTGCTGTTGTTGTTGCTGTTGCTGTTGTTGCTGTTGCTGTTGTTGTTGCTGTTGCTGCTGCTGTTGTTGTTGCTGATGCTGTTGTTGTTGTTGCTGTTGCTGTTGTTGTTGCTGTTGTTGTTGTTGCTGTTGTTGTTGCTGTTGTTGTTTCTGTTGCTGCTGTTGCTGTTGTTGTTGCTGATGTTGCTGTTATTGTTGCTGTTGTGTTGCTGTTGCTATTGTTGTTGCTGCTGTTGCTGTTATTGTTGTTGCTGCTGTTGCTGTTATTGTTGTTGCTGCTGTTGCTGTTATTGTTGTTGCTGCTGTTGCTGTTGTTGTTGCTGTTGTTGTTGCTGTTGTTGTTTCTGTTGCTGATGTTGCTGCTGCTGTTTTTGCTGCTGCTGCTGCTGCTGTTATACGACTCCACTCGTGCTGAGTTGATTTAGTTCTTAACAACGTTTCTTCGGTAGCAGGTTACAGTGGCTCTCCTTACATCCCGAGGCGAACTTGAGAAGGTGATCCTGAATCCTCCTGACTGTAGTGCAATGAGAAAATCATCGGTAAATTAACGACCACTGGGATTACAGTGACCATCCCCATCTGGTTGGCTCAACTGTTGTGGCACGACCTGTTTCCAAGAGCCACGACGAGCCCACGAGCCCACGAGGTCATGTGGTCAGTGTTGTGTTGGCATGCCTCCCACAACCCCACAATGTAGCATCATTACAGTGGAGCCGCCACTGCAAATGAAAAAGTACTTGCTTCCAGAAGTGGAGAAGCTATTTTTCTAGGGGGAGAGAGGAAACTTATCAATCAATCAATGAATCGATCGATCAATCAATCAAATAGTGAAATAAATAATAAATCAGTCAAACAACAATTAAGTAAATCAATCAGCCGATTAATTAGTCCAAAAATAAATAAATAAATCAATTACACATTCAGACAGTCAATCAGTCTTTAAGTTAATCGGTTAATCAATTCCTCAATCACTTATTCAATCAATACGTCAATAAAAGGGACTATAAATTAATAGATTAATCATTGAATCAACCAGTCAATCGATAAATCAGTCAACTAATCGGTCATTACGTCTACAAATAAATCTCCCAGTCAATCAATCTTTGAATCATTCGATCAATAAATCAGTCAACAAATAACTCTTTGAATCAGACAATCAATAAATCAGTCGGTCAATCAATCTTTGAATTATTCAATCAATAAATCAGTCAGCTAATCATTTTTTGAATCAGTCAATCAATAAACATGCATCAAATCAATCTTTGAATCATTCAACTAATAAATCAGCCGGCCAGACAACCAATCATTCAGTCAATAAATCAGTCAGCTAATCAATTTTTGAATCAGCCAATCAATCATTCCCTATTCAACATTCCAAAATAATGTTGGTTTTGTATAGAATTCAACAAAATTGATAACACTGGCAAAAAAGAAATATGTTATTAGTATTATCATCAACATGATTCCCCTCGTCCTCTTCTTCTTCTTTTTCTTCTTCTTCTTCTTCTTCCTGTTCTTTCTTTTTCTTTTTTTTCTTCTTCTTCTTCTTCATCTTCTTCCTTCTTCTTCACCTTCTTCCTTCTTCTTCCTCTTCTACTTCCTCTTCTTCTTCTTCCTCTTCTTCCTTTTCGTTTTCTTCTTCTTCTTCCTCCTCTTCTTCTTCATGTCCATTGTTACGTGAAGTTCAGTTCTCTAGATAAAGATTGTTGGAGTGGACAGTTCTTCAAGGCTTCTACATATCTTTGTGTGGAAATTCATCTCCGTGGGCCAGTGTCCAGTACGCAGTTGGTTAAACATACAACAGTCTTGCAGGATATGTTCAGATGTCTGTGCTGCCTGCCCGGACAAACACACTGGCAACGGAATCAATGTTAGCCTATGTTAGTGGTTATTTAATCTGTTATGTCTGTTCTCATGTTGAACAATTTCCTCTTCTCAGCTCGATGAAGGCAGTGATAGTTGTCTCTCATCTAATCGGGACTACAAGACTGTATTTTTTTTAATGTTGCTTTTTAATTTATTGTTGTTTTTGTTTTTTAATGTTGCTTTTCTATTTATTGTTGGTTTTGTTTTTTAATGTTGCTTTTTAATTTATTGTTGATTTTAAAAAAAATGAAACGTTCTATTCATTCCTCTAGGTTCTCGAGAGAACAGTGATGGAAGGTAAGATGCCAGGCAAAAGAGAAAGGGGTAGACCAAGAAGACGATGGCACCAAGATATCCAGAAATTCCTGGTTATGACTATGGCGGAGGCTGGAGTTTTAGCAAGGGAACGAGTTTCTTTCAGACAGACCGTGATGGAAGCGATGTTCTATAAAGAACATGCTACATGATCGAAGGCTGGAGTTTTGGCAAGGGAACACGTTTCTTTCAGACAGACCGTGATGGAAGCGACGTTCTATAAAGGACATGCTACATGATCGAAGGCTGGAGTTTTGGTAAGGGAACACGTTTCTTTCAGACAGACCGTGATAGAAGCGACGTTCTATAAAGAACATGCTACATGATCGAAGGCTGGAGTTTTGGTAAGGGAACACGTTTCTTTCAGACAGACCGTGATGGAAGCGACGTTCTATAAAGGACATGCTACATGATCGAAGGCTGGAGTTATGGTAAGGGAACACGTTTCTTTTAGACATGCCGTGATGGAAGCGACGTACTATAAAGGACATGCTACATGATCGAAGGCTGGAGTTTTGGTAAGGGAACACGTTTCTTTTAGACAGGCCGTGATGGAAGCGACGTTCTATAAAGAACATGCTATATGATCGAAGGCTGGAGTTTTGGTAAGGGAACACGTTTCTTTTAGACATGCCGTGATGGAAGCGACGTACTATAAAGGACATGCTACATGATCGAAGGCTGGAGTTTTGGTAAGGGAACACGTTTCTTTTAGACAGGCCGTGATGGAAGCGACGTTCTATAAAGGACATGCTACACGATGAAGTCGATCATCCATTGATGATGTATATTTTTTTTCGCAAATTGAAGAGACCAAGTTGGTCAACATTCATTGCCGACTTTAATCTTTGAAAAGGAATATCGATCATGACGATTCCTTCAACTGCGCCATCTTTAATGATTACTTCCGGCGGTTTGTGATTTTCAAACTCAATGAACGCGTTCAAACGAAAGATGAAGCGGCTGATCTCGCTGCCTAAACAAGTAAATAAACATTTTAAAAAACACCGTTCTTCTGAACAAGCTTTTGAATGACCTGTCCAGGATCCGTCACAATTGGACAGATTAACTGGGCGCGTTAGTAGATCCTCACCGGTACTACGCAGTTCGGGCATTGGGCTGAGGTTCTCCAAAAACATGGAGAAGAACAGAGCACATAGGTTAAATCGTGTACAATGACGTTGATGCTTCAACTAAACTAAGCTAAACTAAGCTAAACTAAGCTAGACTAAGCTAAACTAAGCTAGACTAAGCTAAACTAAGCTAGACTAAACTAAACTAAGCTAAACTAAGCTAGACTAAGCTAGACTAAACTAAACTAAGCTAAACTAAGCTAGACTAAGCTAAACTAAGCTAAACTAAGCTAGACTAAGCTAGACTAAGCTAAACTAAGCTAAACTAAGCTAGACTAAGCTAGACTAAGCTAGACTAAGCTAAACTAAGCTAAACTAAGCTAAACTAAGCTAGACTAAGCTAAACTAAGCTAGACTAAGCTAGACTAAGCTAGACTAAGCTAAACTAAGCTAAACTAAGCTAAACTAAGCTAAACTAAGCTAGACTAAGCTAAACTAAGCTAAACTAAGCTAGACTAAGCTAGACTAAGCTAGACTAAGCTAAACTAAGCTAAACTAAGCTAAACTAAGCTAGACTAAGCTAAACTAAACTAAACTAAGCTAGACTAAGCTAAACTAAGCTAGACTAAGCTAAACTAAACTAAGCTAAACTAAGCTAGACTAAACTAAACTAAGCTAGACTAAACTAAACTAAGCTAGACTAAACTAAACTAAGCTAGACTAAGCTAAACTAAGCTAAACTAAGCTAAACTAAGCTAAACTAAGCTAGACTAAGCTAAACTAAGCTAAACTAAGCTAAACTAAGCTAGACTAAGCTAAACTAAGCTAAACTAAGCTAAACTAAGCTAAACTAAGCTAGACTAAGCTAGACTAAGCTAAACTAAACTAAGCTAAACTAAGCTAAACTAAGCTAAACTAAGCTAAACTAAGCTAGACTAAGCTAGACTAAGCTAAACTAAACTAAGCTAAACTAAGCTAAACTAAGCTAGACTAAGCTAGACTAAACTAAGCTAAACTAAGCTAAACTAAGCTAAACTAAGCTAAACTAAACTAAACTAAGCTAGACTAAACTAAACTAAAATAAGCTAGACTAAACTAAACTAAGCTAAACTAAGCTAAACTAAGCTAAACTAAGCTAAACTAAGCTAGACTAAGCTAGACTAAGCTAAACTAAACTAAGCTAGACTAAACTAAACTAAGCTAGACTAAGCTAAACTAAGCTAAACTAAGCTAGACTAAGCTAGACTAAACTAAGCTAAACTAAGCTAAACTAAGCTAAACTAAGCTAAACTAAACTAAGCTAGACTAAACTAAGCTAAACTAAGCTAAACTAAACTAAGCTAAACTAAGCTAGACTAAACTAAGCTAAACTAAGCTAAACTAAGCTAAACTAAGCTAAACTAAGCTAAACTAAACTAAACTAAACTAAACTAAGCTAGACTAAACTAAACTAAAATAAGCTAGACTAAACTAAACTAAGCTAAACTAAGCTAGACTAAACTAAACTAAACTAAGCTAGACTAAACTAAGCTAGACTAAACTAAACTAAGCTAGACTAAACTAAACTAAACTAAATTAAACTAAGCTAAACTAAACTAAACTAAACTAAACTAAACTAAACTAAGCTAAACTAAACTAAAATAAGCTAGACTAAACTAAACTAAACTAAACTAAACTAAACTAAACTAAGCTAAACTAAACTAAACTAAACTAAACTAAGCTAAACTAAACTAAAATAAGCTAGACTAAACTAAACTAAACTAAACTAAGCTAGACTAAACTAAGCTAGACTAAACTAAACTAAACTAAGCTAAACTAAAATAAGCTAGACTAAACTAAACTAAGCTAAACTAAACTAAAATAAGCTAGACTAAACTAAGCTAGACTAAACTAAACTAAACTAAACTAAGCTAAACTAAACTAAGCTAAACTAAACTAAAATAAGCTAGACTAAACTAAACTAAACTAAACTAAACTAAGCTAAACTAAACTAAAATAAGCTAGACTAAACTAAACTAAACTAAACTAAACTAAGCTAGACTAAACTAAACTAAGCTAGACTAAACTAAACTAAGCTAAACTAAAATAAGCTAGACTAAACTAAACTAAACTAAGCTAGACTAAACTAAACTAAACTAAACTAAGCTAAACTAAGCTAGACTAAACTAAACTAAAATAAGCTAGACTAAACTAAACTAAACTAAGCTAAACTAAGCTAGACTAAACTAAACTAAGCTAAACTAAGCTAGACTAAACTAAACTAAAATAAGCTAGACTAAACTAAACTAAACTAAGCTAGACTAAACTAAACTAAAATAAGCTAGACTAAACTAAACTAAACTAAGCTAAACTAAGCTAGACTAAACTAAACTAAAATAAGCTAGACTAAACTAAACTAAACTAAACTAAACTAAACTAAACTAAACTAAACTGAACTAAACTAAGCTAAACTAAACTAAACTAAAATAAGCTAGACTAAACTAAACTAAACTAAACTAAGCTAGACTAAACTAAACTAAACTAAACTAAGCTAGACTAAACTAAACTAAACTAAAATAAGCTACGCTAAACTAAACTAAACCAAGTTAAACTAAACTAAACTGAACTAAGCTAAACTAAACTACACTAAATTAAGGTAACGTAAGATAAACTAAACTAGGATAAACTAATCTAAAGTGAGCTAAGTCAAGCCAAGCCAAGCTAAACCAAACTAAAATTAACTAAACTAAACTAAACTAAACTAAGTTAAGCTAAGCTAAGCTAAACTAAACTAAACTAAACTACTAGTGACTGGGCACACAATTTCTGCTCTCTAGGTATTGTGGAAATTAGCTAAAATAGGAGAAATAGAAGTCCAGGCAAGCGGACAAGGGACAAGACAATTAAAAGCCGGTGAAGTAGTTCAGAAAGGCGGTCCGCTCTGTAATAAAAAATATTACAATTTATCAATAAAGTAAAGATAATTCTAACCCGGGTTCACCAGTTGCCAGATTCACGTAGCCCTGCGTTGCCTCCACTACAGAACGTGCAATACGCTCTGGTTAACCTGGAAGAAGAGCTCTCATTTCTAAGAAGAAGTTATGGTGGCAGTCATCAACAACGAGTCACATAGTGTTGTTTCGGCTTTCTCCATGTTGAGTTCTTTGATTTTCGTATTGTACCTACAAAAGAAGATGAAATGTCTGGGGGCATAAATTGACAAAAAGAAGAATACAAAAAAGAGCGACAAAGCTGATAGTGGGACTCCGGAATTACAGTTATGAGGAAAGTCTCAGAAAAACTGGCCTACAGTGTCTAGAAGAGAGAAGAATTCGAGGTGACTTAATACAGGTTTATAAGATGATCAGAGGAATGGATAGATTAGACTATAACAAGTTTTGTTACTTCAAGATACAAGAACACGAGGGCGTAGCTACAAGTTAATTAAAGAGAGGTCCAGATTAGATATTAGGAAATATTTTGTTTAGTCAGAGAGTGGTGAATGCTTGGAATGCATTGCCACGGGAAGTAGTGGAGGCAGTGACAGTTAATGCATTTAAGAATACATTGGATGCGCATAGCTTCTAAAGCAAGGCGAAATAAATGAAACTGGTTGTATACAGACTCTGTAGAGTCTTATAAACCAGTATAAAGACGTTAAGTTAAGACACTTAACTTAACTTCTTTAGAAAGTAATATAACATAAGATCTTTATACTGGCTTAGAAGACTCTGCATAGTCTGCATACAACCAGTTTCATTTACATTACTTTATCTAAAAATAACTATGCGCAACTAATTTATTATTGAATGCATTAATTGACTCTGCTTCTACTACTTCTCGTGACAATGCATTCCAAGAATTCACCACTCTTTGACAAAAAATATATTTCGTACTTTCTAATCTGGACCTCTCTTTAGTTAATGTGTGGCAGTGCCCTTTTGTTCTTGTATCTTGAAGAAAAAAAAATTGTTATAGGCTAATTTATCCGTTTCTTTGATTATCTTATAACCCTGTATTGTCACCTCGAATTCTTCTCTTTTCTAGACACTGTATGCCGGTTTTTCTTAATCTTTCCTCATAACTGTAATTCTGGAATCCTACTATCAGCTTTGTCACTTTTTTGTATTCTTTCCAGCATGTTTATATCCCCTCTATGATAAGGACTCCACACCTGTACACAGTACTCCAATCTAGGTCTAACTAAAGGACTTCACACCTGTACACAGTACTCCAATCTAGGTTTAACTAATGCTTTATACAGTTTGAATATCACTTCCTTGCTCAAATAGTTAATGTTTCTTTTTATCATGCCTAACATTGCATTTGTCTTTTTCGCTGCTGCCTGGACTTGCTCGCTCCCTTTACCTGTATGGTCTATTATAACCCCTAGGTCTCTTTCCTTTTCCATCTTTCTAATATTGTTTTCGCCCATTCTGTAATTATGTTCCATTTTGAATCTGCCCATGTGGATGACTGTACGTTTTTAAAAATATTAAACTCCATCTGCCAGCTCTGAGGCCATTCTTGAATTTAAATCCGACCTCAATATATCCACCACTGCTTTAGATGGGACATTTCTGCAAAGTTTTGTGTCATCTACAATTTTGCAATCACTTTTAGCATTAAAATACTGGGGAGAAAAAAAACTCGTTTCATATGCCATGTTGGACGAACAACATAATTATTTTCATTCACCGCCACTAAGTTCCTTACGAAGTCTTAGTCAACCTATACTACTACAGGGACGGTTGCCCATGAGCAGGTCCTAGCTCTGGAGTGAGCTTGATGTAGCAGGGAGGAGGGTTTCTTTGTTAGCGGGCTAGGCTCGAGCAGCGTGTTACATCGCTGCGTTTGTCCAAACACAGCGGAAGGTGGTTAACAGATGTACGGGTTCATCTAAACAGACTCCAACCCTGGCCATTCTCCAACACCATAGGAAAGTAGACCTGCAGCCTGTTAGGCACATCAATGCTGCTCTTAAAAAACCACCCAACAATTGCCGGTGTTATGCCATGTCACACAGTTAGTGGCCTCTTACGACATGCTCTCTATGGGGCAGTGGTGATATTCTTGTGTTTGTCTTACACAAAGACCCTGGCGAACCACTTATGATTCCTTCAAAAGTAAAGTGAATCAAAATAAAAATCACGTTTCCACGCCAATGTGGCATATTTGGGAAATAGTGTTTTGTCTATTGTTATCTTGACCAGCGGCAAACTAGCGAGATGTGCTCAACTTCCCGACTGCCGCTTTTACTTTCCAGATTCTTCTGGCCCCAATTTTCAGCCTGGGTCGATTCTGGGATCCGTTTTTGAGATCGAAAAAAAATCCCGCACTAATTAGCAATCTGCTGGAGGACCCTGAACACTTAAGGTCTGCCTGGAGTTCAGTTGTTATGTAGTATTAACGGTCCGTTTCTGGACAAGTGCAGTTGAGGAGCCATCTTCAAATCAAAGGTGGGTGGCGCAATGAATCTATAACGTACTCTCTCTTGCCTTGATGATAACAATCTGCCAGGCTTTCTCGCGTCCATCTTTTGATATCCTACCACTTTTAGCGATGTTTACATCTGTGTTCTGAGTCAGTCAAGAGACTTGTGTTGAAGACTTCTGATCATGTCACGTCACTGTCTTCTGTTAGTCAGTCCATAGACTTGTGTTGAAGTCTTCTGATCATGTCACGCCATTGTCCTGAGTCAGTCAAGAGACTTGTGTTGAAGACTTCTGATCATGTCACGTTAACGTCCTCTGTTAGTCAGTCCATAGACTGGTGTTGAAGTCTTCTGATCATGTCACGCTACTGTCCTCTGTTAGTCAGTCCTGGAGACGTGTTTTGAAGACTTCTGATCATGTCACGTTAATGTCCTCTGTTAGTCAGTCCATAGACTGGTGTTGAAGTCTTCTGATCATGTCACGCTACTGTCCTCTGTTATTCAGCCCATAGACTGGTGTTGAAGTCTTCTGATCATGTCACGCTACTGTCCCGAGTCAGTCCTGGAGACGTGTTTTGAAGACTTCTGATAATGTCACGCCACTGTCCTCTGTTACCGGCAGATCTCTTCAAGTCAGTATAAGTCTGCACCTCATTGTTCTTGCTATTATGTGTGATGTAATTGTTTCTTGGACGTTCCCTACTTCTTTTTCCCTGATTTTTTTGCCTTCTAGTATTCTTCAATAGAAGGTCTCCATTTCTCATTTTATAACCAAGCCAA
Organism: Ariolimax columbianus; assembly: GCA_036924085.1. NCBI lineage: Eukaryota > Metazoa > Mollusca > Gastropoda > Stylommatophora > Arionidae > Ariolimax > Ariolimax columbianus. Next base: position 5,401,995 of record JAVGWX010000025.1, on the reverse strand, counting down.
GACAGTCTAGTTTTCTGTATGATCCTCGTTATATCTCTAAGCCCTTTTTCACATAGAGACAGACAAATTGGTAACGGGTTCTGAACTAAAGACAATGCTACTCACAGCTTGAGTGATGTTACTTGTTACAGCCGATACGTTCTCCAATGGCATTGATGCTCTTTCGAATCTTCTTCAGACCAATGGGCTGACTTGTCATTCCAAAATTCAGGTTTTATACAAAACAAAGAGTGGCGAAAACACGACACACTTTACAGTGCAATATGGTGCTCGCTGGTGCAATGGAATTAAAGGCAAATCCAAAGGCTATCTTACTCTTCTTTTGCCGTCTCACTTTCTACCGGGTTGTAGCCCAGTTTTGTGGTATGTATTTGTCTCCCTTCCCCCCCCCCCCCCCCCCCCCAACTCTCGTGGCCCGAGTAACATTTTCCCCATTTTAGGGCATGTCTAGTTTACGCTGTCCATCCACCTTTTTCTCGGTCTACCTCTCACCTTTCTAACTGATGTTCTCCTGTAGAAGGTTGCGTAAACAATGTGGTCTGGTTGCATTCTCACAATGTGGCTAAACCAATTCATTGTCTGTTGTATTCATTCATTATACTGTAGGCATGGAATTGTTCCAACCTTCTCCCGAATACTCAGATTTGTGATTCTGTCTCTTCTGGTGTTGTTAGTGACCTTTCGTAGGCACCGCATTTCGCAGGTGGCTAATTTTCGTTCCTGGACCTTATTCAATGTCCATGTCTGGCACTGGTAGCAGAGGGTTGGGATGAAGATACTATTTATCATCTGCTGTTTTTCTTGGAGGGAAATCTTGGAGTGTCTTGGTAATGGAGACAGCAGGCAGTAAACAGCGTTTGCTCTCTGCTTTACCAAGTCTGCCATACTCAGTAAAAAAAACAGCGCCCAAATACCTTAATTCTTATACCTGCTTTATTTTTATTTCATTCACATGGATGTCAAGTGTGGTGTGCTTTCTACCTTTATTCATTACCTCTGTTTTTGATGTTCTGATATTCATATCGCACTTTTGATAGTTCAAGTAATAATAGCTGTCCATCGTTGTCGATGAGGACCGCCGACATCATCCTTGTCACAGATTTCCCTGTTGGCTGTGGGTGCGCATGTGGCTGAACAGGCCAATGCGAGCACGAAAACATCTGCTACATATCGGGCACACGAGGATTGTAGAAGGGGATGATGTTCCCGCTGCTCGGGATTTCCGGGTCTCGCGTCTGCTCTGGGCTTTCACAACACGGTCATCTTCACCGGCAGCTACACCCGATTTGACTGCGCTTCTCCAGTCAGATCTGTTTTGCGCAAGACATTCCCAGGTGTCGATTTCTATCTGGCAACTTTTTAGTGAGTCCTTCAGACCGTCTTTAAAACGTTTCTTTGGGCGCTCTCTCTCGCGCCATCCCTCTCTCAGCTCGCCGTAGAGAAGCTTCTTTGGGAGCCGCTCGTCTGACATACGGACGAGGTGTCCGGCCCATCCTAGTCGTGCTTTTTCTAGCAGTGCATGGATGCTGGGCATGTTAGCCCTCGAGAGAACCTCGATGTCAGTGACACGATCTTGCCATCGGATGTGGAATATTCGCCTCAGGCAATCTGTGTGGAAGTGGTTTAACCTCCTTGCATGTCTAGAGTATACAGTCCAGCTTTCGAAAGCGTATAGTAGGGTTGGAATGATGGTTGCACGGTAGACTTTGAGTTTGGTCTTGACGCTGATGCCACGACGTACCCAGACCATCGAGCGCATTCTACCAAAGGATGTGCTGGCCTTTGCTATTCTGCTTGCCACCTCATCGTCTAGGCTGACAGATCTCGACAGCGTGCTGCCCAGACATGTGAATTTGTCTACGGCATTCAACGTATGCCCACTGACTGTAGTCTCTGGTTTTGTGTACGGCATGCCTGGTGCTGGTTGGTACATGACCTCTGTTTTTTTGGCATTTATGGTCAGGCCAAAATGTTCGCATGCGGCAGAGAACTAGAGTTCTCTAGTTCAAGTAGAGTGAGTAATATAACGTTGTAGGTTTTATTTATTGGAGTGGATCAAACATTGGTCGTGTGCAAAGAGCAAATTGTTGTTACTTTCCTGTTCTGTATTTGCCTCCTGGGTGATGTTATTCACATAAGTGATAAAGAGGAGTGATGAGATAGCACAACCCCGTCTGTCTAAGGCTATAGCTTAAGCTATTTAAACTGGGTTAGAAGGCTCTGTAAAGGCCGTTTACAACCAGTTTCCAGCACATGACAAAACCAAGTGCTTTCTTAATTAAACTAAGCGCAAACTTCTTCTTCTTCTTCTTCCTCTTCTTCTTCATCCTCTTCCTCCTCTTCTTCTTCTTCGTACGCTGTCAGACGTCAACTTGAATTTATTCGAAGAAAGCAGCTGTCATCATGAGGTTGTCGACACTGCCATATAGCTTGTCTAGTGTTGCCACTGGTGATGGCTACATATGCTTTCTCTGGTCCTCGTATGTCAGGCAATTTTGCAGCGGATGTTCAGCGATCATTTTCCCTGTACCACAGGTGCATTCGTCAGTAGCATCTATCTTCAGTTTATTGAATAGGTGGTACCTCAGTCTGTTGTGGCCTGTGCGGAGTCTGAAGACCACGACCTACTCTCTTCTGTTCAACTGGTAATAAGCATCATTTTTTGTGTGTAGCCAGTATGCTCTGTTTCCCATTTGGCCATGTATCTGGCCCTAATAAACCTTTTGGACTCTTCGTAGGTCACACTAGAATCTGGTTGTGGTAGTCTTGCACCTTCTTTTGCCAGTTTGTCTGCCTCCTCGTTGCCTTGAATGTTACAGTGGGATGGGGCCCACTGTACCACTACTCTTTTGAGTGTGGACTGCTGGCATAGTTGACATAGTACTGTTCTCAAGTCATTAATTTCTGTATTTTTCTGGCTTTTTGGTGTTGTAACCACGGACAATGCATCTGTAAACAGGGGCACATAGTTCAAAAGTTCACAATTGACCATGTCCTCGAACAGGTAATCAATCTTGCGCGTGTCCCAACCCCGTCTACAGGCGTTAAGATTTGTCATAAAGTAACCAGTAGACGATTGGATGGTCCATGACCAATGGAGTCGCCCCTGCTCGGTCTTACTGACGATGTTGGGTCTGGGCTGATGGGTCTGGGGTTGGCATTGGTCATTACTTTTCTGATCAGAAGGTCAGTCCTGATCAGATTAGTTGGTTTCCCTACTTCTTTCCAGCCACTGCAATGTTCTCTCCCCCTCCGCTACATGTTTACTTGTAAATTGATTGCCTCTTGAGAAGTGCCCTAACGAGAAGGCTGTAACATGACTGTTTGCAGGATATCTTCTTTAAAGGGAGTACATTAGCGACAGCAATACAATTAAGTAGCGAGGACATTTAGAATCATTATCATCAAGATGTAAAAAAAGTAAATTATTTTACCTCATTTGACCGGTGCCCTTCATATCTAGTCAAGTATCTGACCCAACCAGTCGCTTAGACAGACTGGGTCTACTATAAGATAAGTAGACCATTTTCCCTTATATTTTGATTTGTTAGTTCAGTATTGTTGTCCCTGATGAAGGCCTATTGGTCGAAACGTAGGTTTTGTTTGTGTTTTCGTCTCTGTGCGGTATCTGATCATACCCATTAAAAAATTTTGATTAAACTCAACCTTAATCAACTTTTTTTCATGTTCCCCCCCCCCCCCCCCCCCCCCCATTATACACATCCACAGAGCCGCCGCAGCCTCGCCTTATTTGAAATAAAAAAAATAAAAAAAGGACAGGAAAGCATTACTGCCGTAGGGATGTGAGGTGTAAGCGATCTCACATTTTAAATGCTCGGCTATACGAGGACGGTAACCATCTCCTCTCCCTCGCCGCTCTTACTTCCCGGACTGAACCAGTACCCATTTAAGTCTGGTTCGAACCGGGAGCCGTTGCCGTCTGACGAAAACATTTCCGCCTCAACTGGGGAATGAACCCAGGACCACTCAGATGCAAAACCAGCTCGCTAACCACTGCGCTACGCGGCTGACTCCTATCATCATAAAAACCTTTAAACACTATGTGTATCATATGTGTTCAACATATACACGCCAAGCTGTCTTGTTGCATTCAGCAAAGACGGCGCCTAACAGGTCTAGGGTCTAATTTTGCTCTCGTGTTTTAGTCCAAGATGCATGCCGCCAGGCCACGGATTTGCCTGGGATTCACACTAGTCGGCGATTTGCACTGGTGTCCACTGGAACGTGTTGCTGTTTTTTATTTGGATTAGTTCGGTCCATCCAGTTTGTGGTTTTCCTCCTCCGATTATCTTAGCATTTCATTCATAGGCCTCCTCAAGCCCTTTTCCCTAGGCATCAACTGCTGTGTCGTCCGCGTAGATGAATGTCCTTGTGTCTCAATCCATCCGTTGGTCATTCATTCATAGATGTCTCAGTCGTCGCAGACCATGGGCGTGGCACCCTGTTAGTAGCCTCTCAGGGCGCAAGCAATGGCGCGAAAATATGGAGACCCTGGGATGCCCAAACTACAGGACCCCCCTCTCTGCCTCGCTGGTGTAATCCAAAGGAATGCAAAGCATGACAATTTGGCACCAGCTCAGCTGCAGGAGCTGCAGGAATGAGCTCGAAATTTTGAAACCATCCGCCTTAGGTGCTACTATTCCGGATTTTCTGTCTGGGTTTACTCCCGTAGCCCCACCCTCTCCCAAGGTTTCCACAAAGCAGTGGAGACGTTGCCCACAGATGCTAGTTACTCGAGACATCCGATGATACTCTCATCGTCCCAAGACTAGCCAGCACTCTCTGTGACTTGTAGGTTCAAAATCAGAGTTCCCCATTTCCTAGGCGAACTGTCTGAACAGGCTAACGAGCTTCGTCTACCCGGGTTTAGAGTCAGAATTTACCTTTTCTTAGATTGGCGGCAAACCAAGGCTAATCAGCCCAATCTGCCCGCCCAGTTATACCGCCGGGTACTCGGTGGCGTCCACAGCAGGCTCTGTAAGAAACAGGGGGCCCCTCATGAAGGTTGGTCATTAGTATATATGTTATATAGAATGGGTGATTGAAGATTTCTGGAAATCCAAAATCTGCACCTGTCCAATGCATAGTAAGTCGTAGGAAGGAAACTACCCACACGCTTACTACCATTGGGTCAAATGCGAGTTCAAAAGATAAACCAGGAAAATAACGAACTGCATCTTAAGTTGGATTTTGAGAACATCATCATGATCAGGTGCCCTGCGGGTTGCCGTTGGCGATCACGTATGTCGTTTACCAACTCTGTTGTGATTGTCGCCAATTCCATTCTCTCAAGCTGTCCAGCATCTTCTCTCTCTTTCCTCCTCTGTCTCTCTTTCCTGCAATCTTTACTGTTGTCACAACGTGCTCCAAGCCGCCTCTTCTCATAACATGCCCGACAAAAGAATAACTGTTTTGTTCTGATCTTTGCAATGAGTTGTTTTTGTGTTTGGGCCGCTTCGAGTACTGTCACAGCTCTCTTCTTTGCAATCCATGGAATCCTCAGCATTCTTCTTTACAACTACATCTCCGTCGCTTCCAAAGATCTAATCACTTGCTTGCTAATTGTCCATGATTCACAGCCATATGTCAGTGCTGGCCCCACGTAACATCCAATGACTCTCTTTCTCAGTTCCAGCGACAAGGTTTTGTTGCACAATATTCCTTTCGTGGTCTGGAAAACCGATTTTGCTTGGGTTATTCTACATTTTATTTCGTAATTGCATCTTCCATCTGATGTTATGTAAGTGCCCAGGTATTTAAACGTGTTAACTTGTCTCAATTTGGTCCCCTTTGCTTTGACGCAGTGTTGTGTAGAGTCCGGTTTCTTGGTCACTACCATTACTTCCAATTTCTTTTTGTTCAAGCTGAGACCTTTGTTTTCAATTTGTTGAACTATCATGTTGTTTTTGTGGACTCTCTTGCTCTGATACCCTGCTATCTGGTGTTACAGGCTTGGGCATTGGGTACATTTAGAGACATTTTTGCCACATGTGCAACTCATAGCTAGAGAGACCGGTTTTTACGTCACTACCGTCACTTCCGGTTTCTTGTTTTTTAAGCTGAGGCCTTTGTGTTCCCTTTGCTGAGCTACCATGTCTACTATTTCCTGCTAGTCAGTTTCATTCTGGGCTATCAATACACTATCATCAGTACGGAGAGCTGAGACGCTAGTCCAGTCAGACACATCATACTGACCAGTACGTTGCGTCAGGGTCAGGCTTAATACACTGACCAAGACCACAATCTCTCTTCCATGTAGCGTTCTCTGGAAACAAGCTGATTTCAATGCAGACTAACTGGCGAGATGGGGATCGATGTGATCCCTGAAGTAGTGAGTGCCACGCAGATAAAGCCAAGAATAGCACAACCGCTTGGAGGACCGTAGATCACCTTCATCAGCATGCTCGGGATGTGAGGAAAACTACTACAACGCGCCACTTAACGTCTTTTTCCAGGCGCACAAAAGAGTAAACTTACTCATTATGAGCATTAAACAACAACATAATGTCAGAAAATGTCAGAACAAAAGTACGTATTTTAGCTACCTGATACCGGGCACTGATAGGTCTGAAAGAATACCAGAATTCCAATATCCCAGTAACGAAAAAAGCCAGATAGGTAGGTATCCTACCATATCTACACACTACATTTAGTACCATCTAACAGTTAGCTTTCAACCTTCACATATCACAAATCATTAACCGTTCACAAAGAATTGTTTTCACAATTGCGTTTAGCTTTGTTCACTAAATGTCTGCGACCAGATGTCATAGATATGCTGATATCCTTCCGCGCCAGAAAATAGTACGTCAATCCAGATAGTCATGGTTTCAAATGATGGCGCCACTAGGTAATAAGTTCTCTCGTAAGTTTTCATACAAAATGTCAGTTTGGGGTTTGAGGTTTTCACAGTTCTTAAATGATCCACGTACACGTCTTCTATGGCCTGGAAGCAGATGGAGCCCTTGAGCTTGTTTTCAGTTTTGTCCTTGAAATAAAATACCTGTGGGTTGGAAAATGATAAATGAGAGCATGAACAGCGAAAAAGTGAACTGGAAAAAAAGACAAATCTCTAAGCAATAAGACCAAATTAATGCAGTGAAGCTGCCGAAGACGAAAGGTGCAAATATCGCAGTCAAGCCGAGCTGTAAACTAGCGACACAGTGCATTTCGTTCTTCGGAAGACATCTTGCTACTTGCAAAGGGCTTGGTAGCGGGAGATTGATAACGAACGTAGAATAATAATAATAATAATAATAATAATAATAATAATAATAATAATAAGAAGAAGAAGAAGAAGAAGAATGCGGAGAATGCGAAGAATGCAGAGAAGACTTCACTTTGAGCGAACAAATATTGGAAATGTAACACACACGGAATATATGTATAATCCATAATTTACGAATAACTAATCCTTATAAATATTTTCGTATTTACAGCTGGAAAATAATAAAACTTAACACTTAGGATTTATATAAAAGTATATAAAAGGAATGAAAGCCATATAGTCCTGCTTACAGATGCCCTGGCCGTAGTCACAGCACTAAAAAGCCTGAAAAATACTGAACTTAATGATTTAAGAGCAGTGCTCTGTCAACTATGCCAGCAGTCCGCATAAAAAAGAGTAGTGGTACAGTCAGTTCCATCCCACTGTAACATCCAAGGCAACGAGGAGGCAGACAGACTGGCAAAAGAAGGTGCAAGACTACCACAACCAGATACTAGTGTGACCTACGAAGAGTCAAAACGGCTTATTAGAGCCAGATACATGACCAAATGGGAAAGCGAACATACTGGCTACACAAAAAACGATGCCTATTACCAGTTGAACAGAAGAGAGCAGGTCGTGGTCTTCAGACTTCGAACTTTCCACAATAGACTGAGGTACCACCTATTCAACAAATTGAAGATAGGTGGCACTGACGAATGCCCGTGTGGTGCCGGGAAAATGACCGCTGAGCATTTGCTGCAAAACTGTCCGACATACGAGGATCAGAGAAAGCAGATGTGGCCATCACCAGTGGCAACACTAGACAAGCTCTATGGCAGTGTCGACAGCCTCAGGATGATCGCTGCTTTTTCGAAAAAATAAAGGTTGATGTCTGACAGCGTACGAAGAAGAAGAAGAAGATATAATTGAGAATTGCTGTAAATATCACATTTATAATTGAAGAATTATAAAGTATTATAAATTTGGCTTGGCTTCGTTCGTTCTCAATCTCCTGCTACCAAACCCTGACACGGGCCTAAGTAGCAGAGAACGGAATGCGCTGTGTCGTAGTTTACAGCTTGACTGCGATATTTGCACCTTTCGGTCCAACACATCCGACTTCAGCAAGCATTTTTTGAGTACCATGTTAGCATTTCCTCTTCGACCCCTTCTCCTTAGCCAGTCTGCCCTGCTGCAGCCTGTTATCCAGGATCACCGCGTGGAGGTGTAGAAGAGTCTTGGCAGCTCTGTTTCGCTGGCCCTGACGCTAGCAGTCAGCTATGGGTCGCCGACCACTGCAGCTCACGCGCTGCTCAGCATCTTGAGCCTTTATAAATATTTTATGATGAGCTCTTCCTAGACTCAGAAATAGGCAGTCGCATTGGCAGGGCTGCTACTATATTTTTCCCGTTCACAACGCGTATTCTGGGAAAGGCCATGGTTTAAAATGCCTGTGTCGGCAGTACGCTTCTATAGTTAGTTAGTTTTCTGTCCACTTGTGCCGTTGAGCGCCGTGTGCAGTTTAAGGCATCTATCCTGCGCCAAGTGCGTAGCGACAATCAATGTCATCCCTTTTAGCTGCACAATCCCTGTAATGTCATCTATCCCCCTACCTCGCGGCCGTCTCCTTGCCCTATAGACAGATCCACCAGAGTTGCAAGCCATCAGTGGACGATGATGAGGGTGCATTCTCATGAGATGACTAAACCAACTTATTTTCTGCCAGGAAATGTATTCGACACAAGACGTAGTGCCGACCATACTTCGAATGTCGTCGTTCTGCATTCTGTCTTTCCTGGTAACACCGATGACCTTCCTCAAACACTTCATCTCACAAGTCTAAATTCTGCTCTTACGCGCCCTGGACAGAGGCCATGTTTGGCACTGGTAGCACCGAGTCGGCATAAATATACTGTTTATCAGCTGTTGCTTTGTTGCCAAACTAATGCTCGGGTGATTAAGCAATGTGGGCAGCTGATAAGTTACCGCAGTAGCTTTATGACACCGTTTCAATTTCCCTGTCGATCCTACCGTCTGCCAAAAAAATACTGCCCAAATACTTGAACTCATGGACCTGTTGAAGAGCAATATCATTTAGACTTATCTTGAGTGGCCCAGGTGTTCAACTGATTCTGTTTTGTTTTCGCTAATTCGCATTTTGTATTTATCACAGGTAGTCGCAAGCGCGTTAGTGTGGTTTTGTAGTTTGTTTTCATCGCCGTACAGCAAGCAATGATTATCTGCAAAGAGTAATTGAGTTATGTTCCGCTTCAGATGTCACAATTTGACCAGTCTCTGATGCGATTTCTCTATGGCAGCGGAACGTGGACAACCTATGTCAAACAGGAGCAAAGGCTCAACACCTTTCACTTACGGCGCTTAACATCCATCCTTGACGTCTCATGGAAAGACAGAGTAACAAAAACGGAAGTGCATTCTCGCACCGGTCTTCCAAGTGTGTACACCATCCTTCGCGAACGAAGACTGCGTTGGTTGGTCATGGTCGTCGCGTGGAAGACGATCGAAAGACTGCGTTGGTTGGTCATGGTCGTCGCGTGGAAGACGATCGAAAGACTGCGTTGGTTGGTCATGGTCGTCGCGTGGAAGACGATCGAAAGACTGCGTTGGTTGGTCATGGTCGTCGCGTGGAAGACGATCGAAAGACTGCGTTGGTTGGTCATGGTCGTCGCGTGGAAGACGATCGAAAGACTGCGTTGGTTGGTCATGGTCGTCGCGTGGAAGACGATCGAAAGACTGCGTTGGTTGGTCATGGTCGTCGCGTGGAAGACGATCGAAAGACTGCGTTGGTTGGTCATGGTCGTCGCGTGGAAGACGATCGAAAGACTGCGATGGTTGGTCATGGTCGTCGCGTGGAAGACGATCGAAAGACTGCGTTGGTTGGTCATGGTCGTCGCGTGGAAGACGATCGAAAGACTGCGTTGGTTGGTCATGGTCGTCGCGTGGAAGAGGATCGAAAGACTGCGATGGTTGGTCATGGTCGTCGCGTGGAAGACGATCGAAAGACTGCGATGGTTGGTCATGGTCGTCGCGTGGAAGACGATCGAAAGACTGCGATGGTTGGTCATGGTCGTCGCGTGGAAGACGGTCGTATCCCCAATGATATTCTCTATGGACAGCTGGCGTGGGGAAAAATATAATCTAGTCTGCATGATTTGCCGTAACTGTTGAAGCAAACAGCCTTTATTCCACCGGTCTATAAATCTGGAGCGTGAACCCTGTCAATGAGTGGTTCCTGAGTAAGACGTCGGCCTCGGGTGCTGGGTGTCGTGGGTTCAAATCATGGTAGAGACTGGGATTTTTTTCACGTAGACTGTCTGGTATTTCCCCGGATCTCTGGATAGTAGAGATCGGACGCCAGTGTGCAGTGTCGCGCGCGTTAAAAATCCCTCGGTACTTGGAAATCGAAAAGAATAGGGTTAACTGCCGCTGCCCAGTCAAAATTCAAAATGATGTTAAAAATTTAGTCAATCTATTAGGGGATCCTCGCCGGTGGTACGGGGTCGGTCCATTGTGCTGGGAATCTCCATCAATATAGAGAAGAACAGAGCACATGGGTTAAACAACGTGCAATGACGATTCTTCGAGTAAACTAAACTAAACCAAACCAAACTAAACTAAACTAAACCAAACTATACCAAACCAATCCAAACCAAACTAAACTAAGCCAAGCTAAGCTAAGCTACGCTAAGCTAAACTAAACTAAAGTAAACTTACCTATACTAAATTAAACTACACTAAAGCAAACCAAACTAAACTAAACTAAACTAATCCAAACTACATTAAAACTAACCAAACTTAACCAAACCGAACCAAACTAAACTAAACTAAACTAAACTAAACCTAACCAGACTAAACTAAACTACATCAAACTAAACTAAACAAAACAAAACTGAACTAGACTAAATAAAATTATACTAAATAAAATTATACTAAACTAAACTACACTAAACTAAACTAAACTACACTAAATTAAACTAAACTACACTAAACTACACTAAACTAAACTAAACTAAACCAAACTAAACTAAATCACACCAAGCGTTACCCAACCGAACCAAACTAAACTAAACTACACTAAACTACATTAAAGCTAACCACGCTTAACCAAACCGAACCTAGCTAAACTAAACTAAACTAAACCAAACTAAACTAAACCTAACCATAATAAACTAAATTAAACTACACCAAACTAAACTAAACTAAACCAAACCAAACTGAACTAAACTAAACTATGCTAACCTATACCACACTAACCTATACTAAACTAAATTACACTAAACTAAACTACACTACACTAAACTAAGCTAAACTAAACTAAACCAAACCAAACTAAACTATACCTCGCCAAACTTTACCCAACCGAGCCAAACTAAACTGCACTAAACTAAACTACACCAAACTAAACCAAACTAAACCACACTAACCGACACTAAACTACACTGAACTAAACCAAACTAAACTACATTAATGAGAGGACTTCCCTAATGCTTTCGTGTGTTTTTATTAGTAATCCATTCGGCTGAATGTCGACCCTGAATGTTTCTGACTTACCATTCTTTTAGTTCTGTCCAGGACAAACCATCGTTTCTTCCAGGTCTTGAACCTGCCTCCCACTTTGTGCAGGAAGCCGCGGCAGCTCTGGGAGGTCAAGATGATGTGTGGACACATGTCTAGCTGGTGTCCAGCCATATCAATGTGTGCTCTCAGGTCAAAGTCTTTGCTTGTGTTAGGTAGTAGTTGCCTTGCATATCTGCTTTCGTCTTTCTGTAGGAAATATTACAGTTTACATTGAACATTGACCTTCAACGAAGGATACGGGCCTTGGAGATGAGATGTTTCCGAAGACTTTTAAACGTCACGTTCAAAGATCGAGTTACAAATGAGGAAATACGAGATAGAATTACAACAGCAATAGGGCCTTTCGAAGACCTCTTGGCAACTGTCAAAAGAAGAAAACTCGCTTGGTACGGTCACATATAGAGATCAAATGGTCTTGCAAATACGATTCTCCACGGAAAGGTGCAAGGCAGACGACGAAGAGGCGGTCCCAAAAAGAGGTGGGAGGACAACATAAAAAAATGGACCAATCTCAGACACAAGAGGCACAAGCAGCAGGAGGAGTGTGGCATGGGGTTGTGAGAATGTCTTCATATGTGCCTCAATGATCTCACTGGTTACGGGATGACCTGTCCTGACATTTAACATCATTCTGGCTAGGGCTATAACCACGACGAAACGATCGTCTACTGGCAATAACTTATCTATAAAGGCGGAATTAAATATCCCTTGATGACATTATTTTGTGTGGAATTTCGGGGATATTTGCCAAAGCGTCCTCTCTAAATCAGTGCTTCCCAACTGCTTTACACTCGCGGACTGGGCAAAAAAGAAACAATAAGAAAATAATAAAAAATTGTTCACCACAGGTGAAAATAATAAAAAATTGTTCACCACAGGTGAAAATAATAAAAAATTGTTCACCACAGGTGAAAATAATAAAAAATTGTTCACTACCGGTGAAAATAGTAAAAACATTTCGCGGAACGCTCAGACACAAAAAAGATCCATTAGTCATATAGTATTTTGTCTATTAGTTTTTAAAGTTAATATTCTAAATGAAAATACTATATCCATTAAAAATTACCAGAATTCGAACAGATAATAAATAGATAACGAATTAAGCAACGATTTCTTTTTCCGCGGACCGGTCAGAGCTTTCTGTGGGCCGGCAGCGGTCCGAGGATCGGAGTTTGGCAAGGCAAATGCAAAGGTCACCGTCCATCGTAGACATAATTAATTTTGCTAGCGATATTTTGAGTAAGGAGTAACTGTGCTACTTTTATCCTCACTCTCTCGTCTCGAGCCGCCCGACCCCAGTGGCAAGTCAAGGACAAGACGACTAGAGGGCGACTACAAGATGCAGGGGACTCCGCATCAAGCACCCGTGAAAAAGACGGCGTAGTCTGGAGTCGAACCCACACCACCTGATCACGAGGCCGACGTCTTAACCACTTCGCCATGGAGTTTGGCAATGACTGCCCTAAATAATACTAAAGGTAATCTTGACGTTATGTTCATATAAAGACGTCAATGAAATTCTAGCAGCGCTCCACCAAGACGTAAAGAAAGCGGAACTTGAAATGAACACATGTAAGACAGAAGTCATTGGCAATCGCTTCTCTTCCCTCGACCCAGTCTTCCTAGGAGGAGGCAGACTGGACGACGCAGACGAGTATATCTACCTTGAACGTCTGCTCAACATACAGAACAACCTAAGCCCAGAGCTGACAAGACGTATTCGGCTGGGCGGCTTTCTCGTCCATAAAGGTGTTACTGGACAACATCTAAGCCCAGAGCTGACAAGACGTATTCGGCTGGGCGGCTTTCTCGTCCATAAAGGTGTTACTGGACAACATCTAAGCCCAGAGCTGACAAGACGTATTCGGCTGGGCGGCTTTCTCGTCCATAAAGGTGTTACTGGACAACATCGAAGCCCAGAGCTGACAAGACGTATTCGGCTGGGCGGCTTTCTCGTCCATAAAGGTGTTACTGGACAACATCTAAGCCCAGAGCTGACAAGACGTATTCGGCTGGGCGGCTTTCTCGTCCATAAAGGTGTTACTGGACATCTAAGCCCAGAGCTGACAAGACCTATTCGGCTGGGCGGCTTTCTCGTCCATAAAGGTGTTACTGGACAACATCTACGACCAGAGCCTGCGCGCCTTACCCTTCAACCCGACAGTGCTACCCTCACTGTGATATATTACTCGGGAAGAAGATGTAGCCTAGTCGGTGACACAAGCCACTCTCGAGAGACGGACGGTCAGCCTCACGTAAGACTTCAGTCCTCCGTTAACAGATGCCTACGAAGGATAATGGGCATAAAGTGGCAGGACATGATGAGGAATGAAGACCTGTGAGAAAGGAGCCAACAACAGCCACTGGAACAACAAAGTAAGCGAAGAAAACGGGACAGGATAGAACATACGCGTGGAAGACAGTCCAAAGTAGCCAGAACGGCTCTTACATGGAATCCTCGAGGAAAGAGAAAGAGAAGATTGAGAAAGATTGAGAAGTGAATATGAGAAGGAAATACGATTAAATGATTACACATGGAGAGAGGCAGAGAGAGCAGCCCAGGCCCTTGCATGCTGGCGGGGATGTTGTCAACGGTCTATGCACTGAGAGGAACGAAGGAATTTGATGCTTGATTGATTGAATGATTGATTTATTGAATGATTTATTGACTGATTGATTGCACGACTGTGATCGATTGACTGATTGAATGATTGTGATTCATTGAATGATTCAATGATTTATTCAATGTTTAATTGATTATGATTCATCGACTGATTGTGATTGATTGATTGAAAGATTTATTTATTGAACGATTAATTGATTGGTTGCAATTGATTGAATGCAAGATTAATTAACTGATTGATTGCGATTGATTGTCATTGATTGTATGATTGATCGATTTAATTGACTGACTGATTGATTGATTGTGATTGATGGATTGAAAGATTGAATGCTTGATTAATGTATTGATTGTTATACTGATTGTGATTGATTGATTGAATGAATGAATGATTAATTGATTGATTGGTTGAATGATTAATTGACTGTTTTGATTGATTGATTGATTGATTGATTGGCTTACTAAATATTAACCAAGCAGAAATCATCACTGACCTTTTGCTTGTCCTTCTCTCTAAGCTTCACCTGTTCTAGCTCTTTCTCTAGGGTTTCCGTTTTCAGCAGGATCTTCACCTCCGACTCTTTGAGCTTCACCTGTTGAAACAGGAACTGAGTCTTAGGTCATGGTCTGGGTCAAGGTCAGCGTCTGGGTTAGGATAAGGGTCAGGGTCTAGGTTAGGTAAAGGTCATGGTCTGGATCTGGGTTAGGGTCAAGGTCTTGGTTAGGGTGAAGGTCTAGGTCAGGATCATTGTCTGGACCTGGGTTTGATTCATGGTCTGGGTCTGGATTATGGTGGAGGCCAGGGTCTGGGTCAAGATAAGGGTCTGGGTCTGGAATAGGGTCAAGGTCTGGGTTAGGGTCTGGGTCAGGGACTGGGTTAGGGCCAAGGTCAAGGTGATGGTCTCGACTATGGTCAAGGTCATGGTATAGGTCAAGGTCGGGGTCAAGATCAGGAACTGGGTTAGGGTCGTGGTCTGGTTCAGTCTAGGTTAGGGTCAATGTCAGGGTCTGGGTCTGGTTCAGGGTATGAGTTTGTGTCTGGGTTAGAATCTGGATCAGGGTATGGATTAGGGTCAAGGTCAGGGTCTGGGTCACGGTTAGCGTTAGGGTCAGGGTCTGGGGTAAGGTCTGGGTCAGGTGACATATGCTAAGCAAGACTCACCCTCCCCCCCCCCCCCCCCCTTACGTCACATCCTTGCCGTGGTTCCTGGAAACAGGTTGTGTTACAGCGGTCTAGCGGCGACACTGTGCTCCTCATAGTGGTTATCTTAAAGAGTAGCCTCTCATTGCACTACAGCCAGGAGGACCCTGGTCGACCTTATCAAGTATGCTTCAATATGTAAGAAAAGCCACTGTAACCTACTATAGAAGAAATGTTGTCAAGATTTGAAACTAATCCAGCACGAGTGGCTTCAACAACAACAACAATAATAACCGCAACAACAACAGCATTCTGAACTAGAAACTACATCTGTTCTACTCCCCCATATCGCCTTGGAGTACGTAGACCATCAACCAACCCTCTCACCCTTATCGCCTTGGGGTACATAGACCATCAACCAACCCTCTCACTTTACCCTTGAGGTACATAGACAATCAACCAACCTTCTCACTTCACCCTTGAGGTACATTGACCATCAACCAACCCTTTCACCCTTATCACCTTGAGGTACATAGACCATCAACCAACCCTCTCACTCCACCCTTGAGGTACATAGACCATCAACCAACCGTCTCACCCCACCCTTTAGGTGCATAGACCATCAACCAACCATCTCACACCACCCTTGAGGTACATAGACCATCAACCAACCCTCTCACCCTTATCACCTTGAGGTACATAGACCATCAACCAACCCTCTCACCCTTATCACCTTGAGGTACATAGACCATCAACCAACCCTCTCACTCCACCCTTGAGGTACATAGACCATCAACCAACCCTCTCACCCTTATCACATTGAGGTACATAGACCATCAACCAAGCCTCTCACTCCACCCTTGAGGTACATAGACCATCAACCAACCCTCTCACCCTTATCACCTTGAGGTACATAGACCATCAACCAACCCTCTCATTCCACCCTTGAGGTACATAGACCATCAACCAACCCTCTCACCCCACCCTTGAGGTACATAGACCATCAACCAACCCTCTCACTCCACCCTTGAGGTACATAGACCATCAACCAACCCTCTCACCCCATCCTTGAGTACATAGACCATCAACCAACCCTCTCACTCCACCCTTGAGGTACATAGACCATCAACCAACCCTCTCACCCTTATCACCTTGAGGTACATAGACCATCAACCAACCCTCTCACCCCACCCTTGAGGTACATAGACCATCAACCAACCCTCTCACCCTTATCACCTTGAGGTACATAGACCATCAACCAACCCTCTCACTCCACCCTTGAGGTACATAGACCATCAACCAACCCTCTCACTCCACCCTTGAGGTACATAGACCATCAACCAACCCTCTCACCCTTATCACCTTGAGGTACATAGACCATCAACCAACCCTCTCACCCCACCCTTGAGGTACCTAGACCATCAACCAACCCTCTCACCCTTATCACCTTGAGGTACATAGACCATCAACCAACCCTCTCACTTCACCCTTGAGGTACATAGACCATCAACCAACCCTCTCACTCCACCCTTGAGGTACATAGACCATCAACCAACCCTCTCACCCTTATCACCTTGAGGTACATAGACCATCAACCAACCCTCTCACTCCACCCTTGAGGTACATAGACCATCAACCAACCGTCTCACCCCACCCTTTAGGTGCATAGACCATCAACCAACCATCTCACACCACCCTTGAGGTACATAGACCATCAACCAACCCTCTCACCCTTATCACCTTGAGGTACATAGACCATCAACCAACCCTCTCACCCTTATCACCTTGAGGTACATAGACCATCAACCAACCCTCTCACTCCACCCTTGAGGTACATAGACCATCAACCAACCCTCTCACCCTTATCACATTGAGGTACATAGACCCTCAACCAAGCCTCTCACTCCACCCTTGAGGTACATAGACCATCAACCAACCCTCTCACCCCACCCTTGAGGTACATAGACCATCAACCAACCCTCTCACTCCACCCTTGAGGTACATAGACCATCAACCAACCCTCTCACCCTTATCACCTTGAGGTACATAGACCATCAACCAACCCTCTCACTCCACCCTTGAGGTACATAGACCATCAACCAACCCTCTCACCCTTATCACCTTGAGGTACATAGACCATCAACCAACCCTCTCACTCCACCCTTGAGGTACATAGACCATCAACCAACCCTCTCACTCCACCCTTGAGGTACATAGACCATCAACCAACCCTCTCACCCTTATCACCTTGAGGTACATAGACCATCAACCAACCCTCTCATTCCACCCTTGAGGTACATAGACCATCAACCAACCCTCTCACCCCACCCTTGAGGTACATAGACCATCAACCAACCCTCTCACTCCACCCTTGAGGTACATAGACCATCAACCAACCCTCTCACCCCACCCTTGAGGTACATAGACCATCAACCAACCCTCTCACTCCACCCTTGAGGTACATAGACCATCAACCAACCCTATCACCCTTATCACCTTGAGGTACATAGACCATCAACCAACCCTCTCACTCCACCCTTGAGGTACATAGACCATCAACCAACCCTCTCACCCTTATCACCTTGAGGTACATAGACCATCAACCAACCCTCTCACCCCACCCTTGAGGTACATAGACCATCAACCAACCCTCTCACCCTTATCACCTTGAGGTACATAGACCATCAACCAACCCTCTCACTTCACCCTTGAGGTACATAGACCATCAACCAACCCTCTCACTCCACCCTTGAGGTACATAGACCATCAACCAACCCTCTCACCCTTATCACCTTGAGGTACATAGACCATCAACTAACCCTCTCACCCTTATCACCTTGAGGTACATAGACCATCAACTAACCCTCTCATCCTTATCACCTTGAGGTACATAGACCATCAACCAACCCTCTCACCCTTTTCCCCTTGAGGTACATAGACCATCAACCAACCCTCTCACCCTTATCACCTTGACGTACTTAGACCATCAACCAACCCTCTCACCCTTATCACCTTGAGGTACTTAGACCATCAACCAACCCTCTCACCCTTATCACCTTGAGGTACTTAGACCATCAACCATCCCTCTCACCCTTATCACCTTGGGGTACATAGACCATCAGCCAACCCCCCTTACTCCACTCTTTGGGTACTTAGACCATCAACCATGCAGTGGTGATGGATTGGGGCAACCCAGAGCATGTACCACTCACCCATGGGTTCTGCAGCTACACCTAAAGGTCCCCACCTGCTCCTCAACCCTTCTGTCTGGCCCCTCTCCAATGACCTGTCCGGCTTGAGTGACCCTGCCAGGAGTAAAACTCCCGCCGGCATAGCTCATTGTATCATCGTGGCGGGCAAACTCTCCAACCTCGGCAAAGTAGGCTTACATATGGAGAGGGATTTGTCAATAAAGCCTTGCGATTTTTTATAGTGAGTTTTGTCATCCGCCATGTTTTCGCTCCACACACAAGGACTGACTTGACACTGAAGCTGAAGATCCTATGCTCGGTTTGTATTCTGATCATTTTAGAGTTCCATACGGTTCTCAACATGTCAAAGACCACTCTTGCCTTGTGCATCCTTTGACTTCCTCGTTTGCTACCCTCGTACGCTTATCGATGATTAGGTCTTCATTCATCACTTCCAGAGCAAGGTTAGAGTCTGTAAGATGCTCGCTGATGTAACTGCTTGTGAAGTCATTAGGAGCAAACCATTCACTGCAAGGAATCTATGAGAGAAAACAACATGAAGGAATAAACATTAACGATATTTTAACTTAGCCGAAGAATCAACGCCATTGCAAGTGCTTTAACCCATAGGTGCTCTGATCTTCTTCATATTTGTTGCAGAATCTCAGCGCCGTACACGAACTCGGTAGCACCGGTGATGACCCCGTAAAAGAGTGGGTAGTTTTTGTTACTTTTGTCGACTGTTGACTGGATTATTGAAACAACAAGATCAGTAAACAAAAATGGAATTCAATGAAATATGACAAAACAAGCTGATGATCTGGATTTTGCTTATGACTTGGCTCTTCTTCAGGATCAAGATGCTGAGCAGCGCATGAGCTGCAGCGGTTAACGACCCGTAGCTGACTGCTAGCGTCAGGGCCAGCGAACCAGAGCTGCCAAGACCTTTCTCCAGGGATCAAGATGCTAAGCAGCGCATGAGCTGTAGCGGTCAACCACCCGTAGCTGACTGCTAGTGTCGGGGCCAGCGAACCAGAGCTGCCAAGACCTTTCTCCAGAGATCACGATGCTGAGCAGCGCATGAGCTGCAGCGGTCAACGACCCGTATCTGATTGCTAGCCACAGGGCCAGCGAAATAGAGCTGCAAGACCCAAGATCCTGGATAACAGGCTGCAACAGAGCAGACTGGCTAAGGAGAAGGGATCGAAGAGGGAAGGCAACAAGGTACTGAAAATTGCCTGCTGAAGTCGGATGTGTTGGACCGAAAGGTGCAAATATTGCAGTCAAGCTGTAAACTACGACACAACGCATTCCGTTCTCTGTATTACATTCTGCTAGTAAGGCCCGTGTCAGGTTTTGGTAGCACGAGATTGAGAACGAACGAAGCCAAGCCAAGCAAAGCCAAACCAAGCCAAGCCAAACTAAGCCAAGCCAAGCCAAGCCAAGCCAAACCAAACCCAATACGTACCCCCGAGAGGTCTGTCAGGGTCTTTGTGTATGATAAGGACAAGAATAGCACCACTGTCACACAGAGAGCATGTCGTAAGAGGCGACTAACTGTGTGACATGGCATAACACCAGCCATGGGTAGGGGATTTGTTTAGAGCAACATAGATGGCGCATAACAGGCTGCGGGTCTACTTTGCTCTGGTGTTTGAGTCTATTAAGATGAACTCGCACATCGGTAAACCACCCAACGCAGCGGAGTATTAAGCTGCTCAAACCTAGCCCGCTCAGCAGGAAATCTGGCTATATCCAGCTCATACCAGAGCTAGGACCTGCACACGGGCATCTACCCCTGTAGAGGTACAGGTCGACTAAGGACTAAGAAATTACCCCCCCCCCCCCCCCTCCCTACACTGAGGTCTAGTTTTCCACCGGAACAAAAAAAAAATACAAAGTACAAGATGCATACTAATGTCCGAAACGTTAGAATAGACGGGATAGACTGAGCTGTCCCAAACGGCTATTTCAATTCAGTTTTCTTTTAGTTTTGTGAAATCGATTTGAAGTTTATTATTTTATTGCGTTGCATGAAGTTCTTGACTCCACAATAATTGAGTTAAAGGAACGATTCTCTAACTTTGACGAAATCGCATTTGTAAAACTCTTTAACCATGCACAATTTACGAAGTTTAAAAAAAATTCGTTTCTTGACAGTCAATTTTAAAAACTTGAAAACACATGCCCTGTGGCGTTTGACTTTATAGCACTACAGAATGAATTGGTAAATATTTATAGCTCAGAAGACAAAACTAAACATTGTATTGAATTATTGTGTTTCATTGTAGATAACGACCTCCAAACAGTGTTCTTTTTCTTCTGCGTTCGTTCTCGATCTCCCACTACCAAACCCTAAATAGGGCTTTGCAAGTAACAGGATGTTGTCTGGGGAACGGAATGCGTTGTGTCGCTAGTTTCCAGCCTGGCTGCGATATTTGCGCCTTTCGGTCCGACACATCCGTCTTTGGCAGGCTCTAAACAGTGTTTGAACAGACGGGAAGTTTCTGCAACTTCTTCTTCTTCGTACGCAGTCAGACAGTAACCTTTATTTTTTTCGAAAAAAGCGGCGGTCATCCTGAGGCTGTCGCCACTGCCATAGAGCTTGTCTTGCAGTTCCACTGGTGATGGCCACATCTGCTCTCTCTGATCCTCGTATGTCGGGCAGTTCTGCAGCAGATGTTCAGCGGTCATTTTACTGGTACCGCACGGGCATTCGTCGGTACACCCTATCTTCAGTTTGTTGAATAGGTGGTACCTCAGTCTATTGTGGCCAGTGCGAAGTCTGAAGACAACGACCTGCTCTCTTCGGTTCAACTGGTAATAGGCATCGTTTTTGGTGTAACCAGTATGTTCGGTTTCCCATTTGGTCATGTATATGGCTTTGATAAGCCGTTTGACTCTTCGTACGTCATACTAGTATCTGTTTGTGGTGTTTCTGCAACTGATTCTCAGAATTCAAGTGAGCCCGACTACCACATAATGTTCAATGAGAACATTGACAAGAATTCAAACACATCTGCGTAATTCTATGACCAATAATAGACTATCCAATCTGGCTTCTATTTCAATAGCAAAGGGACTTTCTTGTATGTGCGCTCAAGATCACGTGAGGGAAGGGTGAAAAAATTTTTTTTTTTTTTCAGAAATGAAACAAAGACTCTTGGAATTTAATTACAAGAAAACGTAGACAACTACGCAGAAGTACGCCAAGAGAATGGGTTTCAACTACCTCAGCCAGTACAAACACCAAGTGCTTTTCAACGTTTTTTCGACATCGTTATGTGCGCCCCTTTATGTTCATGACTCAGCTTACCCTAAAATTATCATCACACTTCGCTACAGTACTGATAATCTTCGGCTATCTGGCAGCAGTCTCAACCTGCCTGTTTGAATAGCAGGACTCTATGAATACAAATAAATGACAATAAAATGCTAAACAAGTAGACAGATAGTTTCCATTCATTACCACATTCCTACCTGCTCCTCAACCAACTTTATTTTCTCCAACTGAACTTGAGCCAAACGTCTTTCTAATTCGGCCAGCACTTGTAGATGCTCCTCGCAGCTGCTAGCGCTGGGTAGAAAAGTATTAAAAATGCCAATGTTTAATATTTTCGAAAACAATTAATTCTCCTTCTTCTTCATTCGTTTTAAATCTCCCGGGAAAAGAGCTTTGCAAGTACATGGACATTGTTCGGAGAACGTAATGCGTTGTGTTGTAGTTTACAGCTTGACTGCTATATTTGTACCTTTTAGTCTGACACATCCAACTTCAGCAGTCATTTCTGAGTACCGGGTTAGCCTTCCCTCTTTGATCTCTTCTTCTTAGCCAGTCTGCCCTGCTGCAGCCTGTTATCCAGGATCACCGTGTGGAGGTGTAGAAGGGTCTTGGCAACTCTGGTTCGCTGGCCCTGACGCTAGAAGCCAGCTATGGGTCGCTGACGGCTGCAGCTCATGGTTTGCTGGCCCTGACGCTAGAAGCCAGCTATGGGTCGCTGACGGCTGCAGCTCATGCACTGCTCATGGTTTGCTGGCCCTGACGCTAGAAGCCAGCTATGGGTCGCTGACGGCTGCAGCTCATGGTTTGCTGGCCCTGACGCTAGAAGCCAGCTATGGGTCGCTGACGGCTGCAGCTCATGCACTGCTCATGGTTTGCTGGCCCTGACGCTAGAAGCCAGCTATGGGTCGCTGACGGCTGCAGCTCATGCACTGCTCATGGTTTGCTGGCCCTGACGCTAGCAGCCAGCTATGGGTCGCTGACGGCTGCAGCTCATGCACTGCTCATGGTTTGCTGGCCCTGACGCTAGAAGCCAGCTATGGGTCGCTGACGGCTGCAGCTCATGGTTTGCTGGTTCTGACGCTAGAAGCCAGCTATGGGTCGCTGACGGCTGCAGCTCATGCACTGCTCATGGTTTGCTGGCCCTGACGCTAGAAGCCAGCTATGGGTCGCTGTCGGCCGCAGCTCATGCACTGCTCATGGTTTGCTGGCCCTGACGCTAGCAGCCAGCTATGGGTCGCTGACGGCTGCAGCTCATGCACTGCTCATGGTTTGCTGGCCCTGACGCTAGAAGCCAGCTATGGGTCGCTGACGGCTGCAGCTCATGGTTTGCTGGTTCTGACGCTAGCAGCCAGCTATGGGTCGCTGACGGCTACAGCTCATGCACTGCTCATGGTTTGCTGGCCCTGACGCTAGAAGCCAGCTATGGGTCGCTGTCGGCCGCAGCTCATGCACAGCTCATGGTTTGCTGGCCCTGACGCTAGCAGCCAGCTATGGGTCGCTGACGGCTGCAGCTCATGCACTGCTCAGCATCTTGAGCCCAAACAAATTAATAAATAACAAAAATGAATACTGGAACCGGAACAATTATTATAGTGAATGTAAACATTTCATAACGTACATTGTCCATGGGTCTGAAGTGTCAAAGACTTCATTGTAAGAGATTTCGCCTTTTCTTTTCTTGATGTAAAATTGAATGACCTTCGTGTTGCGTCTTGCTCCCTTTAGGGACTGAGTGTTCTCCAGATAAAACGTTCGGCCTCTGGTGCTAGAGGTCGCGGGTTCAAATCACGGTGGAAACCGGGATTTGTTTACTTTGGCTTTCTGGTATTTCCTCCGATCTCTGGGTAGTAGAGATCGGATGCCCGTGTGTAGTGTCGCACGCGTTAAAAATCCCTCGGCAGTTGCAAATCTGAAAAGAAAAGGCGTACGGCCGCTGCCCGCGTAAAAATTATGTTAAAAATCTTCCGAATTTATTGTTCTGAGATTCTCCAAAAAAAATGAAGAAGAACAGAGCACTTATCGGTTTAACCGTGTGCAATGACGTTGAACAGAGCACTTATCGGTTTAACCGTGTGCAATGACGTTGAACAGAGCACTTATCGGTTGAACCGTGTGCAATGACGTTGAACAGAGCACTTATCGGTTTAACCGTGTGCAATGACGTTGAACAGAGCACTTATCGGTTTAACCGTGTGCAAAGACGTTGAACAGAGCACTTATCGGTTTAACCGTGTGCAATGACGTTGAACAGAGCACTTATCGGTTTAACCGTGTGCAATGACGTTGATTCATCGACTAAACTAAACTAACTGTATGTTAGGTATCAATTTACAACTTGGTAGACCGGAGGATGCAGTAACTAGTTTGCAACCCTGTTCCTTAGACCTTCTTTTGCCTTCAGAAATGAAACGAAGACGATTAGAACTGATTGAAATGAAAACATAGACAACTGTGCAGCAGTAGGTCGACAGCATGAGTTTCTACTACGTCATTCACACAAACACGAAGATTTTTCAACTTTTTGTTTACATCGTTAAGTATGCCACTTTATGTTCATAACTCGGCTTACCCTAAAATTATCACGTTTCGCTACTGATAGACCAATCATGGAACGGTAGATCCTACCCAATCCGGGCCATACATATTAAGGACCGGCTGTAGAGCCGTCGTGCGTTTTTGTTCTTTCGGGCAGCACGCTTTCTCTGAGCCTCCGCGGGGGTTTTACGTTCAGCGATTTGAGCACCTTTGGTGATGCTAACGCGGCAGGCTATAGGGTTCTGTGCAAGCAACTCCCAAGAGGTGACATCAATATTGAAGCTTTTTTCAGACACACTTTCAATGAGTCTCTGTAGCGTTTCTTCTGCCGTCCTGCTGAGCTTCTGCATGTTGCTAGCTCACCGTACAGCAGATGATTTGGGGTGCTCTTACCTGGCATGCGATCCCTGATACTATCGATTTTACGTCCGTCAGATGGGAAAGAAGACTAAAGTCTGGTCAGACAAAACATACTGATCACACATGTTAGGGGTATCAAGATGCTGAGCAGCGCATGAGCTGCAGTGGTCAGCGACCCATAGCTGACTGCTAGCATCAGGGCCAGCGAACCATAGTTGCCAAGACCCTTGTACACCTCCAAGCGGTGATCCTGGATAACAGGCTGCAGCAGGGCAGACTGGCTAAGGAGAAGGGATCGAAGAGGAAATGCTAACCCGGTACTCAAAAAATGCTTGCTGAAGTCGGATGTGTTGGACCGAAAGGTGCAAATATCGCAGCCAAGCTGTAAACTACGACACAACGCATTCCATTGTCTGGACTATATTCTGCTACTTAAGCCCTTTCATGGTTTGGCAGTGGGAGATTGAGAACGAACGAAGAAGAAAAAGAAGAAGAAGAAGAAGAAGAAGAAGAAGAAGAAGAAGAAGAAGAGGAAGAAGAAGATGAAGAAGAAGGAGAGGAAGAAGAAGAAGAAGAAGAAGAGGAAGAAGAAGAAGAAGAAGAAGAAGAAGAAGAAGAAGAAGAAGACATGTTAGGTTCAGGAAAAACATACTGGACAAGACCCTCACCTTGACTTCCAGGCAGACCTTTCTGGAAACGGGTTATTTTCATGACAGTCTGACTAACAAGGTGAGGGATGGACGTGATCCCCGTAGTAGTGGGCGACACGCAGATGAAGCCAAGCATAGCACAACCGCATGGAGGACCCCGGTCCACCTTCATCAGAACGCTCGGGATGTGAGGAAAGCTGCAACAATCCGCCACTTAACCTCCTTTGTAGGGCGCACAAAAGAGTAAACTGGTTGTATACAGACTCTGCAGAGTCTTCTAAATCAGTATAAAGAAGTTAAGTTAAGTTCAGTTACTCATTATGGGCATTCAACAATAACATAAACT
Organism: Ariolimax columbianus; assembly: GCA_036924085.1. Lineage (NCBI taxonomy): Eukaryota > Metazoa > Mollusca > Gastropoda > Stylommatophora > Arionidae > Ariolimax > Ariolimax columbianus. The sequence continues at coordinate 5,376,039 of JAVGWX010000025.1, read as the reverse complement.
ACGTCCGTCGGATCAGGTCAAATCATTGTGTTTCCTTTTCGAGAAGAGTTTGAGTCATTTCCAGTCACAGATTGGGGCCAGAGATACCAGACTTAAGGTTTTGACCTCCTGTCATAACGCTCATAACACGCGATCCTAAGACTTTCTTAACCACTTACAGCTCTTTACGAGGAGGACGAGTTCGAATTGTTGCATGCTGACAAGGACTACAGCGGATCGAATCCCCAGTAGGACACTTAACTTAATGTATGTATACTGGTTTAAGGTGATAATTCTCCGGCTACGCACAGGTCACAACAGACTTAGATGCCCTCTACACTACAGACCTTTGTGCCTGCGGCACAGCCCCCATGAAGGCAGAACATATTTTGCAGTCTTGTCCACTGTATACAGACAAAAGAAGCAACATTTGGCAACAGCCAGTGTCCTTCCACGAGAAGCTGTACGGCAGTGTACAGAGCCTTGAGTCGACTGCTTCATTCGTTACAGTCATTGACGTGGAGGTCTGAATATGAACGAGGAAGAAGAAGAAGTATACTGGTTTAGAAGACTCTGGAGAGTCTGTTTACAACCAGTTTCAATTACTTTTCTTTGCTCTGAAAACTATGTACATCCAATCTATTCTTGAATGCATTAATTGTTCGTGCCTCCACTACTTCATTTGGCAATACATTTCAAGCATTCACCACTCTTTGACTAACAAATATTTCCTAATATCTAATCTAGACCTTTATATTATCAAATTTTGTAATATGTAATTTAGCCTTTCTTCACTTAATTTGTAACTATGCCCTCTTGTTCGTGTAGGTGACTTTATTTTGAGAAAAGAAAACTTGCTATGGTCTAAATTATAATTTATCCTTTCCGTTAATTATCTTGTATTAAGTCACCTCGAATTCTTCTCTTTTCAAAGCAGTGGCGAAGCGGCCTTTAGTCCCCCAGCCTGTAAACACCGCTGACTATCCCAGCTTTGGAAATAAAGTCGTAAAACTTGTGTTATTTGTCAACGCAACAAAAGAAACAATGTCAAGTCACAATAGAGATATGTTTAATAGAAAAATTATCAAATTATTGTGAAAAGAATTTTTAGTATTTAATATTTTTGTCCAAATCCAATATTCATTTCAAAACGTTAGCTATTATTTTGTTTCTAAGCTTAGAGGCAATTTTTAAAAAAAAATGAGATTACCTTTTTTCTTTTTTTTTTCTTTTTTTTTCTTTAGGTGATTTGTTACAGCGAGGCGCAAACTTGTCAATCGTAGAAAGAGCCCATTTGGTCATGCGATTTCGCGCTACATTTGTTGGGGGAGGTGTGCATTCTTAAGGGCACTTTCAGTTTACACGATCGAGTTTCTTTCATATGGGCTGTGATGGGAACAATGACCTGCAAAGGCCATGGAACATAATTTTTTTTGTTTTTTTGTTTGTTTGTTTTGTTTTGCGTTCGCCTTATTTATCTATTCCCCAAGGCGTGTGTGCGTTACACTGTGGTTTTTATTTGATGGGGATCGAACCCAGCACCTTCGGGTCGTGAGCCGTGCCACTTAACCACTAGGCCACGCCGTCCCCCTGTGGAACATAATGATCACGAGTGTTATGGTAGTTCGTTAATGATCCAGCAGTGTGTGGGCTCCTGCCCTTTGGCCCATTGTCATATAGAGGTATCTGCAAGTGTTTGTAAGCTGTTGTTTAGTTTCCTGCAGAGCGTTCCACTTGTCTGGCCTCGGAGAAAGAAGCTCTTTCCTAACACTGGCAAGCGCCGGACATTCAAAAAGATTGTATTCAACAGTTTCATAGGGATGTGTGCACAGCTCGCAACCTGGGGTATGTTCTTGTTGGATTATGTTTAAGTGACTATTAGGGATCAAGACACCGAGCAGCGCATGACCTGCAGCGGCCAGCGACCCATTGCGGACTGCTAGCGTCAGGGCCAGTGACCCAGAACTGCCAAGGCCCTTCTACACCTCCACGCGGTGATCCTGGATAACAGGCTGCAGCAGGGTATACTGGCTAAGGAGAAGGGAGTGAAGAGGGAATGCTAACCCGGTACCTGATGAAGTTGGATGTGTTGGACCGAAAGATGTAAATATCGCAGTCAAGCTGTAAAACCACAACACAACGCATTCCGTTCTAAGGACTACATTCTCCTACTTGCAAAGCACTCTTCAGGGATTGGTAGCGGGAGATTGAGAACGTTCAGGGATTGGTAGCGGGAGATTGAGAACGTTCAGGGATTGGTAGCGGGAGATTGAGAACGTTCAGGGATTGGTAGCGGGAGATTGAGAACGTCCAGGGCTTGGTAGCGGGAGATTGAGAACGTTCAGGGCTTGGTAGTGGGAGATTGAGAATGTTCAGGGCTTGGTAGCGGGAGATTGAGAACGTCCAGGGCTTCGTAGCGGGAGATTGAGAACGTTCAGGGCTTGGTACTGGGAGATTGAGAACGTTCAGGGCTTGGTAGCGGGAGATTGAGAACGTTCAGGGCTTGGTAGCGGGAGTGAGATAACGTTCAGGGCTTGGTAGCAGTAGTGAGAGAAACTGATAAACCTCTTGTCCTCTTCATAGGTTATACCTGCATCAGGTTGGGGTAGCTTTCCACCTTCTCTTGACAGTCAGCCTTTTGATGCTAACAATATTGCAATAAGATGGATTCCACTGTATGACAACTTTCTTTAACCGATGATACAGTTTAAAGTTTCTTGAATCTTCATCTCACACGGGCCTATATCTATTTTTAAAACTCATTTACTCTTCTTTCTCTCTACTTAAATCACTTTTTGGTCTTTGAGTATCTGGCCGCCACTGGCTTACCCGGCCTTTTATCACTTCTTACGCCCTCCTGTCCATTTTGTCCGTCATTTGAGTTCTTGCTCCTGTCTCGAAATGTGTGATTGTTGGCTGAGCTAAGTAAACCATTGTTTCCCTCCTATGTATTGACATCCCACCATTTATGTATTATTCCCTTCTCCTTTGATTCGTTTGTTTATTACTGTTGTTATTTTTTGTCTCTGATAACGGACAGTTGGTCAAACATTGGTTTCGTCTTGGTGCAGAATCTTGCCATCATCATCATGTAGCATGTCCTTGGCACAACGTCGCTCTCATGACAACCAGTCTTCTTCTTCCTTCTCGTTCGTCTTCAGACCTCGACTTCAATGACTCTAACTAAGGCAGCAGTCGACTCAAGGCTCTGTACGCTTCCGTACAGCTTCCCATGAAAGGACACTGACTGTTGTCAAACGTTACTTCTTTTGTCGGTATACAGTGGACAGGACTGCAAAATATGTTCTGCCTTCATGGGTGCTGTGCCGCAGGCACAAAGGTCTGTAGTGCCAATCTCGAACTTGTAAAAATGACATGTAAGTCTTTTGTGACCCGGAGAATTATCACCTGGTCTCGCCTGGAGGGTTGATGGTAGGCATCGTTTTCTATGTGGCCAGGGTGGTGTTTTTCCCATTTTGCACTGTACGTTGCCCTGATGAATGCTTTAGTCTCATTGTATGTGATTTCTGTATCACTCTGCTGCAGCATTCCTCCCTCTCTGGCGAGTCTGTCCGCCTCCTCGTTACCTGGAATGTCGCAGAGTGCTGGTTTCCACTGGGACAAGCGCTCGAGCGAGTCTGCCAGAGCACCGAGTTAATTTTTGTGCTGGTTCTTGAGCGCCATTAACACTGCAAGGGGGTCATCACAACCATTCGATAGGAATCTCAAACAGCGGTCAGTCCACGAGCCTGCTCCATGTTCATGTCCAAAGTGTCCTTGATGTCTTGTGTCCATATACGTCCTGATGGACCTCTGCCTCATCTTCCTGGAACAACGCCCTACAGAACGGCTTTTCCGAGTCCACCATTACACTTGATATGGCCGAACAATCTGTTTCCGAGACATAACGTAATTTTAAAGCCAGGTTTCTTTGACACTCGGGGAAGCAAACCCTTAGAAAATGCAGTAGGACGGAGACCCTTACGAGATGCCACTCTTCCCCTTCTCTCTCTCCTCTTACCTCCCCCTGTTTCATTTGACTCTGTCCTACAGTCACACCCTTGCACAACTTTCACACGCGCCCTCGTGGTAAAGCCCTTCCATTGCACTTTGGTTGGGCTAGCTTCTGAGGGCGCACAAACCTAGCATATGTACATACAGACGCACACATGCATCCAAGCACTGGTTTATGCGTCCTGATATCGCCCAATGGACTACGGTCTGGGGTGGAAAATGGCGCGCCTCCGCCAGTAGAAACTAGTGAGGCAAATAATCTAAGCAAAAACAAACAAAAAACGCAGACCCTTACATAAAATGTATGCTGAAGTCGGATGCACTGGGCCGACAGGCGCAAAATAAAAACCACAGTGCAACGCACACCGCATTGTGGATTAGAGAAATAAGGCGAACGCAAAAAAAAGTTTTTTTGTTATTTTCTTCTTCTTCGTACGCTGTCAGACATTAACTTGAATTTGTTTGAAGAAGGCAGCTGTCATCCTGAGGCTGTCGACACTGCCATAGAGCTTGTCTAGTGTTACCACTGGTGATGGCCACATGTGCTTTCTCTGGTCCTCGTATATCGGGCAATTTTTGCAGCAGATGTTCAGCGGTCATTTTCCCTGTACCACAGATGCATTCGTCAGTGCCACCTATCTTCAGTTTATTGAATAGTTGGTACCTCAGTCTGTTGTGGTCTGTGCGGAGTCTGAAGACCACCACCTGCTCTCTTCTGTTCAACTGGTAGTAGGCATCATTTGTTTGTGTACTTCCTCTTTTGATCATATCCATTTATTAAAAACAGATTTTACTTTGTTGTTTTACATTTATTTTATAGAGTACCCATATTAGTTCTTAAAGGTATGTATTCTTCTGGCTCTCCAGGACTGCGACCATCGACATGGCGTCTGTTAAGCGTACGACTTGTCTGTCTGTACCGTCATCTGTCCTTATAATATGCGCACAGCAGCAGCTGATAGAGGTCTTCGATAAATATTTCAACAAATTCCGTAAAATAACATCATTAATAATTTCGGCTGCAATATCTTAGACAAAACGACAAACAGAACACAAGAGATCCAATATATATCTGCTTACTAATCAATAATGGAGGTTTTGCACCTAGATAAATATCTAAGCCCGATTTATGTCAGTCTGCGCGTTAAGTGAGGGATTCCAAGGGCGGCCTGACATTTGTCATTATCATCTGTCTGGTGACGTAAGCATGTTATCGTTCTACTTCTTCTTCTTCTTCTTCTTCTTCTTCTTCTTCTTCTCCTCATTCTTCTTTTTCTTCTTCTTCTTCTTCTTCTCCTCTTTCTTCTTCTTCTTCTTCTTCTTCTTCTATTTCTTATTTTTTTTCTTCTTTTTCTTCTGCTTCTTCTTCTTCTCTTTTCCTTCTCCTTTTTCTCTCCTTCTTCTTCTTCTTATCTTTTCTAATGTATTTTCTCTTCTACTTCTTCCTCTTCTTCTTCTTCTTCTTTTTCTTCTTCTTCTTCTTCTTCTTCTTCTTCTCCTTTGTCTTATTCTTCTTCTTCTTCTATTTCTTCTTTTTTTTTCTTCTTTTTCTTCTGCTTCTTCTTCTTCTTCTTTTATTTCTTCTTCTTTTTCTTCTTCTTCTTCTTCTTCAACATCATGTTCATTATCATCATCTTATTATTATTTCTTCTTCCCCGTCCTCTTTTTCCTTTTCTTTCGTTTCTTATTTTTCTTATTTTTTTCCTTATCATCTCCCATCCTTTTCTTCTCCACATTCTCAGTTTTCCTCTTTGTCTCCTTCTTTTTTCTCTTATTCTTTTTTTATCCTCTTCCTACTTCTTGTTCTCCTCCTTCCCTTTCTCTAAAATAATCAAATAATTAACTCATAACATTTCTGATCAGTCTCAAACTTCTTTAGTCGCCATACAATGTTTACCACACATATCTCTCTCACAAACTTGACGATGTCTCAGACTTCACCTACTCAGAGTATTCTGGCTCTAACTTTCATTCAAAGATCTACACATCACTCCATCTCTCTCTAGCAGGGTCAGTCTAACTTCCTGAAGGCGAAGATCTTAAGTCCTGATGCAAGCAGTCCTTCTGTACACATTAATGCGAAATTGTAATATTGTCGATTCCACCCCCGGCTACGACACCACTCAAACCCTAAGCGCACTCAAGTTACGTAACTTATCCTATTATCATTTTTGCCACACGAGCGATTGATTTCGCCGGAGGCCAGATTGCAATTATGTTTTTATTCAAACCCTTTTCTGGCAAATTGGTTCAAGTGTTCTTGGTTCTTAGTCGACCTGTACTTCTACAGGAGCGAATGCCTATGTGCAGGTCCCACTTAGTCGACCTGTACTTCTACAGGAGCGAATGCATATGTGCAGATCCCACTTAGTCGATCTGTACTTCTACAGGAGCGAATGCCTATGTGCAGGTCCCACTTAGTCGACCTGTACTTCTACAGGAGCGAATGCCCATGTGCAGATCCCACTTAGTCGACCTGTACTTCTACAGGAGCGAATGCATATGTGCAGGTCCCACTTAGTCGACCTGTACTTCTACAGGAGCTAATGCCCATGTGCAGATCCCACTTAGTCGACCTGTACTTCTACAGGAGCGAATGCCTATGTGCAGGTCCCAGCTCTGGTATCATCTGGAGCCAACAGGAGGATTTCCTGCTTAGAGGAATAGGCTCGAGCAGCTTATTACTGGAACAACTGCCGCGGAGGATGGTTAACCGATGTGCGAATCCATCTTAATAGACTCAAACACTAGAGCAAAGTAGACCCGCAGCCTGTTAGGCGCCATCTATGCTGCTCTAAACAAATCAGCTAACCATGACCGGTGTTATGCCATGTCACAGTCAGTCGCCTCTTACGACATGCTCTCTGTAGGGCAGTGGTGCTATTCGTTTCCTTGTCATACTTAACTTAACGTCTTTATACTGGTTTAGAAGGCTCTGCAGAGTCTGTATACAACCAATTACATTTACATCACCTTGCTCTAAAAGCTATGTGCATCCAATGTATTCTTAAATGCATTAACTGTCCCTGCCTTCACTACCTTCCACGGCAAGGATTGAAAGAGATAGAGAGAGAGAGTGAGAGAGAGAGAGATAGTGAGATAAAGAGTGGGAGAGAGAGTGAGAGAGACAGCGAGAGAGAGTGAGAGAGACAGCGAGAGAGAAAGTGAGAGAGAGAGTGAGAGAGGGAGTGAGAGAGAGACAGTGAGAGAGAGTAAGAGAGAGATTGAGAGAGGGAGTGAGAGAGGGAGTGAGAGAGAGTAAGAGAGAGATTGAGAGTGGGAGTGAGAGAGGGAGTTAGAGAGAGTGAGAGATAGTGAGAGAGAGTGAGAGAGAGAGTGAGAGAGAGAGTGAGAGAGAGTAAGAGAGAGTGAGAGAGAGAGTGAGAGAGAGAGTGAGTAAGAGAGACAGTGAGAGAGAGTGAGAGAGAGTGAGAGAGAGACAGTGAGAGAGAGTGAGAGAGAGAGTGAGGGAGTGAGAGAAAGATTGAGAGAAAGTAAGAGAGAGTGAGAGAGAGTGAGAGAGAGAGTGAGAGAGAGTGTGAGAGAGACAGTGAGAGTTAAAGAGAGAAAGAGAAAGATAGAGAAAAAGAGAGAAAGATAGAAAGAAAGAGAAAGAGAGAGAGAGAGATAAAGAAAGAAAAATAGATGAGAAATTATAGCGAAATAGGAAAGTAGAGTAACGCAAACGTAAGAATATATTCAAACTGAAAGATTTGAGACGAAAACCCGCAAAGAAAAGTAATAAAACCCGATTGTCTCTCGATAAAACATGAAATGCGCCATATTTTACATACAGACGAATTTAAAAAAAAAAAAAAATTAGTCAACTTAACTTAACGTCTTTATACTGGTTTAGAAGACTCATCAGAGTCTGTATACAACCAGTTTCATTTACATCACCTTGCTCTAAAAGCTATGCGCATCCAATCTATTCTTAAATGCATTAATTGTCTCTGCCTCCACTACCTCCTGGGGCAATGCATTCCAAGCATTCACCACTCTCTGAATAAATATTTCCTAATATTTAATCTGGACCTTTCTTTAGCTAATTTGTAGCTATTCCCTCTTGTTCTCGTTGGTGGTTGCATTTTGAAAAAAAAACTTGTTAAAATCTAATTTAACCTTTCCTGTGATTATCTAATAAACCTGTATTAAGTCACCACAAATTCTTCTCTCTTCCAGACACTGTAGTCCGGTTTTTCTGAGTCTTTCCTCATAACTATAATTCAGGAATCCCACTATCAGCTTTGTCGCTCTTTTTTGTATCCTTTCTAGCATGTTTATATCCCCTCTATGATAAGGACTCCACACCTGTACACAGTACTCTAATCTAGGTCTAACTAATGCTCTATACAGTTTGACTATCATTTCCTTGCTCCTATGTTTAATATTTCTTTTTATCATACCTAACATTGCATTTGCCTTTTTCACTGCTACCTTATCTTGCTCACTCACCTTTCCTGTATGATCTATTATAACCTCTAGGTCCCTTTCCTTGTCTATCATTCTAATATTGTTCTCGCCCATTCTGTAATTATGTTCAATATTGGATCTACCCATGTGGATGACTGTACATTTATCTATATAAAACTCCATTTGCCATCTCACAGACATTCTCGAATTTTATCTAAATTCGACCTCAATATAGCTAGCTACCTCTTCAAATCTCGAGTCTCGCGAGATTTTAATAAATGATTGTTTTGATAGTAGCTACCGGTGCCAAATTTTGAGCGGATTTTATTTCGCGGGCTTTTTTTTTTTTCAACCGACTGTTATGTAACTTTATAATTTTCTTTAAAGTTAGAAGATTTATTTCAAAATCTCGTTTGTTATGTTCCATAAAAGATTTGTGAAAGGCCAACTATCAAGATCTCTGTAAACAGCCTTAACAAAACAAATTCAAAGAAACGGTTGAAGCTCTTCTTTAATTGTAGTTGAGAAATCGAAGATGAGAGGCTACCATAGAATATCTTCTATGGGCAGGGATATTGGAGCTAGAAGAATCGTTCGTCCCACACTGCAATCCAGGGAAATGTGTAAAAGAGACATGAAGTCGTGTGATATCCCATCCGAAAGGTCTCGGGTTCGAATCACGGTGGAGACCGGGATTTTTTTTCACGTGGATCTTCTGGTAAAAATTCCCCTGATTTCTGGGTAGTGAGATCGGACACCCGGGGGACAGTGTCGAGCATGTTAAAAAATCATTGACATTTAGAAATAGAAAAAAAGTAGGCTTAACGGCCGCTGCCAGGACAGAATCCAAATTAAAAATCTACCCAAGTTATTTGTACCTTTCCCCAGGTGGTTTGTTGAAGTTGTTGTTTCGAATGCCCACAATGAGTAGGTTACTCTTCTGTGCACCCCGAAAAGGACGTTAAGTGACGGGTTGCAGTAGCTTTCCTCACATCTCGAGCGTGCTGATGAAGGTGGACCGGGATCTTCCAGTCGGTTTTGCTATGCTTGGCCTCATCTGTGTATCGCTCATTACTACGGAGATCACGTCGAACCTTGTTAACCAGACCGTTGTCCTCGACAACAGCCTGTTTCCAGGACGACCAACGAAGAGGTCAGGTGAAGGTCTTGGTCAGTATAGTTCTCCTGACCCAAGCTAACATTGTCTGATCAGTGTGTTTTGCCTGACCAGACGTTAGTCTCATCGTCCCAGGTGGTTTGTTTAGAGCAGCTATAGATGGCGCCTAACTGATTGCGGGTCAACTTAGCGCTAGTGTTTGAGTCTATTAAGACGAGAAACTGGTTGAACATAATCTAAAGAGTCTTCTAAATCAGTATAAATAAGTTAAGTTATGAAAGCTGAGAAATGATTGCTCAGGATTGAGCTGTTTGACAATCAGTTGGAGGCAGCAAAGCAGTTGATTACGCTTGTAGAGGTCTGCTGGCTGTAGAGAAAAGAGAAAGACCGAATATATCAGGGGACAAGCTGGCAAGCCAGCATCTTCAGCATGGTTGCACGATCTATGGCAGGGACTGTTACTCACGGATCGGCCTTTATAGCCATAGCAGACAGTGTCGAAATACAGGAGATTGAGCTGGACAAAACTCACTGGGCGCAACGTGCATGGTCTATGGAGACTGTGACGCATAAAATAACCGTGACGAAAAAACATATATCAGTATGGAAAGTGATAATGGGGGGTAAGATTCCTTGATGGAAGAAAAGTCGACGCCAGCCTGGCGATGCCTTTGTTTGACGTGGGCCAATTCGACCTAGATCGCAATGCATACAGAGCTGGTGTGACGAAAACTATGTTCTGGAAGGAATGTGTCACTAGATGATAATGTTTTTGATGATGATATATTTTAGTAGCAACTAAGTAAATATTTACCTTATTCCAAATATTGGCATGGGCCGTCCGCAAAACCAGCAGTACTCCAGTTGGTAGCTTGCAGCTATATTTTCCTTTCTTGAAACTAAGTTGTCGTACTTTGTGGAAGTCTGTGGCAATGAATTTTGATCAAACGACGTGCCAAAGGTCGAAGAAGAATTTGGTCCTGAATTGGGCAACCTGGCATCTCGATGTAGACCATTTGAAGATGGTGAGGAAGAGTGAACATCGTTTTGGGCTTGGTGTTTGGTAGTCACGTAATCTAAACTATTTTTGAAGATGTAATCTCTAGAGAAACATGATGACGATCTTCTAAGTTTGGATTTAATAGAAGATACAGGTGGTGTTGGTGCTAGAAACGTCCCTGACTTTGTGGATGCTTCCTTCCTGTTTTCTGGAAACGTTCTATTATGGGATCGTGTTGAAATCGCAGATGAGAAATCGCTTGAAATCTTGGACGTAATATCGTTATTTACATACGAAGACGAAGCCGAGGATGATGGAGCTGAAATTGGAGTATCAACAATCACTTCATACGAAGAGTCATTTTGTAATTCATCCACACGCTTTAGAGATGTGGAAGTTAAACTTGAACTATTATCAGTTAAATATTGGTTCTCAAAATAAGGATCGCTTTCTAATTGGTTAAAGTGTGGTTGTCGACCAATGAAATGTTCGTTTACAGATACACTAGGCACCTGAGATGTTGAATGTGCGCCATAATTCCTTGGTGAGCAGTTATTAATGTCGCTTTTATTAAATGATGATGTCGAAGTTTTGCGGCGGGGGATTCTTCTATTATCTTCAGTTCCGCAGAGATTAAGGTGAAGGGAAATTGAATCATTAGAAACGTTTACTTGTGACTTTGTAACTTCAGGTTCCGTTTTGTGCGGTTGAGTCATGACCTTCGCATTGATCTTCTTGTTTGTTTCGGAATGCAGTGGACTATTTTGTTCTTTTTTCTTTAGCAACTCGGCGTTCGTATCATTGTCTCTTTTGTGCACTAATTCGTTTTTGAGATTTGGTAAACTAATTGAATCTGCGAAATGAACAGAAAGACTTCCAACTGAATCTTTTCGAGATCCGACTGGTGGTTTGTGATTGGTTGACCTTTGAACTGTCACTGATGCTATTGGTGCATGTGACTTAGTTGAATTCACCGGCGTTTTTGGCAATGTCCGACTGTCTTTTGATTTAACAGTGCGAATGTTTTCTTTCTCCTTTAAGCAGTTCATCTGATATTCTTTGTTCCCACTTTGATATTGACTTGATTCTTCTGCGGGAACTGAGTCACTTCGATGAATAACCAAAGTGTCGTGGTTTTTTTGAGCGTTCAGAGAACAGCCTCTTCTAGCAGACGATCTTCTTCCATGTGGTTTTGATATTTCTTTTGTCAATGACTGACCGTCAATTTTAATTCTTGTGTCTTGTCTGTTATGGCCTTTTGTTGAATCTTCTAAGCGTTGTTGTGAACATGTTGAATGGATGTCTGTCTTATCTGCAGCAACATCTTTTCGGGAGTTTCCATACAGCGCCTCGGATTTCCTGGAACTGATCTTAGTCTTATCAGATGAAAAGTGAACGTGTTTAGTTCTTGGGGACGGCGCTTTCGTTGTCATGGGAACCACGTCGAGAAGACTAAGGTCATAGTTCGCGGTCATGACCTTCTCGCTAACTTTAATAAGAGAAGGGATTTCCCCATTCATTTCCAGGAAAACCCCTGACTTTCTCTTTAACAAGCCTACATTTTTGGTAACTGGGCTTACTTTGAGATTCATTTTGCAAGATTCTGAACATTGACCTTGGTTCAATCTGTGAAAGATACATTACGAACATCAATGCAGCGAATATGGACATTATAATAATGAGAAAAACAGCAATCTTATTTAAATGGCTCGCTCCGTAGATCTGAAATATCGGCCCCCAAACTTTCTTACAATGTCGCAAGACTGATATATTGGCTGCTGAGTAATCTTAAAATGTAGCAAAGCTGATATATTTGTTTCCAAACTGTCTTAGAACGCCAAATAATATTGGCTACCAAACTTTCTTACTTCTTCTTCTTCTTCTTCTTACGCTGTCAGACGTCAACCTGTATTTTTTCGAAAAAAGCAGTGGTCATCCTGAGGCTGTCGACACTGCCATAGAGCTTTTCTAGTGTTGCCACTGGTGATGGCCACATCTGCTTTCTCTGATCCTCGTATGTCGGGCAGTTTTGCAGCAGATGTTCATCGGTCATCTTCCCGGTACCACACGAGCATTCGTCAGTGCCACCTATCTTCAGTTTATTTAATGGTACCTCAGTCTATTGTGGCCAGTGCGAAGTCTGAAGACCACGACCGGCTCTCCTCTGTTCAACTGGTAATAGGCATCGTTTTTTGTGTAGCCAGTATGTTCTGTTTCCCATTTGGTCATGCATCTAGCTCTAATAAGCCGTTTTGACTCTTCGTAGGTCATACTAGTATCTGGTTGTGGTAGTCTTGCACCTTCTTTTGCCAGTCTGTTGCGACCCATAACTGACTGCTAGCGCCAGGGCCAACGAACCAGAGCTGACAAGACCCTTCTACATCTCCACGCGGTGATCCTGGTTAACAGGCTGCGGCAGAGCAGACTGGCTAAGGAGAAGGGATCGAAGAGGAAATGCTAACCCGGTACCCAACAAATTCTTGCTGAAGTCGGATGTGTTGGACCGAAAGGTGCAAATATCTCAATCAATCTGTAAACTACAACACAACGCATTGCGTTCTCTGGACTACATTCTGCTACTTAAGCCCTTTCAAGGTTTGGTAGTGGGAGATTGAGAACGAACGAAGCCAAGCCATATATATATATATATATATATATATATATATATATATATATATATATATATAGAGAGAGAGAGAGAGAGAGGGAGAGAGAAAGCTGGGCTTCGTTCGTATATATATATATATATATATATATATATATATATATATATATATATATATATATATATATATATAAACACATTCTTGCCAGTGAGATGTGGGCTGTGTACAGCAGGCAGGCTAAGATATACAAGCTGCCTCCGTAGATTGTTCAAATTACAGTGGCAGGATAGGGAACCAGACACCTAGATCCTCATGAAGGTAAAAATAACGAGCATCCACACACTGTTGTAGAAGATCCAGATTAGGTGGACCGGCCACGTCGTGCGCATGTCAGACAACCGCATTCCAAAACAGCTAAAGTTTGGTGAGCTGAAAATAGTGCCTGCGTCTGGTCGGTGGTCATAAGACGCGTTTAAAATAACCCCCTTTAAGTATCTCTGACATCAATGTAAAGGCATGGGATTTCCTCGCACAGGACCGCAAGGCAAGACGTGGAACCATCATCAGAGGCGTCTCCATTGCTGAGCAGCGCCAGACCTCAGAAGCACAGATAAAAACGAACTTTACGAAAAGCCAAACAACTGACACTCACACGTCCGATTCTGACCATAAATGCTACGTATGTGGAAGGATTTTCCGTGCCAGAATTGGACTATACAGTCACCTCCAAACTCAACGTTGCGGTGCAACACAACATGTCTGACTACTTGTGATGGACGATAATTATATATACATATAAAGGCAAAGACAAAGGCCACCGTCCATCGTAGACGATGATGGCATTATTAATTTTGTTAGCGATATTTTTTGTAAGGATTAACTGCGCTACTTTTTATCATCACTCTCTCGTCTCGAGCCGCCCGACCCGAGTGGCAAGTCATATATATATATATATATTACACACACGAGGGCACTCCAAGGAGAAACAAAACTTTGTAAAATAAAATATTATGTATTTACAATTTATTTTAACATGTCTTCCCCGGTAAGGTTCCTGAAAGTCCCCGCCCCCCCCCCCCCGCCCCTTAATAAAATCGCCACCCCTCATCCCCCCCCCCTTCCTCTCTCACTGTTGTTTGTTACACTGCTCACAAAGTATTGTCCCACTTTTGAATGCGCCCCTGGCCTCATTTTCTGGGATCGCGTGCATGTCACGTAGCGAATTTTCTTTGATCTCTTCCATGCTCTGAAATCGACAAGCCGTAAGGGCGGATTTCAACTTTGGTAACAGAAAAAGTCTGCGGGGGCCAAATTCAGAGAATAGGGTGACTGCGGGACAAGAGTCGTCGCATACTTTGCCAAAAAAGTCACGAATAAGCAATGGCGTGTTTGCACGTGCGTTGCCATGGTACATCATCTAGGATTTGTTTGTTCATGCTTCAGGCCTCTTTCTGGGTACTGCCTCTCTACCCCGCCACATAACATCCGAGCAACACTCTATATTGATCGTCTGATGCCGTGGGACAAATTTATGATTAATGGTACTCCTCCAATTAAAAAAGAAGATTCACATAAACTTCTTAACTTAACTTAACGTCTTTATACTGGTTTAGAAGACTACAGAGTCTGCATACAACCTGTTTCTTTGAGGGTGGTTTTTACCGATGTAATAGTTTATCTTAATAGACTCAAACACTAGAGCTAAGTAGACCTGTAGTCAGTTAGGCGCCATCTATAGCTGCTCTTAACAAACCACTTGGGGAAAGGTACAAATAACTTCGGTAGATTTTTAATTTTAATTTTGTCCGAGCAGCCGTCGCTAAACTACTCTTTTCGATTTCCAGCTGCCAAGGAATTTTTAACGTGCTCGAAACTGAACGCGGGAGTCCGGTCTCACTACCCAGAGATAAGAGACATTTTGACCAGAAGATCCACGTGAGAAAATCCCGTCTCCACCGTGATTCGAACCCGCGACCTCCGGCATGCGAGGCGGACACCTTACCTCGAGACCACTGCGTGACATTTTGTTCTCCGTACAACATCCTGCTGCGTGCACATGCCTTTTCCGAACTTGGTAGCGGGATTTTGAGAACGAACAAAGAGGAAGAGGAAAAAGCAACTGGATACGAAGCCATTTTATACCTTCTAATTTTATAATGGGGGCCTGCGGGCTTATTCTTTTCTCTCCAGTAAGGGTCCTGCGGGTACACAAGCACAATGCTTACATAAAGTACACAAATAACTGGGCATGTATTGGTTAACTCCGAATTATGTTTTGTTATGTCCTGCTACACAGACTTTGGACGGTATCGACTATCGATACGATATAAATAGAAATGGGGAAATACCAAGCAGCTTTGGAGCAGTTACAATACTCTGACAAAATACCGTATTTCGGTAAAAACAGATATTCAGCTAAATCCAGAGTAGGTGTGGGGGAAGGGAAGGGGATGTTGGTCAGTTAACATTATTTGACTCCCAAGTGTACTAACATGATATATTGTTAGCTAGCTGCCCATCAGAAGAGATGATTGCGACATCGTCAGACAGTTTTTTTTTCTTGTTGAAGTAACTTGCATTTGGATTATAGCGAGCAAGAAACACTCTCGTTTCAAGCTAACCTTTGACCTTTGACAAGTGGCAAGACGATACGTTGAAGGGACTGGAGGTAACTCAGGATGAAGGCACTATGTTCTTACCTCCCTTGAGGCCAGGGGTCGCTTGAGACTTGTGGGATTTGATCACCCACCGTTTCCAATCATCACCCAGAGAAGCATGTGCCTTATGTCTTGACTACACCAACCCCTCAAATGATCTATATTTTTCACTTATGTACCCAAATGATCTATATTCTTAACCAGAAGACCATAATGATCTGTATTCTTCAACAGTGTAACAAAATGTTCAATATTTTTCAACAGCATTACAAAATGTTCTATATTTTTCAATAGTATAACAAAATGTTCCATATTCTTCAACAGTATAACATAAATGTTCTATATTTTTCAATAGTATAACAAAATGTTCTATATTTTTCAACAGTATAACAAAATGTTCCATATTCTTCAACAGTATAACATAAATGTTCTATATTTTTCAATAGTATAACAAAATGTTCTATATTTTTCAACAGTATAACAAAATGTTCCATATTCTTCAACAGTATAACATAAATGTTCTATATTTGTCAATAGTATAACAAAATGTTCTATATTTTTCAATAGGATAACAAAATGTTTTGTATTCTTCACTAGAAGACCAGAATGATCTATATTCTTAGCAACCAGATGTGCCAGTTACATACCAACAGAAGATAAGGATAACCAAATCAATCAGAAAGCCGTCAACGGTGACACCAGATTATTACCATAAGATGAACAGACAAGAGCAAACTGTTGTGTTACGCCTTAGAACAGGACACAACCGACTCCACGGCCACATGTACACACAAATGAAAATTGGCAACTCAGCCATGTGTACATGCTTACAGGCACTCCAGACAGCAGAGTACATACTACAGATCTGCCCCGATTATGATATACAGAGAAAATCTCACCGGCCCGTAGAAACAACACTGGAAGAGAAACTTTATGGACCTGTATGTGAAATACAAAAGACAGTTGATACAAGAGACAGCATTGCAGATATAGACAGTATTTTAAAGCTAACGAAAGAAGAAGACGAAGAAGAATCTTTATTCTTCAGCAGTATGCAAAATCATTTATAATCTTCACCATTATAACAAAACTAGCTATAATCTTCACAAATACAACAACATGATCTATAATCTTCACAAATACAACAAAATGATCTATAATCTTCACCAGTACAACCAAATGATCTATAATATTCACAAATACAACAAAATGGTCTATAATCTTCACCAGTACAACCAAATGATCTATAATCTTCACCAATACAACAAAATTATCTATAACCTTCACCAATACAACAAAATGATATATAATCTTCACCAATACAACAAATTGATCTATAATCGTCACCAGTACAACCAAATGATCTATAATCTTCACCAGTACAATAACATGATCTATAATCTTCACAATTACAACAACATGATCTATAATCTTCACAAATACAACAAAATGATCTATAACCTTCACCAATACAACAAAATGATCTATAATCTTCACCAATACAACAAATTGATCTATAATCGTCACCAGTATAACAAAATGATCTATAATCTTCACCAGTACAACAAAATGATCTATAATCTTCACAAATACAACAAAATGATCTATAACCTTCACCAATACAACAAAATGATCTATAATCTTCACAAATATAACAAAATGATCTATAATCTTTACTAGTATACACAAATAATTTACATTCTTCAACAGTATAACAAAACGGGCTATATTCTTCAATATATTGTAGAATGTTCCGAGAGTGACGGGACTGGTTTGATGACACTACCAACTGTTCCAAAAGAGGGGGGGGGAGGGGGGGGGGAGGGGATGATCAGATGTTTTACGACACTTGTATATCTTGTTGTTGTTGTTGGTTTTGTTGTTGTTGACGAAATGCCCACATTGGGTAGATTAACCCTTTTGTGCGCCCTAAAAAGGACGTTTAGTGACGGTTTGTTGTAGATTTCCTGACATCACGAGCGTGCTGATGAAGGTAGATCGTGGTCCTCCAGGTGGTTGGGCTATGCTTGGTTTCAACTGCTTGTTGCTCACTACTATGGGGATCACGTCGATACCTCACTCGGTTAGCCAGGCTGCCATAAAAACAGCCAGTTTCCAATTGCCTGACCCTGACTAACATGTCTGACCAGTATATTTTGCCTGACCCTGACTAACATGTTTGATCAGAATATTTTGCCTGACCCTGACTAACATGTCTGATCAGTATATTTTGCCTGACCCTGACTAACATGTCTAATCAGTATATTTTGCCTGACCCTGACTAACATGTCTGATCAGTATATTTTGCCTGACCCTGACTAACATGTCTGATCAGTATGTTTTGCCTGACCCTGACTAACATGTCTGATCAGTATATTTTGCCTGACCAGACGTTAGTCTTCATTCTCTGCGACACTTGCATGTAATCCATGTTTGGCCGGGGGTGGGTGCATGAGGGGTCACGACACTGTTAAATGGTACATGGGGAGAGGGTGGGGTGTTGTGGTGCAGCACTGTCAAATGTTACACATTGCTTGAAACTAAATAATTTTGGAAATGGGAAACTAAAGCGGAGAAACTTTGCAGAAATAGCCAAAGCAAAGAAGAACGAAGACCATATGAACGCACTAACAACACCAAAGCCCATCCCTACTGCACGCAAACCTACCTGGAGGCAGCATATATTTCCAGAGGTGGTAGATAATATACCAGGTATTGGAAAAAAGATCAGCCAGACTGAAAAACAAAGAAGAGACATAAAGAGGTACATAACGAAAAAATACCCAAGCATGGACTGGACCCATGCATACACCGACGGCTCTATAACAAACACAACACAGAACGGAGGGGCAGGGGTATTCCTGAGCCTACCAAATGGTAGAAAAACAACACTATCAGTGGCAACTGGAAAATACTCAAGCAATTTCAGAGCGGAGGCAGAGGCACTGAGGGCTGCAGTAGAAGAAATGGTGACAGGCAAAAGAAATGAAAGCCAGATAGTCCTGTTTACAGATGCCCTGGCCGTAGTCACAACACTAAAAAGTCAGAAAAATACTGAACTTAATGATTTAAGAGCAGTACTCTGTCAACTATGCCAGCAGGCCGCACGAAAAAGAGTAGTGGTACAGTGGGTTCCATCCCACTGTAACATCCAAGGCAACGAGGAGGCAGACAGACTGGCAAAAAAAGGTGCAAGACTACAACAACCAGATACTAGTGTGACATACGAAGAGTCAAAAAGGCTTATTAGAGCCAGATACATGACCAAATGGGAAACAGAACATACTGGCTACACAAAAAACGATGCCTATTACCAGTTGAACAGAAGAGAGCAGGTCGTGGTCTTCAGACTCCGCACAGGCCACAACAGACTGAGGTACCACCTATTCAATAAACTGAAGATAGGTGGCACTGACGAATGCACCTGTGGTACAGGGAAAATGACCGCTGAACATCTGCTGCAAAACTGCCCGACATACGAGGATCAGAGAAAGCAGATGTGGCCATCACCAGTGGCAACACTAGACAAACTCTATGGCAGTGTCGACAGCCTCAGGATGACCGCTGCTTTTTTCGAAAAAATAATGGTTGACGTTTGACAGCATACGAAGAAGAAGAAGAAGCTTGATGAGGGAGGGGGGGGGGGAGGAATTTCATGACTCTAGCATATAAAGCATGTTGGGGGGGGGGGGGGGGGACGAAGTTTCACGGGAGGGAGGGGAGTGCGTTGTCAATTTGGGTGGGGGGGGGGAGGGGAGAGCGGTTTCACGGCTGCCAAATGGTTGTGGTGGGGGTTGTGGATAGGGGGGGGGGGGGGTTGTGAAACCTACACCAGACTCTCATGTATACATGACATAAAATCATTGACAGACCATGTTCTCTTCGCAGGCAGAACAGCCCATTTTTGGAACTGGAAACATGATTTCTGGCACAAATAGGCTTCCATAAAAACACTTTCAATCGGCATGCCACAATGGCTGACTCATAATTCATCATTGATGCACGTACAGGAACATCATTCATCATTAACAAACAATTATGTCCATAAATCATATCTAGATTTTGCCTTCTATATGTTACAATAAAGCGGGAATTTCCATAGCTTCAAACCGTTCTTCCCAGCCAGCTATTTTGACTTCCGTTCGCCATTTTCTTTATTTGTTGAGATCTCGTAAAATAACAAATTACCATTACAACTTTTTAGGCATGTCGTAAAAGGAAACTGAAAAGAGTTGTGCCTAAGGCTAGCAACCTCATCATCTAAAAGAAATTGCTGCAGAAAATGCCACAGAAATACAGCGTAAAGTGATTTGGTCCCGGGTTGGTATGGGGGTCAGCTGTAGCTATGAATATGTGCTTTGTTTAGTAGCGATAAGAAATCATATGCCAATTCCACTATCACGTCGGAATATTCTTCTTCTTCTTTCGTTCTCAATCTCCCACTACCAAACCCCGAAAAGGACTTTGCAAATATCAGAATGTAGTCAGGAGAATAGAATGCGTTGTGTTGTAGTTTACAGCTTGACTGCGATATTTACACCTTTCGGTCGGACACATCCGACTTCAGCAATCATTTTTGAGTACCGGGTTGCCTTCACTCTTCGATTTCTTCTACTTAGCTAGTCTGCTCTATTTCAGTCTGTTATCCAGGATCACCGCGTGGAGGTGTAGAAGGGTCTTGGCAGCTCTAGTTCCCTGGCCCTAATGATAGCAGTCAGCTTTGGGTCGCTGACCGCTGCAGTTTATGTGCTGCTCAGAGTCTTGAAAATGGAGATTCAGGCGATATTGCATCTTTCCTGGAGGTTGGGGCAGGTCATCAGGTGGTCTGGGTCCTGTATTGCGCCACAGTCACACGTGTCATCATCTGTGTATCCTCGTCACCTGTCATCATCTGTGTATCCCCGTCACGTGTCATCATCCGTGTATCCCCGTCACGTGTCATCATCTGTATATCCCCGTCACGTGTCATCATCTGTGTATCCCCGTCACGTGTCATCATCTGTGTATCCCCGTCACGTGTCATCATCTGTGTATCCCCGTCACCTGTCATCATCTGTGTATCCCCGTCACGTGTCATCATCTGTGTATCCCCGTCACGTGTCATCATCTGTGTATCCCCGTCACGTGTCATCATCTGTGTATCCCCATCGTTCCAAATGCCTCTTGTGATACACCAGTTCGGAGTCTGTTCAGCGACTTCCATGTTGTGTATGGTAGATGATATCCAAGGGAAGGTTCCTCCCGAAGTTCTATCTCTGGGGCCTGCACGAATTCGTGCCACGTCTCGATACGGCGACTGTCAGGTTTGTATGTATGGAGTTTGTTGTTTTTAGAAAGCTGTGTCTGGATTTGAGTCTTGTGTTTTGTACCTGATGACCAAAAATGGGGTGCCTTGGGTCGTGTTCCTGTTTTTCTCGTTCGATTTCTGCCGCGACGCTTCTTCGGATCTAAGGGGGTGCTTTACCAATTATTGGGTATATTTTATTAATTGGGGGTGGGTTTTAGGCCCCCTTATACTATCCGACCCACCTAATTTATTGCTCTATCAACTAGTTTCGCATGAGCAGAGTTTTTCTAGACTGGCGCAGCGTAATCAGTTATGGAAACACACAAGGAAAGTCGGAAGGACTGATGAATGTGCCCCCATGCTGTGCCAGTCAGTTTTCTGATGATATTATTTCTTGCGTCTTGGCAGTGCGTTATGTAAGACAATGTGCTGTCTAATTTCATGCCTAGATATTTGGGAGCAGTGCAGTGTTGAAGCTTCTGCCCTTGCCACCTAATCTGAAGTTTGATTTTTTCCTCTCAGTTTCTGAGGTGGTAGGCACATACCTGGCTTTTACTGGGGTTTGGTTTAAGGTGACTTGTGGAAATATTCTGCAAGGGCTTTGAGAGAACATGACAGTTTACTATATTGATCTGAGATGGGCAAGCAACAGACTCTAAGAGTGTAGAGTGTACTATATTGATCTGAGATGGGCAAGCAACAGACTCTAAGAGTGTAGAGTGTACTATATTGATTTGAGATAGACAACCAAAATACCCTTAGAGTGTTTAGAGTGTACTACATTGATCTGAGATGGGCAAGCAGCAGACTCTTAGAGTGTAATATCATAACAAGAGATAGACAATTACCATATTCCTATAGTGTACCGCTGTGACAACGGATGGACAATTACCATATGCTCATAGTGTACCACCATGGCAAAGATGGACAAACGACATATTCTCATAGTGTACCACCACGGAAAAGATGGACAAACGACATATTCTCATAGTGTACAAATAAATCATGAAAGTCCCAATTCCTCACAGAAAAACCTTGATGTCCTGTCGACACTTAGTCAAACCTGATCTTAACGTAGTAGTTTAACTTAACGTCTTTATATTGGTTTAGACGACTCTACTGAGTATGTATAACTTAACTTAACTTAACTTAACTTAACTTAACGTCTTTATACTAGTTTAGAAGATTCTACTGAGTATGTAAAACTTAACTTAACTTAACTTAACGTCTTTATACTGGTTTAGAAGACTCTACTGAGTATGTATAACTTTACTTAACTTAACGTCTTTATACTGGCTTAGATGACTCTACTGAGTATGTATAACTTAACTTAACTTAACGTCTTTATACTGGTTTAGACGACTCTGCAGAGTATGTATAACTTAACTTAACATCTTTATACTGGTTTAGACGACTCAACAGAGTATGTATAACTTAACTTAACTTAATGTCTTTATACTGGTTTAGACGACTCTACAGAGTATGTATAACTTAACTTAACTGAACTTAACGTCTTGATACTGGTTTCGAAGACTACAGAGTCTGTATACAACCAGTTTCTTGGAGGGTGGTTTTTACCGATGTGCGACTCCATGTTAATAAACTCAAACACTAGAGCTCAGTAGACTCACAGCCAGTTAGGCACCATCTATAGATGCTCTTAACAAACCACATGGGGAAAGGTACAAATAACTTGGATAGATTTTTAATTTCAATTGTGTCCGGGCAGCGGCCGTTAAGCCTACTCTTTTTTTCGATTTCCAACTGTCAAGGAATTTTTAACGTCCTCGACACTGACCACGGGAGTCCGATCTCACTACCCAGAGATCAGGGACATATTTACCAGAAGATCCAAGTGAGAAAAAAAATTCCGGTCGCTACTGTGATTCGAACCTGCAGCCTCGGACACCCGAGGCTGACTCCTTACCTCAAGACCACTGCTCGTAGTGTCAGTCTAAAACACGAAACATCCTCAACTCCAAATTTGTCAGAGATATTCCTAGAAAACACGAAACAATTTATATATCGAGAAATAATAAATATCAACCCATTACTGTTTATATCCCGCTTAGAAATGGATGTTTCCTTTTCTAAAACACGTTCGCGCCCGTTTGTTTGACCAACACTTTCTAATGGCCACTGCGTATGGAGATTTCGATGGTTCACCGTTTTGATCATATATGTTAAAATTGTAGAAATCAATAAATATTCTTAATTCCTTTTTGTCTGTCTGTCATCGTTTTTTGCAATTTCTTTTCTTTTTATCATTTTATCATTCTGGTTCATGACCTTTTACATATTTTTGGAATGTTATTTTATATGGTCTTTTCCTTTATTGAATCGAAGTGTGAAACAGCTGACAATGACGTATGCAAGAGGGACTTGCAGTTACGCGACATCCCATTGTTGGGTTGGGAAGAGATTGCCCAGGATCGAGCTGTCTGGAGGCAGTCAGTTGGAGGTGGCGTAGTGGCTGCTAATGCTCGTAGAGGTCTTCTGGCTGCAGAAATAAGAGAAAGACCGAAGAGATCAAGGAACAGCCAGGCAAGCCAGCCTCCTCAGTAAGGTTGTACGATCTGTGGCAGGGAGTGTCACTCGCGGATCGGCCTTTACATCCGTAGCAGACAGGGTGGAAGTACAGGAGACAGAGCTGAACAAAACTTACAGGGGGCGCCACGCGCATGGTCTACAGGAGACAGAGCTGGACAAACAGGGCGCCACACGCATGGTCTACAGGAGACAGACCTGGACAAAACTTACAGGGCGCCACGAGCATGGTCTACAGGAGACAGAGTTGGACAAAACTTACAGGGCGCCCCGCGCATGGTCTATTGAGACTGAGACGCCTATGAGGATTATTCTTAATGATATCATGCTTTCACTTCTGCTTTTTACCTTTTTTTAAAATAACTTCTGGAATTGGATGCAGTTAAAGACGCAAAACACATAACAATACAATCTGTCTCAGGAATAAAAGAAAACGATAGGAGAAACAAAGCAACCCAAAAAAATTTTATTTTTTATTTTTCAGAATTTCTTATTATTATTCTTCCCTGCTCGTTCTCAATCGGTCACTACTAAACCGCGAGAAGGACTATGCAAACATCAGGATGTAGTCAGGTGAGTTTGTTTTTGTTGTTGTTTTTTTTGTGTTAGCCTTATTTTTTCTATAATTCCCAAGACGGTGTGCGTTGCATTGTGGTTTTTATTTTGCGCCTGTCGGCCCAGTGCATCCGACTTCAGCATGCATTTTATGTAAGGGTTTGCTTCCTCAGGAGAATGGAATATGCTAAGTAGCAGAATGTAGCCCACAGAACAGAACGCCTTGTGTTGTAGTTTACAGCTTGACTGCGATATTTACACCTTCCAATCCAACACATCCGACTTCAGCAGTCATTTTTGAATATCGGGTTAGACCCTCTTCGATCCCTTCTCCTTAGTCAGTCTGCCCTGTTGCAGCCTGTTATCCAGGATCACCACGTATATGTGTAGAAGGGCCTTGTCGGCTCTGTGTCGCTGGCCGTTACGCTAGCAGTCAAGTCAGCTTTGGGTCGCTGGCCCTGAAGCTAGCAGTCAAGTCAGCTTTGGATCGCTGGCCCTGAAGATAGCAGTCAAGTCAGCTTTAGGTCGCTGGCCCTTACGCTAGCAGCCGTCAGCTTTGGGTCGCTGGCCCTTACGCTAGCAGCCGTCAGCTTTGGGTCGCTGTCCCTGAAGCTAGCAGCCGTCAGCTTTGTGTCAAGCTAGCAGCCGTCAGCTTTGTGTCGCTGGCCCATACGCTAGCAGCCGTCAGTTTTACGTTGCTGGCCCATACGCTAGCAGCCGTCAGCGTTGGATAGCTGGCCGCTACAGCTCATAAACTGTTCGGTATCTTCATCTCTTCAGAACGTTACTAGACTGTATGGTACCTGGACGTCGTGGCAGAGGCAGACCGAGAAGAAGATGGACACAGGACATCATGGAGGTCCTTAAGATGACAATGACAGAGGCGGGAGTTCTGGCCAGAGATCGAGAGTCTTACAGGTCGGCTGTTGTGAGAGCGATGTTCTGGCTAGAGATCGAGTCTTACAGGTCGGCTGTTGTGAGAGCGATGTTCTGGCTAGAGATCGAGTCACAGGTCGGCTGTTGTGAGAGCGATGTTCTGGCCTGAGATCGAGTCACATATCCGCCACTGTGAGAGCGACGTTCTGGCTAGAGATCGAGTCTTACAGGTCTGCTGTTGTGAGAGCGATGTTCTGGCTAGAGATCGAGTCTTACGGGTCGGCTGTTGTGAGAGCGATGTTCTAGCTAGAGATCGAGTCTTACAGATCGGCTGTTGTGAGAGCGATGTTCTGGCTAGAGATCGAGTCTTACAGGTCGGCTGTTGTGAGAGCGATGTTCTGGCTAGAGATCGAGTCACAGGTCGGCTGTTGTGAGAGCGATGTTCTAGCCTGAGATCGAGTCACAGATCCGCCACTGTGAGAGCGACGTTCTGACTAGAGATCGAGAGTCTCACAGATCGGCCACTGTGAGAGCTACGTTCTGCAAAGGACATGTTACATGATGATGACAAAACTTATTCACGGAAATAGCCAACACACACCCGATATACGCGCAAATTACTCACGCAAAATCCCTTAATACATGAGAGATGTATTGTTCCCTGCAGTTCTGACAGTTCCAGTTTAACAACTACGATATGTTGTCGACATTTGTAAGACTACTTAATTAGTTTTAAACCCTGCCTGGGGCTCTTCATGTGGCATAAAGAGGGAAAGCTAGATAAAGAATGTTTTCATTGTGTGACACGTGTTGTAAATGACGGATTGGTAGCAGTTTTTCTTAGCGCTAGTGTGTGCGTGAGTGTATATATGTGAAAATATATACGTAAATGTGTGTGTAACTACATGTGTATATGTTCGTGTGTGTGTGTGTGAGTGTGTGTGTGTGAGTGTGTGTGTGTGTGTGTGAGAGTGTGTGTGTGTGTATGTGTATGTTAGAGAAGATGCTATACATACGTTTTATAAGTGTTTGAGTGATTGGTGAATGGATAGGTGGGTCAGTGACTGGGTGAGTGGGTATTTGGGGGATGGGTGGGTGAGTGGGTGTTTGGGGGATGGGTGGGTGAGTGGGTGTTTGGGGGATGGGTGGGTGAGTGGGTGTTTGTGGGATGGGTGGGTCAGTGGGTGTTTGTTGGATGGGTGGGTGAGTGGGTGTTAGGGGGATGGGTGGGTGAGTGGGTGTTTGGGGGATGGGTGGGTGAGTGGGTGTTTGGGGGATGGGTGGGTGAGTGGGTGTTTGGGGGTTCGTGGGTGTTTGGAAGATGGGTTGGTAAATGTGGTCTTGAGGAATGAGTGGGTGAGTGTGGGTGTAGATAGATTCCGTGAACAGTTGGACGAATATATGGATGATTCAATTACTGAAGAAGCTGAAGAAGAAGAAGAAGAAGAAAAAGAAGAAGAAGAAGAAGAAGAAGAAGAAGAAGAAGAAGAAACTTGTCTAGCATTGCCCCTATGAGACAATGCCTGCATTCTGAGATGAATATCAACTGGTCGACATCCTTCAGCTGTTAGAAACCGAGTTACCGCTCGCTGATCAACTCATGACGGATTCCATATCATACTCGCCATGTTTTCAACGGTCGGCTGAGGAAACTATGAGTTGAAGGATAATGAAACTTTGCAAACTTGACGGTTGGTATGTTCTGTTTATATCAGAAGTGACGTCATCGTGCGTATCGTACGTATGTTCACTTGGTGCAGTTACGTCCAGTTTCGTTTGAACACGCCTGGTATACATGACATTGTTCGTCTAGGCATCTAGGGCCCGTTGGGTCGAACGACCCCTACCATGTCCAACTGTTAAGGCTTGTAGCCAAACCTTGTTCAATGCCGAAGAAAAAACTGCTATCTGTCGGAGCCATGTAGAACAGGCGCACCACATCCCACCCCTCCAATCTGCCGATGGGAGACGTTGTTACACTTAGTTGATCTGGTGAGACGGAACTTCCCGATCCAGTCGGACCACGTGACCAAACACAGACAGGCGACGGCGGAC
The DNA here is from genome assembly GCA_036924085.1 of Ariolimax columbianus. Taxonomy (NCBI): domain Eukaryota; kingdom Metazoa; phylum Mollusca; class Gastropoda; order Stylommatophora; family Arionidae; genus Ariolimax; species Ariolimax columbianus. The sequence continues at coordinate 5,348,933 of JAVGWX010000025.1, read as the reverse complement.
CAGAGTGTCTGAGATGGAGGGAAGACTCGTCTTTGCAAACACATCGACATTACGTACGTGATCGAACCACAGGATACTGAGAATGCGTCGCTGCTGGTTGCGTATTAGAAAGACATCGAGTCTTTATGTAAAAAAAAGAGGCAAAGGCCGCCGTCCATCTCAGACGATGATGGCATAATTTATTTTTCTAGCGCTAATTTTAGAAGGGTTAACTGCGCTACTTTTTATCTTCACTCTCTCGTCTCGTGCCGCCCGACCCCAGTGGCAAGTCAAGGACAAGACGACTAGGGCGCGACTACGAGATGCAGGGGACTCCACATCAAGCACCCGGGAAAAAGACGGCGGAGTCCGGAGTCGAACCCACACCACCTGATCACGACGGCTTAACCACTTCGCCACGGAATCCCCTACGAGTCTTGATCCGTCCTGTTTAAGAAGGATCCAAGTCTCTGAAGCATACATGAGAACAGGAGTCACACATGTCTGATAAATGGATCCGGGAGAGAGTTCGCCATTATTCCACACCCGGTGAAGGTCGTTCATATGGAAGCAGCAAGCCCGATCCGCCTTAATATGTCAGGCGCACTGCGTCCATCGGATGAAAAAGAAAAGGCAGCCCCAAAAACTCATCAAGAATGAAGTTCGACACAAGTATAAAGGATCCAGGAACAATGGTGACACAGCTTGAGCGAATGGCTCAGGACATGTGATTGTTCAAGACCTGAACTCCCCATAGAACTGAGAAAAGTGTTATCGGTTAATTTAGTTAAAAGCAGTCGTTAAGCGAAGCGAACATGCACTGTTATGAGCATAAATAAGAGCAGTAAAATTAAAGTTATTGAGGAGAAATAAAAGTAAAATTACACCATTGACGAGTAAGCCATTCTCTAGCAGAAAGATGCAACGTAATAAACAACATGCTACAAGCCTACCTCCCCTGATCTGCCATGAATATAACTTTTATTTTTAGCTCAACACAATTGAATTATGGGGCAGATTTCAAGAGAACTGTGGGTAACCGGATATCCTGTCTAAGCAGTACGCAGAGAATCAGGTAGCTGTGATTAAATTCCGGCTGTTTACTCATGTGCAGTTGTAGACAGCGAACAATTGACTCTTTAAACTAATAAATCAGTAATGATGAGCAATTCTGTGTTTAAATAAGAATGTTCTGGAAATAACACAACAGCAGGACGCAAGACTATACAGAGATTAATGGTTAGATAACTGAAAAAGTTAGCTTTGAAATCGTTTTCTAGAAATTAGCACTGACAAAGATGAAGGAATAATCCAGCATGTTATTGTAAAGGCAACCATAGAAAGATACTGTTTCAAATCTCTTTGAGAGTTGTGGAAACATGCAGGATTATCTCGTTAAAATGAGTTTTTCAGACATGGCGGGGGAAAAGAGGCATCGCCATTTCGGAAATCGTGTGGTGGTTTACTATTCTAGTCATTCTGGGGTTTGCAGGAATGACAGAGATGACACCCTGGTCTCACGAGCACCCATTTTGCGGACATTTACAATGGATAGAGATGACATGTTGAAGGTGACATGCTGGGGTTTGCAGGAATGAAAGAGCTACCATCAGGGGCACCCATTTTGTAATTATTAGTAATGGAGAGAGATGACATTTTAAGCAAAGTAAAGTAAAGTAGCCCATTGCATTACTGCCGTAGGGGTGTGAGGTGTTAGCGATCTCACATTTCAAAGGCTCGGCTATATGAGGGCTGTAATTATCTTCTTTCCTCGCTGCTTTTACTTGCTGGACTGAACCGGTACCCATTTAAGGCTGGGTCGACCCGGGAGCCATTGCGGTCTGAAAAAACATTACCGCCTCAATTGGGGAATGAACCCAGGACAACTCAGATGCGAAGCCAGCAAGCTAACCACTACGCTCCACATTTTGAAGATGCTGAAAAATCTTCTGAGAATGGGACATTACAGATTGAACAGCCATTTACACCGGCTTACATCTGCTGTGAATGGGACATTACAGATTGAACAGCCATTTACACCAGCTTACATCTGCTGTGAATGGGACATTACAGATTGAACAGCCATTTACACCAGCTTACATCTGCTGAGAATGGGACATTACAGATTGAACAGCCATTTACACCAGCTAAAATCTAAAAGTCGACGTATCAAGAGGTGGCACGAATTGGTGCAGTCCCCAGAGATGGAACTTCGGGAGGAACCTGCTCCAGGACATCATCTACCATACACAACATGGAAGTCGTTGAACAGATTCCGAACTGGTGTATCACGGTGCAAGAGGAATATGAGGAATACGGGGATACACAGATGATGACACCTGTGACTGGCGCAATACAGGACCCAGACCACTTGATGACCTGCCCCAACCTCCAGGAAACATGCAATAGGCGCGACATGCCGGAGGCAAATGACAAGGCAATCCATGTCGCTGGATACTGGATGCAAGATATATAACGTGGTGCTTGGACACCGAAAGTAAGCAAGTACCGGCTAAAATTGCTCCATCGCCAATGTGTATGTGCGGACAGACAGCATAGACATCCGAACAAATCCTGCAAGATTGTTATATGCTTAGCCAATTGTGTACTGAGCACTGGTCCACTGAGACAAATATTCACAGAAAGCTGTTTGGACGCCCTGAAGAACTCTCCACCACGGCGACCTCTTTCCAGAGAACTGGCCTTCACCTGTTGACGTAACAAAAAAAACATGGCGAACGAGAAGATATTAGGTATTAGGAAATATTTTTTTAGTTAGAGAGTGGTGAATGCTTGGAATGCATTGCCACGGGAGGTAGTGGAGGCAGGGACAGTTAACGCATTTAAGAATAAATTGGATGCGCATAGCTTTTAGAGCAAGGTGATGTAAATGAAACTGGTTGTATACAGACTCTTCTATACAGAGTCTTCTAAACCAGTATAAAGACGTTAAGTTAAGAAGTCAGACAACTTGTTTGACAAAGAGAAGGCTAAATAAAAAAAAGGAAAGTAACAATCGTGCACATTGAGGAGCCCCGATGATGGAGAGAGTTCGAGTGTCCGTTAGTTTCAGCCCTCCATTATGTCCTCGGCTAATGTAGTGACCACTACCGCTATGTGCTAGCGTCATGTAATTGGGTCAGCATTGCCTTACGGGCAGTGAAAGGGAATTGGGTTTGGTTCCGTGTAGAAGGCAGACGTTAGTTAAATAGGACACAGGGTGGGCGTCAAGGAAGGGCAGAACGATGGCATGAGAGATAGGATAATATGGAGATCGAGTCTTCTTCTTCTTATTAATCTTCTTCTTCTCCTTTTTCTTCTTCTTCTTTTCTAATGAATTTCCTCTTCTACTTCTGATTCTTCTTTTTCTTCTTCTCCTTCTTCTTTTTCTTGTTCTTCTTTTTCTACTTGTGTTTCTTCTTCTTTTTCTTCTCCTTCTTTTTTTGTTGTTGTTGTTCTTTCTCTTAATCTTCATCTTCTTCTTTATTTCCTTTGTATTATTATTATTCATCATCTGCTTCTCTTTCTTCTTCTTCTTCTTCTTCTACTTCTTCTTCTTCTTCTACTTCTTCTTCTTCTTCTTCTTCTCCTTCTTCTTCTTCTTCTTCTTCTTCTTCTTCTTCTTCTTCTTCTTCTTCTTCTACTACTTCTTCTTCTTCTTCTTCTTCTTCTTCTTCTTCTTCTTCTTCTTCTTCTTCTTCTTCTTCTTCTTCTTCTTCTTCTACTTCTTCTACTTCTTCTTCTTCTTCTTCTTCTTCTTCTTCTACTTCTTCTTCTTCTTCTTCTTCTTCTTCTTCTTCTTCTTCTTCTACTTCTTCTTCTTCTTCTTCTTCTTCTTCTTCTTCTTCTTCTTCTACTTCTTCTTCTTCTTCTTCTTCTTCTTCTTCTTCTTCTTCTTCTACTACTTCTTCTTCTTCTTCTTCTTCTTCTTCTTCTTCTACTTCTTCTTCTTCTTCTTCTTCTTCTTCTTCTTCTTCTACTTCTTCTTCTACTTCTTCTTCTACTTCTTCTTCTTCTTCTTCTTCTACTTCTTCTTCTTCTTCTTCTACTTCTTCTTCTTCTTCTTCTTCTTCTTCTTCTTCTTCTTCTTCTTCTTCTTCTTCTTCTTCTTCTTCTTCTTCTACTACTACTACTTCTTCTTCTTCTTCTTCTTCTTCTTCTTCTTCTTCTTCTTCTTCTACTAGTCTTACATTGATCTGAAGCATCTCAGTCGTTCGTTCTAACCGATCATTCAATGGCCTTGACTCAGCTCGCATATCTGCCAAAGACGGATGTGTCGGACCGAAATGTGCAAATATCGTAGTCAAGCTGTAAACTAGCGACATAACGCATCCCGTTCTTAGGACTACTCCCTGCTACTTGCAAAGCCCAGTTCAGGGCTTGGCAGCGGGATGTTGAGAACGAACACAGAAGAAGAAGACGACGACTACGCATACAGATAGACGGAGACGATCAAAGTTTGCATTAATGTGTTCTTATCCTTAAATCAATCCATCAATCAATCAAAGCTTGTTTCTCACCTCCGGAGCAGAAGCCATTGCCCACATCTCTCCAGCATACCTGAATTTCTCTTTCTGCCTCTCTCCAGCTGGCACAATTTAATCGGAGGTACCCCTCACATTCTCTTGTTCGTGTATTTTTAGGTCCACCTCTCTTTCTTTTCACTTGCAGCTTCCACGTGAGAGCCTGTATGGTTATGTTTGACGGTGCCTTCCTTATGGTATGTCGAGCCCAAGCCAGTGTTTCTTCTTTTTCTTCTTCTTCTCTTTCTAATTTTAATTGTAATTCTTCTTCTTGGCTTTCTTTCACATCTTCTACGACCTCATCTTCTTCTTGTTCTTATTTTTCTTCTGCTACTTTTTCTTCTTCTTCTACTTCTTCTTCTTCTTCCTCTTCTTCGTCTTCTTTTAATTCTAATTGTAATTCTTCTTCTTGACATTTTTCCACAGCTACCCCTTCTTCTTCTTCTTCTTCTTCTTCTTCTTCTTCTTCTTCTTCTTCTTCTTCTTCTTCTTCTTCTTCTTCTTCGTTCGTTCTCAATCTCCCGCTACGAAGTTCTTAAAAGGCATTGCAAGTAGCAGGATGTTGTACAGATAACGGAATGTGTTGAGTAGTAGTTACAGCTTGACTACGATATTTGCACCTTTCGGTCCAATACATTCGACTTCATTTGGTATTTTTGAAAACCGGATTAGCATTACGAGTTGTATTGTCAACATTGAGCAACCCCAGCAGAATCCCAGTGCAGTGGATACCGTCTCATTGCGGAATACCAGGGAATGGGAGAGCTGACACACTGGCAAGGGAAGATGCCGCAGACGAGCAACCAGATGTACCAGTTACGGACCATGAAAAGAAAAAGATGATTAAATTAATGAGAGAGCTTCCAACACAAATACAAGATGACTATCATAATATAAGAAGGCAAGAGCAGAGTGTCATACTGCGCCTCAGAACGGGACACAACCTACTTCGCAGCCACATGTACACAAAATTTAGGATTGGCAGCTAAAGTATGTGGACAGGCACCATAGACTGCAGAGCATATACTTCAGGACTGTCCAGAGTATGAGATACTGAAGCGAGCATACTGGCCAAGAGAAACAACACTGGAAGGGAAACTATAGGGACATATGTGTGAGCTGCAGAAGACAGTGAGGTTCATACAAGAGACAACTTTGTAGATGTAGACATACTCCAAGCGACAGAAGACAGTGAGGCTCATACAAGAGACAACTTTGCAGATGTAGACATACTCCAAGCGACAGAAGACAGTGAGGCTCATACAAGAGACAACTTTGCAGATGTAGACATACTCCAAGCGAACAAAAGAAGGAGAAGAAAAAACTTCCTTCTTCAATCCCTTCTCCTTAGATAGTCTGCCCTGGAGCAATCTTTTATCCAGTTCAATGTTATTTTCTATGGAAACTGAGACGCTAGTCCGGTCTGGATGCGCATACTGACCAGGACGTCGCGTCAGGGTCAGGCACAACATACTGACCAGGACGTCGCGTCAGGGTCAGGCACAACATACTGACTAGGACGTCGCGTCAGGGTCAAGCACAACATACTGGCCAGGACGTCGCGTAAGGGTCAGGCACAACATACTGACCAGGACGTCGCGTCAGGGTCAGGCACAACATACTGACTAGGACCACAATCTCTCTTCCATGTAGCGTTCCCTGGAAATAGGCTATTTTCAAGGCAGTCTGGCTGACGAGATGTGGATTGATTATGATCCCCGTAGTAGTGAGCGTCACGCAGATGAAGCCAAACATAGCCTAACTGCATGGTGGACTGGTCCACCTTCATCAGCACGCTCGGGATGTGAAGAAAGCTACTGCAACCCGCACTTACCCACCGTTTCAGGGCGCACAAAAGGGTAGGTACAGGTCAGCACCATGGCAACAATTGCCGCCGGGGCTGAAGATAACCCTTCATGTACTAAGCCCCAGCCTATGTGAGGCGGGGTGGCCAGTTCCCCTCCCTGCTGTTTTTACCGTTCCCAACTCATACGTCCGGTACCCATTTACAGCTGGGTCAACATGAGGTGCGGTCCCACCAGGCACGATCCACCTCCCGGATTTTTATTTCTGCCCGTATGGGATTTCGAACCCTGGCCCACTGTTATCCCAGTCTAACAATCCAGCTTCCTGTCGACTAGGCTACACACTTCTCTAAAGTGTAGACGTACTCATTATGGGCATTAAACAACAACAACAACAACAACCAGTCCAAATTGGTTGTTCCGCTGGTTGTTGTTGATTCCTCGCCATGTCTTATCAGCCTATACCCATCAGCGTCCATCGACATTTATTCACAAACAACTGGGGCGTTAACTGTACTGCCTCTGTCGAATACGGATCGAATGTTCCCTGCATCCCTAATTGTTAGCCTGGTTTTATTTACACTTGTTATGCCACGACATCACGAGAATACAAATGATAATTATTCAGGGACACTTGATATTGGAGCGACAGATTTACTTCTGAGAGGTGGCACTGAACCGTACTTTCAGCCTTGGATCTCCCTTCGCGCCTTCCCACCCACGCAACCTCGCCTGATGGATCTCTACGAACTCACCCTCCTAAAGTTAAACACGTCAACCTTAACCAATATTTTTACAAGTTTGTATTTAACCTGATCAGACCGTTGTCCGTTTGTGGGGACTTCTATTTCTCATGTTGTGGGGACTTCTATTTCTCATGTTGTGGGGACTTCTATTTCTCATGTTTTAACCCAGTATCCCATAACCTAGAGCAGAGTTTCTCAATCTATTTCTCACCTGAACTCCCTTCCTACTTTGTTTTCTTCCTGTGTCCCCTTGCCCTACCAGAAGATAGGTAGCTATTTAACTGGTTTGTTTGTAAACAGAAAATGTTTTGTTAATAAGATGTATCATTTACACAAAATACTTACTTACTCAGTCGCTCCTTTTCTACCGTAAGTTGTAGAGGTTTGCCAGAGAGAACGCCATACTATTCTATCAGCCGTCTTTCTCCTGACACATTTCTCATCCGTCCCCTGCTCACTTAGCGGTTGTCGTATGTTGTCTTCCTAACGTACTTTGGGACGTCCTGTGGGAGTGCGTCCTTGACTTTTTGCCTTCCATGACCGCCTTTATATCCGATCTTCTTCCATTCTACAGACAGGGCCAAAGCACTGTAGTTGGGACTGCTCCACTCGTGTCTGCAGGTGTTGAACTTCGAGATTGCTACGTATTGTCTGGTTACGGATCTTGTCCCTTTTCGTCACCTGAACTGCCTTTCTTAGAAACCTCATTTCTGAAGTTTGTAAAATGCCTTTCTTGGGTACACAAAGATGTTTGAAAGCCTCAAAGAACTCTCCATTCCAGAAGCCTTTATCCAGAGAATTGGACGCATGTGTAGACGCAACAGGAAAAAAACATGCGAACGAGAAGAAGAAGGAGAAGAAGAAGAAGAAGAAGAAGAAGAAGAAGAAGAAGAAAAAGAAGAAGAGGAAGAATAAGAATAAGAGGAAGAAGAAGAAGACGACGAAGAAAAAGAAGAAAAAGAAGAAGAAGAATAAGAAAGCTTCCACGAACATTAACAACATACCTTGCAAGTTACAGCATTGCTATTCTCAGCTCTTCTTCCAAACTCCGGTATCACTCGACCGAGTTACAAACATAACTGATAGATACTGTTTTTGTAACATTTTTATGTACATGTATCAAATTGACATACCCCATCAGGACGAGAATTGAAACGCAAATCATTCTGGATCGGTTGATGTCGAGGAGGGGGGCAGGTATTCCTTACAGCGGCGACAGGTGGAGGTCATTCACAGACTTGACTGCGTGTAAGCCCTCCAACACACGCACCCTCGCCTGCAGGGCCTGCTTGAACTCACTGGAGTCAGCTTCAACACACGAAACTTGGATCTGGTCGATTGTTCTGACAGGATGTGGCTTGGCTTGGCTTGGTTTGGTTTGATTTGGTTTGGTTTGGCTTGGTTTGGCTTGGTTTGGTTTGGCTTGGTTTAGTTTAGTTTGGCTTGGCTTTGGTTTGGTTTGGTTTGATTTGGTTTGGTTTGGCTTGGTTTGGCTTGGTTTGGTTGGGCTTGGTTTAGTTTAGTTTGGCTTGGCTTTGGTTTGGTTTGGTTTGGCTTGGTTTGGTTTGGTTTAGCTTGGTTTGGCTTCGTTCGTTCTCAATCTCCCGCTACCAAGCCCTAAAAGGACGTAAGTAGCAGAATGTAGTCCAGAGAACGGAATGCGTTGTGCCGTAGTTTACAGCTTGACTGCGATATATGCACCGTTCGGTCCAACACATCCGACTTCAGCAATCATTTTTTGAGTACCGGGTTAGCATTCCCTCTTCGTTCCCTTCTCCTTAGCCAGTCTGCACTGCTGCAGCCTGTTATCCAGGATCACCGCGTGGAGGTGTAGAAGGGTCTTGGTAGCTCTGGTTCGCTGGCTATGACGCTAGCAGTCAGCTATGGGTCGCTGACCACTGCTGCTCATGCATCTTGATCCCTGATATGAGGTAAGAAAGGTCCAGTTCTCAGAAGGGTTACAGGAAGTGTTCTTTGCCCTTATATATATATATCAGGGTTTTTCTTCGTTTCCTCCTCCCCCTCCTCCGTCTTCTTCTTCTTCTTCTTCTTGTCATTGAGTAGATGAACCTATATCTTCCTGTCTGCAGTGCAATGCGAGTCTTGTCAAGTCGCTGGCTACTGCCAGCTCATTAATTGCTGAGTGGTCGTCCGTTACCGTCAATTTTACAAGCGTCTAATTAACTTAACTTAACTTAACTTAACGTCTTTATACTGGTTTAGAAGACTCTGCTGAGTCTGTATACAACTAGTTTCATTTACATTACCTTGCTCTAAAAGATATGCGCATCCAATTTATTCTTCAAAGCATTTATTGTCCCTGCCTCCACTACCTCCTGTGGCAGTGCATTCCAATCATTCACCACTCTCTAACTAAAAAAAAATATTTCCTTATACCTAATATCTTCTCGTTCGCCATGTTTTTCTTGTTACGTTAACAGGTGAAGGCCAGTTCTCTGGAAAGAGATTGCCGTAGTGGAGAGTTCTTCGCGGCGTCCAAACAGCTTTCTGTGGATATTTGTCTTTGTGAATCAGTGCTCAGTACATAATTGGCTAAGCATATAACAGTCTTGCAGGATATGTTCGAATGTCTATGCATTGAGTCGCAGTTCTTGGAAAGAGAAAAAAAAACAATTTGGAGGTATTGAAAAAGTTGGGAATAAAAAGAAAATTAATGACCGAAATCAGGGTTAGACAGTTACGTTATTTTGATCATATAACAAGACATACCTCCTTGTTGAAGACCATACTGGACGGTAGGGTGGAAGGCAGTCGTTCAAGAGGCAGACAAAGTTTTAAGTAGGTGGATAACATCAGGAGATGGATTGGAAAAAGCCTGACAGATTGCACCATTACGGCGAGAGATAGAGTACGCTGGAGATCTATTGCAGCCGACCTTCGATGCGGAGATGGCATTGAACTGAACCGAATGTGCATGCGTTAACGATTTGTAGCTTTCAGAATGAAGAACCGGAAACCAAGAAGCAGCGTGAGAGACGATTGTCACAGGGCAAGCAACATCGTTGTGCTTTGAATGCTGTTGGTGTTACGGTCCAGCACCACCCAGGCTCTCACCCTTCAGCCCAATACCATGTAATGGTATCTAGTCCAGATTAGATATCAGGAAGTACTTTTTTAGTCAGAGAGTAGTGAATGATTGGAATGCACTGCAAAAGGAAATAATCGAGGCAGTGTCAATTAATGCATTCACGAATAAATAGGTTGCGCCTAGTTATTTTTAGATCAAGTCAATGTAAGCGAAACTGGTTGTATACAGGCTCTGCAGGATCTTCTAAATCAGTATAAAGACTATACTCTACGTTCAATATTGGAAGTATGGATTTGTATAACTATTGCACAGTCCCCATGGCAACAGAACACAGTGGACAGTCCTGACCATCGTCCTATTGGGCAACAGTCAATTTCCTTCCACGAGAAGTTGTCTGGAAGTGCTCAGAGTCTCAAGTTGACTGCTGCCTTTATTAGAGTCATTGAAGCCGAGGTCTAGACAAGACAAGAATAGCACCACTGCCCCACAGAGAGCATGTCGTAAGAGGTGACTAACTGGGTGACATGGCATAACACCGTCCATGGTTAGGTGGTTTGTTTAGAGCAGTATAGATGGTGCCTAACAAGGTGAGGGTCTACTTTGCTCTAGTGTTTGAGTCTATTAAGATGGACTCGCGTATCGGTTAACCACTCTCCGTAAGCGCTTGTCCAAACGCAGCGCGGAGTATTAAGCTGCTCGAGCCTAGCCCGCTAAGCAGTAAACCCTTCTCGCGGCTACATCCAGCTCATACCTGGGACCTGTCCTGTAGAAGCAGGACTAGGACTTAGGCTAGGACTAGGACTAAGGCTAGGACTAAGGCTAGGACTAAGGCTAGGACTAGGACTGAGGCTAGGACTAAGGCTAGGACTAGGACTAAGGCTAGGACTAAGACTAAGGTTAGGACTAAGACTAGAACTAGGACTAAGGCTAGGACTAGGACTAAGGCTAGGACTAGGACTAAGGCTAGGACTAGGACTAAGGCTAGGACTAAGACTAGAACTAGGACTAAGGCTAGGACTAGGACTAAGACTAGAACTAGGACTAAGGCTAGGACTAGGACTAAGGCTAGGACTAAGACTAGAACTAGGACTCAGACTAGAACTAGGAATAGAACTAGGACTAGGACTAAGGCTAGGACTAGGATTAGGACTAAGACTAGGACTAGGACTAAGACTAGGACTAAGGCTAAGACTAGGACTAAGGCTAGGACTAAGACTAGGACTAGGACTAAGACTAGGACTAGGACTAAGGCTAGGACGGATTAGGACTAAGACTAGGACTAGGACTAAGGCTAGGACTAAGACTAGGACTAGGACTAAGACTAGGACTAGAACTAGGACTAAGACTAGGACTAGGACTAGGATTAGGACTAAGACTAGGACTAGGACTAAAGCTAGGACTAAGACTAGGACTAGGACTGACTAGGACTAGGGCTAGGACTAAGGCTAGGACTAAGACTAGGACTAGGACTAAGGCTAGGACGGATTAGGACTAAGACTAGGACTAGGACTAAGGCTAGGACTAGGACTAGGACTAAGACTAGGACTAAAACTAGGACTAAGACTAGGACTAGGACTAAGACTAGGGCTAGGACTAGGACTAGGACTAAGACTAGGACTAGGACTAAGGCTAGGACTAAGACTAGGACTAGGACTAAGGCTAGGACTAAGACTAAGACTAGGACTAGAACTAGGACTAAGGCTAGGACTGGGACTAAGACTAGGACTAGAACTAAGACTATGACTAGGACTAAGACTGGGACTAGAACTAGGACTAAGGTTAGCACTAGGACTAGGATTAAGGCTAGGACTAGAACTAGGACTAAGGCTAGGACTATGACTAGGACTAAGACTAGGACTAGGACTAAGACTAGAACTAGGACTAGGACTAAAACTAGAACTAGGACTAAAGCTAGGACTAGGACTAAGACTAGGATAAAGACTAGGACTAGAACTAGAACTAGGACTAGGACTAAGACTAGAACTAGGACTAAGACTAGGACTACAACTAGGACTAAGGCTAGGACTAGGACTAAGACTAGGGCTAAGACTAAGACTAGGACTAAGACTAGGACTAAGACTAGGACTAAGACTAGGACTAGAACTAGGACTAGAACTAAGACTAGGACTAAGACTAGGTCTACAACTAGGACTAAGGCTAGGACTAGGACTAAGACTAAGACTAGGACTACCACTAAGACTAGGACTAGGACTAAGACTAGGACTAAGAATAAGACTAGGACTAGGTATGAAGATAAAGATTGAAGAAGAAGAAGAAGAAGAAGAAGAAGAAGAAGAAGAAGAAGAAGAAGAAGAAGAAGAAGAAGAAGAAGAAAAAGAAGAAGAAGAAGAAGAAGAAGAAGAAGATTTATCTGGCTTCGAGGAAAGAAGCATTTTCATCGTTGAGCTCTGAGCACTCAAAGAGATGGCCATCAACGGTTTCGTATGGGGTGTTTACGCAGCTATGCTTTTAATGTTAGCTTAATTTAACGTCTTAATACTAGTTTATAAGATTCTGCATACAACCAGTTTCTTTGAGAGTGGTTAACCGATATGTGAGTCCATCTTAATAGACCAAACACTAAAGCAAAGTAGGCCCGCAGCCTGTTAGGCGACATCTGTGTTGCTTTTAACTAACCACATAACCATGGCCGGTGTTATGCCATGTCACACAGTTAGGCGCCTCTTACGATATGCTCTCTGTGTGGCAGTGGTGCTATTCTTGTCCTTGTCATACACACAGACCTCGGCGGGCCACTAAAATCTTTGCTGAGTAGGATTACTCGATTGTGCGCCCTGAAAAAAAGGTTCAACTTCTGGCTGCTGTAGCTTTCCTTACATCCCGAACGTGCTGGTTAAGGTAGATAAGGGTCCTTCCTACAAGCTGTTGTTCTGTGCTTGAATTCATCTGTGTCGCTCGCTACTACGTGGATCTTACATAACGCACTGCTAAGACACAAAGCGTAAGATACACGCAAGAAATAATATCATCAGAATACTGACCGGCAAAACATGGGGGGGGGGGGGGGGGGGGGCACAGAGATCAATCCTTCGGACATCTACACTTGCCTTGAGTTTCTCCGTAGCTGAGATACGCTGCCCCAGTCTAGAAAAACTCAGCTCCTGCGAAACCAGTTGATACATCATTAAATGAGGCGGGTCGGATAGTATCAGGGTGCCTAAAACCCACCTTCATTGATAAAATATACCCCATAATTGGCATAGAACCCCCTGAGATCTGAAGAAGCGTCGCGGCAGAAATCGAACGAGAAAAACAGGAGCACGACCCAAGGCACCCAATGTTTGGACATCAGGTACAAAACACAAGACTCAAATCCAGACATAGCTTTCTATAAACAAGAAACCCCATACATACAAACCCTGAAAGTCGCCGTATCGAAAGGTGGCACGAATTGGTGCAGGCACTAGAGATGGAACTTCGGGAGGAACCTGCTCCTGGACATCATCTACCATACACAACATGGAAGTCGCTGAACAGACTACGAACTGGTGTATCACGGTGCAAGAGAAATATGAAGCGATGGGGATACACAGATGATGACACGTGTGACTGTGGTGCAATACAGGACCCAGACCACCTGATGACCTGCCCCAACCTCCAGGAAACATGTAATAGGCGCGACATGCTGGAGACAAACGACAAGACAATCCATGTCGCTGGATACTGGATGCAAGATATATAACGTGGTGCTTGGACACGGAAATACAATACGGGGATCACGTTAATCCACCACCTCGTTAGACTACCATGAGAACAATCCTTTTCCAGCAAGGACTGAGAAGAAGTCGAGGCGAGAGTCTTTGTCAATATATTTTGCCCGACCCTGACTAACATATCTGATCAGTATGTTGTGCCTGACCAGACGTTAGTCTTCCTTCACCCTTTTAATAAAAATAAAAGTAGCTTGGACCGAAAAACGTAGTTCTTTTGGAATATATATTTACTTGTTATACTACAAAATAACATTTGTCTCTTGGGAGGAAATCCACTGAGTGTAATTGTGTCGAACGTAGTGCAACGGTCAATGATAGACCACGAGAATCGCTAAACATTAGTTATAAATAGCCTGAACAAAATGGCGGACGCTCACCGCGGAAACGAGGCAGTTAACTTTTCAAAGCTTAGTCCATGCTTAGGACTGCCAATAACAAGCCAAGAGAATCGTTATAAATACAAGAGCTCTTCGTGTTAATAACATGATCTAAGCTCAAAGCATATACAATACAGTTAACGTTTAATACCATCAGTCCATGCTTCGAAAGTTCCAGAATTAATAATTACAGAATAAGTGGACATATTAGACGTTTACGTCAAACTTCCGCGAGACGTGTCATTTTAGATTTTTACCGCCAGGGCCCGAACGGAGACGTTGTTGCTTAGATGTTTGCCGCACTAGTTTCTACTGGCGGAGGCGCGTTATTTTCTACCCCAGACCGTAGTCCATTGGGCGATATCAGGACGCATAAACCAGTGCTTGGATGCGTGTGTGTATCTGTATGTACCTAACCTAGTGTTTCAGTGATGCAAAAGTGTTTCATGTCATTTGTTGATCCTCTCGTTGATCCTTCATTGTTAGCAAGTAATAGTGACACTTTAACTGTTAGGCACGTCGTAATAGAAGGCTTGCGTTCTTGGCACTCTCATGTATGGAAGAGAGACTTGGAGCACTCTCATGTATGGAAGAGAGACTTGGAGCACTCTCATGTATGGAAGAGAGACTTGGAGCACTCTCATGTATGGAAGAGAGACTTGGAGCACTCTCATGTATGGAAGAGAGACTTGGAGCACTCTCATGTATGGAAGAGAGACTTGGAGCACTCTCCTGTATGGAAGAGAGATTTGGAGCACTCTCATGTATGGAAGAGAGACTTGGAGCACTCTCATGTATGGAAGAGAGACTTGGAGCACTCTCATGTATGGAAGAGAGACTTGGAGCACTCTCATGTATGGAAGAGAGACTTGGAGCACTCTCATGTATGGAAGAGAGACTCGGAGCACTCTCCTGTATGGAAGAGAGATTTGGAGCACTCTCATGTATGGAAGAGAGATTTGGGGCACTTACACTAAACAGGAACAGCTTTCACGCGAGGTGTCTACGGCGTGTATTGGGGAGAGAGAGAGTCACATAATTCGGTCTTACAGAGAGCAAATACTCACAACATGTACCCGATGTTGAGCCAGCGACGTTTTCGGTGGTTGGTGTTTATCGCGTGTAAGATGAGAGGCTGCCAAAGGATATCCTCTGTGGATAGCAGGTCATCCATTGGAGCTAGAAGAATCGGGCGTCCCACACTGCGATTCAAGAACGTGGGAAAGATGGACAAGAAGTTCTGCAGCATATCATCAGAGGGTTGGGAAACAAGGATCGAGCTGTTTGGAGAGTCATTTGGATGGAGCATAGTGACTGCTACGTTCATATAGGCCTTCTGGATCGAGACAGACTGAAGAGATCAAGGAACAGCCACGCAAGCCAGCCTCCTCAGTATGGTTGTACGATCTGTGGCAGGGACTGTCACTCGCGGAACGGCCTTTACATCCATAGCAGACAGGGTGGAAATACAGGAGACAGAGCTGGACAAAACTTACAGGGAACCACACGCATGGTCTACATGAGACAGAGCTGGACAAACAAGGCGCCACACGCATGGTCTACAGGAGACAGAGCTGGACAAACAGGGCGCCACACGCATAGTCTACAGGAGACAGAACTGGGGTAACAGGGCGCCCACGCATGGTCTACAGGAGACAGACCTGGACAAAACTTACAAGGCGCCACGAGCATGGTCTACAGGAGACAGAGCTGAACAAAACTTACAGGGCCACACGCCCATGGTCTACAGGAGACAGAGCTATATAAAACTTACAGGGCGCCACGCCCATGGTCTACAGGAGACAGAGCTATACAAAACTTACAGGGGCGCCACGTCCATGGTCTACAAGAGACACAGCTATACAAAACTTACAGGGGCGCCACGCCCATGGTCTACAAGAGACACAGCTATACAAAACTTACAGGGGCGCCACGCCCATGGTCTACAAGAGACACAGCTATACAAAACTTACAGGGGCGCCACGCCCATGGTCTACAAGAGACACAGCTATACAAAACTTACAGGGGCGCCACGTCCATGGTCTACAGATTCTGAGACGCCATTAATAAAGAGAAGACGAAGGAGGAACCACTCTTGTAGAATTATTGAAAAATAATTTCAAATATTTTAAAACTGCGTTTGCAGGTAAAACTAAATAAAGCAGGAGAGTAATAATAGTATTGAACAATAAATTTAACAATAACAATAAACTTTAATAATTAAAAATTAATAATAATAAAAATCAAATCAAATATTAATACTCATTATTGATAATAATATTAACTAACAGTAATAATCATAATTATTAGCACAATAATAATGATAAACAATAATAATGATAAACAATAATAATGACAATAGTTTTTTTTTTAAAAAGAAGAAGAATACGTATAATAAGAGCAGAATATAAGAGAAAGAAAACAAAGAAGAAGAAAAGAAATAGTAATAATAAGAAGAAGAAGTAGGGATATAAGAAGAAGAAGAAGAAGAAGAAGAAGAAGAAGAAGAAGAAGAAGAAGAAGAAGAAGAATGAAGAGCAGAATATTAATAATAAGAGAAAGAAGAAGAAGAAGAAGAATGAAGAACAGAATATTAATAATAAGAGAAAGAAGAAGAAGAAGAAGAGAAATAATAATGATAATAATAATAATAATAAGAAGAAGGAGAAGAAGAAGAAAAAGAAGAAGATAAAGAATAAGAAGAAGAATAGAAGAAGAAGACGAGAAAGAAGAATAATAATAAATAGAAGAATAAGAAGAGAAAGAAGAATAAGAAGAATAAGAAGAGAAAGAAGAATAAGAAGAGAAAGAAGAATAAGAAGAATAAGAAGAGAAAGAAGAATAAGAAGAGAAAGAAGAGAAAGAAGAATAAGAAGAGAAAGAAGAATAAGAAGAGAAAGAAGAATAATAATAAATAGAAGAATAAGAAGAGAAAGAAGAATAAGAAGAATAAGAAGAGAAAGAAGAATAAGAAGAGAAAGAAGAAGAAGACGAGAAAGAAGAATAATAATAAATAGAAGAATAAGAAGAGAAAGAAGAATAAGAAGAATAAGAAGAGGAAGAAGAATAAGAAGAGAAAGAAGAATAAGAAGAGAAAGAAGAATAAGAAGAGAAAGAAGAGAAAGAAGAATAAGAAGAGAAAGAAGAGAAAGAAGAATAAGAAGAGAAAGAAGAATAAGAAGAGAAAGAAGAATAAGAAGAATAAGAAGAATAAGAAGAGAAAGAAGAATAAGAAGAGAAAGAAGAATAAGAAGAGAAAGAAGAGAAAGAAGAATAAGAAGAGAAAGAAGAGAAAGAAGAATAAGAAGAGAAAGAAGAATAAGAAGAGAAAGAAGAATAAGAAGAGAAAGAAGAATAAGAAGAATAAGAAGAGAAAGAAGAAGAAGACACCCCCCCCCCCCCCTCCTCCCACCGACACCACGATCACAACAACCACAACCACCACAAAACATAGAGACCCCTCGCAACCACCATCACCATCACCACAACCACCACAACCACCACAACCACAACCACCACCACCACAACCACAATCACCACAACCACCACAACCACAACCACCACCACCACAAAACTTGGAGAACCCTCGCAACCACAACCACCACCACCATCACCACAACCACAACCACCACAACCACCACAACCACAACCACCACAACCACCACAACCACAACCACCACCACCACAAAACATGGAGAACCCTCGCAACCACAACCACCATCACCACAACCACAACCACCATCACCACAACCACAACCACCATCACCACAACCACAACCACCATCACCACAACCACAACCATAACCACAACCACCACCACCACAACCACAATCACCACAACCACCACAACCACCACAACCACAACCACCACCACCACAAAACTTGGAGAACCCTCGCAACCACAACCACCACCACCATCACCACAACCACAACCACCACAACCACCACAACCACAACCACAACCACCACAACCACAACCACCACAACCACCACAACCACCACAACCACAACCACCACCACCACAAAACATGGAGAACCCTCGCAACCACAACCACCATCACCACAACCACAACCACCATCACCACAACCACAACCACCATCACCACAACCACAACCACCATCACCACAACCACAACCACCATCACCACAACCACAACCATAACCACAACCACCACCACCACAACCACAATCACCACAACCACCACAACCACCACAACCACAACCACCACCACCACAAAACTTGGAGAACCCTCGCAACCACAACCACCACCACCATCACGACAACCACAACCACCACAACCACCACAACCACAACCACCACAACCACAACCACCACAACCACAACCACCACCACCACAAAACATGGAGAACCCTCGCAACCCCAACCACCACCACCACAACCACAACCACCATCACCACAACCACAACCACCACCACCATCACCACAACCACAACCACCATCACCCCAACCACAACCACCACCACCACAAAACTTGGAGAACCCTCGCAACCACAACAAAGTTGTCCGGTAAACACTCGTCCAGGCTCCAGGTTATTTGCATGTTTGTTTACATGTCCTTAACTCTGGAGAGTCACCGAATGCTTAAACGCTGACAGACCAACCACGTTTCGCTGGCGACTGATCTGTCAGGTCAAGGGATGCCTAGGTTTGACAGCTATGCCCGTGATTAAATCGATATAGGGCCGCTCAGGCTTCTGTCTGAAGCAGATACTTCTGAACTGTGCATGCGTTTTCCATAGAGTGTGTGCGTGTTTTAATTCTGCTAAGGATAATAAAGATTCGTTTTGCAGCTTCATTAAGTCAGTTAATGACATTTACTTTTGTCATTCATCTACATGTCATGTAGACTGGAGAAAGCCAACATGGATCTCTACAACGATATATCCTTGCCGTTGTTTACAAGTTCAATTGTTGATTGTTTCTCACGCCATGATGTCGATCCGTTAGGGGGAAATAATAATGTTCACTTAGGAATCAGAGGCCATTTTCGTTGATCGACCACTGTCATGTTCACATACTGCAGGGTAAGATGGACACTCCATGTTGTAATTCTCATTCAGCTTCCAATATCCGGAGATGAAGTGTAGGGGGACTGAGGAAGGTGTCCGCCTCGAGTGCCGGAAGTCGCGGGTTCGAATCACGGTGGAGACATGGATATTTTTCATGTGGATCTTCTGGTCTCTGGGAAGTGAGATCGGACACCCGTATTCAGTGTCGAGCACGTAAAAAATTCATTGGCAGAAATTGGAAAGAGAAGGCTTAACGGCCGCTGTTCGGAAAAATTAAATCTAAAAATTTAGCCAGGTCATTTGTACCTTGCCCCAGGTGGTTTGTTAAGAGCAGCTATAGATGGCGCCTAACTGGCCGCGGGTCTACTGAGCTCTAGTGTTTTAGTCTACATCGGTGTTCGCCGTGTGGTTTCTTGGTAAGTGTGCCGACCCATGTTCCTGTGGACTCCTTGGGGAAATACTCCTCTGCCTTGGAACGGGGGCCGCGATGATTAGAGGCATCACTCAGAGGGTGCGCTTACCGGGCTCGGTTCAATCTGCCCCGGGCGATGTGTTAGTCCACTTCTGGCCCATGTGTCGACAGAAAACAAGGCGAAGGGTGCCAATCTTGTGCAGTTCACCTATGTGTCCTACCGAAGACGGATGTGCTGGACCAAAAGGTGCAAATATCGCAGCCAAGCTGTAAACTAGCAACACACCGCATTCCTTTCTCCGAACTACATCCTGCTACTTGCAAAGCCCTGTTTAGGACTTGTAGCGACAGATCGAGAACGAACACAAAAAGAAGAAAAAGTAGAAGAAGAAGAAGAAGAATTTATGTGCATTGGACCGCGGTAACACGACATAGTGTAGCCGAAATACTACTCGTATTCTAAATAGCCGATGTCTTTCCCAGGATAATCAAGGGCAACATACAAGAAAATGAACGAACTAATTAATCCAAATGGAAAACTGCAACAACCTTCCGTGTACACAAGTGTGAGTCGTTAACTGGTGTCAATTCTAGGTTTATCCATGGCCTGGTCGAATCCATAATGGACTAAAACACCAGAGCAAATTTCGACTCGTGGCCTGTTAAAATACCGATCGGGCTTTGTTAGTTAGGGTCGGGTGGATATACTGACCTTCTTCTTCTTCTGCTTCTTCTTCTTCTTCTTCTTCTTCTTCTTCTTCTTCTTCTTCTTTCTTCTTACGCTGTCAGACGTCAACTTGAATGTATTCGAAGATAGCAGCGGGCATCCTGAGGCTGTCGACACTGCCATAGAGCTTGTCTAGTGTTGCCACTGGTGATGGCCACATGTGCTTTCTCTGGTCCTCGTATGTCGGGCAATTTTGCAGCAGATGTTCAGCGATCATTTTCCCTGTACCACAGGTGCATTCGTCAGTGCCACCTATCTTCAGTTTATTGAATAGGTGGTACCTCAGTCTATTGTGGCCTGTGCTGAGTCTGATATCACGACCTGCTCTCTTCTGTTCAACTGGTAATAGGCATCGTTTTTTGTGTAGCCAGTATGTTCTGTTTCCCATTTGGCCATGTATCTGGCCCTCATAAACCTTTTTGGACTCTTCGTAGGTCCCGCTGGAATCTGGTTGTGGTAACCTTGCACCTTCTTTTGCCAGTCTGTCTACCTCTTCGTTGCCTTGAATGTTACAGTGGGATGGAACCCGTTGTACCACTACTCTTTTGGGTGCGGACTGCTGGCATAGTTGACATAGTACTATTCTTAAGTCATTAATTTCTGTATTTTTCTGGCTTTTTGGTGCTGTAACCACGGACAGGGCATCTGTAAACAGGACTACCTGGCTTTCATTGCTTTCGCCTGTCAGCATTGCTTCTACTGCAGCCTTCAGTGCCTCTCTCTCCGCTCTGAAATTGCTGGATATGCTGACCAATACCCCACGTCACTTCCATACAGTTCTCCTGGAAACAGGATGTCTCATGATATCCTGGCTAGCGAGGTGGGGGGTCGAAGTGATCTCCATTGTAGTGAGCGACACGCAGATAAAGCCAAGATTAGGACAATCGGCTTGGTGACTCCGGTCCAACTTCATCAGCACGCTCGGGATGTGAGGAAAGTTACTGCAACTACAACCCGCCACCTAACTTCATTTTCAGGTCTCACAAAAGAGTTGTTGTTGTTGTTGTTGTTGTTGTTGTTTATTGCCCACAATGAGTATGTTGACGCTTGTGCACCTTGAAACGTTCTTTAAGTTGCGGGTTTTAGATGCTTTCCTCACATCCAGAGCTTTCTGATGAAGGTGGACCGCGGTCCTCCACATGGTAGTGCTATGCTTGACTTAATCTGCGTTATACTAACTACTACTGGGATCACGTCGGTCCACATCTCGTCAGCCAGACTGCCTTCAAACAATCTGCTTCCATGGAACGCTGCATGGAAGAGAGATTGTGGTCTAGGTCAGTATGTTGTGCCTGACCCTGACGCGACGTCCTGGTCAGTATGTTGTGCCTGACCCTGACGCGACGTCCTGGTCAGTATGTTGTGCCTGACCCTGACGCGACGTCCTGGCCAGTATGTTGTGCCTGACCCTGACGCGACGTCCTGGCCAGTATGTTGTGCCTGACCCTGACGCGACGTCCTGGTCAGTATATTGTGCCTGGTATGACTAGAGTTTCAGTCCCCCTACAAACATAGTAAGCTTATACAACAATGACATTTAACAAAAACAACATTTCAAACCTTCCAGCCTCTTCTATCTCTGTGTGTCTCTCTCTCTCTCTCTCTGTCTCTCTGTCTCTCTGTCTCTCTCTTTCTCTCTCTCTCTCTCTCTCTCTTTTTCTCTCTCTCTGTCTCTTTCTCTCTCTCTGTCTCTCTCTCTCTATCTCTCTCTCTCTCTCTGCCTTCCTCTATCCTCCCCCTACAAACAAAGTAAGCTTATACAACAATGACGTTTAACAAAAACAACATTTCAAACCTTCCAGCCTCTTCTCTCTCTCTCTCTCTCTCTCTCTCTCTCTCTCTCTCTCTCTATCCTTTCTTCCTACAATCTTACCCGTAGCCCCAGTCTGTTCCTACCCGCCCCTCCATATTCCATGCCGGAAAAATAAAGTTACCTTTCTCCTATTCTTGTGACGAACCGTCTCAATTCACTGACTTCAACCGAAATGTAGTAGTTAGTTGTTTTTTCCTTTCGTGAGATTCTTTAACATTCTTAACGTAACTTAACTTCTTTATACTGGTGTAAAATACTCCGTGGAGTCTGTATACAACCAGTTTCTTTTAATTCCCTTGATTTAAACATAATTATGCTCATCTGATTTATTCTTGAATGCATTAATTAACTCTACTTCCTCTATTTTCTGTGGCAATGCGTTCCAAGCATTCACGACTCTCTGACTAAAATAATATTTCCTTATTTTTAATCTGGATCTTTCTTTAGTTAATTTGTAGCTATCCCCTCTAGTTCTTGTGGGTGATTAAATTTTCAAAAACTTGTTAAAGTCTAATTTATCCATTCCTCTGATCATCTTATAAACTTGTATTAAGTCACCTCGAATTCTTCTCTCTTCTAGACACTGTAGACTCGTTTTTCTGAGTCTTTCCTCAAAACTGTAATTCTGGAGTCCCACTATAAGTTTTGTCGCTCTATTTTTGTATTCTTTCCAGCATGTTTATGTCCCCTCTACGATAAGGACTCCACACCTGTACACAGTACTCCAATCTAGGTCTAACTAAAGCTTTATACAGTTTGACGATCACTTCCTTGCTCCTATGTTTAATATTTCTTTTTATGATACCTAACATTGCATTTGCATTTGTCACTGCTACCTTATCTTGCTTACTCACCTTTCCTGTATGATCTATTATAACCTCTAGGTACCTTTCCTTATCTATCTTTCTAATATTGTTCTCTCCAATTCTGTAATTATGTTCCATATTGGATCTACCCGTGTGGATGACTGTACATTTATCTACATCAAACTCCATTTGCCAGCTCTCAGGCCATTATTTCTTCTTTTGCCGTCTCACATTCTACCGGGTTGTATCCTAGTGTCGAGATATGTATTCTCTTTCGCCTCTCTAGTGGCCTGAGTAACATTTCCTCCCCCCCCCCCCCCATTTTACGACAGGTCTTGTTTACACTGTCTATCCACCTTTCCTTCGGTCTTCCCCTCGCCCTTTTGTCTGATGTTCTCATATATTCTCTATGCTTGTGAAACATGGACAGTTACAGCTACCCTTCAGTGAAGGATACAGGCCTTGGAGATGAGATGTTTCTGAAGACTTTTAAACATCATGTACAAAGATCGAGTTACAAATGAGGAAATTTGAGATAGAATTACAACAGCAATAGGGCCTTTTGAAGACCTCTTGGCAATTGTCAAAAGATGGAAACTCGCTTGGTACGGTCACATATCGAGATCAAATTGTCTTGCAAATACAAACCTTCTCGGAAAGGTGCAAGGCAGACGACGAAGAGGCCGTCCCAAAAAGAGATGGGAGGACAACATAAAAGAATGGACCAATCTCCGACCAGAAGAGGCACAGGCAGCGGCATCTGACAGAGAAGGGTGACGTGGCGTTGTGAGGATGTCTTCATGTGTGCCCCAACGACCTCACCGGTTAAGGGATGACCTGACCTGACCTGACCTGACCATATAGAATGCTGCATGAACAATATGGTATGAACCAGTCCCGTATTTGACTCCGACCTCAATATCTGACCTCATTCTTCTGTAAAACCACTTGTCTGGCTGTCTCCCGTACATCTCCTATTTACTTAAAGCCATAAACCATGTTTTTAAAACAGCGTTTTTTTTCTTCAGTAAAAACTTAATATTTTGTTTGTGGACTGTACCATGGCCATCTTTACTCATAGATTAAGATGACCATGTCGTTACTGACAAACCCGCCACGTCCCAAAACTTTCTGAAACTACAGAGTAACGAGATATCACGAGATTATGAATGAATGGAATATAAAGAAACCTAAATTTTTCGGTAAACCTTTTGAATGACCTGTCCAAAATCAATCAAAATTGTGTAGATTAGTAGGCCTGACTAGGGGAGTATGTGCATACACTATCAACTCTTTAGATTATCGGGAAGCTTGTTACAATTGGAGAATCCGACATGAATAAACATTAAATAAACTGTTTTTTTTTTCATATACCAGCAAGATGTCTCCTCCGATGACGTCTGCAACGGATTCATCTAACCGATTAAAGTCGAGGCCAAACATGAAATCGTCGTCACTCGACCCTCGTCTTTTAAAGTCGAGGCCAAGCATGAAATCGTCGTCACTCGACCCTCGCCTTTGTCCTCGGGTTATGGTCGACATTGACCCCCTTCAAGGTCGAGCACTATCTACGACTCACCTTGATACGGTCAAGGTTGTACATAGCTACTTACGGGCAAGGTCGCCTAATCCAATGACCGTCCCTGACCTTAAAATGATCGATCCGCTACGGAAATTGATCACAGGGGAGACAAATCTTCACATGCGATCGATCTCAGATCACAAGCTTGAACCTAGCGACCCGGATGGATGTTACCTCAGTGATGATTTGTCACATGAATGCTTCACCCCAAAGGGTTTCGAGCAAGAACTACAAGTGGATAATGGATACAAAACATCCAGTAAATCCGTAAGTGAATTCTCATCTTTATTTTATGTATTTCATGTATTTTCATGTATTTTCAAGTATTTTCATGTATTTCATGTATTTTCATGTATTTCTTCCACAATAATTGTGGTGCCGTGGTTAGCGCGCTAGCTTCGCATTTGGATGGTCCTGGGCTCATTCCCCAGTTGAGGCAGTAATGATTTTTCAGACCGCAACGGCTCCCAGGTCAACCCAGCCTTAAATGGGTACCGGTTCAGTCCGGGAAGTAAAAGCGGCAAGGGAAAGGAGATGGCTGCCGCCCTCATATAGCCGAGCCTTTGAAATGTGAGATCGCTAACACCTCACACCCCTACGGCAGTAATGCTATTTTACTTTTACTTCCACAATTGCAGACATGACCACAGAAGGGGTCGCCAGGGTCTTTGTCTATGACAAGGACAGGAATAGCACCACTGCCACACTGAGAGCATGTCGTTAGAGGCGACTGACTGTGATACATGGCGTAACACCGGCCTTGGTTAGGTGGTTTGTGAAGAGAGGATAAGGGGTCAAGATGCTGAGCAGCGCATAAGCTGCAGCGGTCAGCGATCCAAAGCTGACTGCTAGCGTCACGGTCAGCGAACCAGAGCTGGCAAGACCCTTCTACACCTCCACGCGGTGATCCAGGATAAAAGGTTGCAGCAGGGCAGACTGGCTAAGGAGAAGGGATCGAAGAGGGAATGCTAACCCTGTACTTAAAAAAATGCTTGCTGAAGTCGGATGTGTTGGACCGAAAGGTGCAACTATCGCAGTCAAGCTGGAAACCACGACACAACGCATTCCGTTCTCTGGACTACATTCTGCTACTTAAGACCTTTTAGGGTTTGGTAGCGGGAGATTGAAAACGAACGAAGCCAAGCCAAGCCAAGAGAGCATAAATGGTACCTAACAGGCTGTGGGTCTACTTTGCTTTAGTGTTTAATTAAGATAGACTAGCATATCTGTTAATTACCCTCCACGACACTCGTCACAGCTCAGTGGAGTAGTAATAAGCTGCTCGAGCCTAGCTCGCTAAGCAGGAAATCCTTGTCCTGGCTACATCCAGCTCTTACCAGAGCTGGGACCTGCAGAGGGGCATATGCCTCATATAGAAGTACAGGTGGACTAAGAACTAGGAACTAAGAACTAGGAACTAAGAACTAGGAACTAAGAACTAGGAACTAAGAACTAAGAACTAGGAACTAAGAACTAGGAACTAAGAACCAGGAAGTAGGAATTAAGAACTAAGAACTAGGAACTAAGAACTAGGAACTAAGAACTAGGAACTAAGAACTAGGAAGTAGGAATTAAGAACTAGGAACTAAGAACTAGGAAGTCGGAATTAAAAATAGGAACTAAGATGTAGGAACTAATAACTAAGAACTGGGAACTAAGAGCTAGGAACTCAGAAGTAGAAACTAAGAACTATGAACTAAGAACTAGGAACTAGGAATAAGAACAAGGAACTAAGAACCAGGAACTCGGAAGTAGAAACTAAGAACTAAGAACTAGGAACTAAGAACTACTTCCGCAACGTGGAGGTCTCTGCTAAAACAGGCTTCCACCCAATCTTAGAAACACTGGGCCACAGCCTAGCTTCTATGGTCTGTCATGCCGTACGGCTGGACCAGGAAACCTCGGCCCTATAGATACGTCATAGATCGCCAAAAGTCGGGCACGCTGGTCTTACCTCCCGTGAGACCAGGGGTCGCTAGAAACTTGCGGGATTCGATCGCCTACCGTTCATCACTGTGAGAGGTGAATGCCTTAACCTCTTGACTACAGCGACCCCCATGTAGGACTTCAATATGTATCCCGCTGTTTATGTGCCACGCTGGCATAATTATGCCATGCACCGCTGGATCACACAGCAGAACTCTCTTGTTGAGTGAGTGATGAAATGACACGATAAGACAACTCATGGTCGACGTTATTGACAGGTATCAAGTACTTTGTTAGTCGACACGGCACTTAATGCTTACCTTCTTTTGTCTGTTCTGGAGTGTAGAGGTTCACTTTTGTTCGTGTGGGTTATTGTTTTTGCAGGAAAGGATAATCTGTCCCATGCCCAAC